>MU226973.1:677140-711627 GCA_018584345.1 Thuja plicata | reverse complement strand
AAGAGTAGAAGCTCGGTCCATACTAGTCCCGAAGTGTAGCTTGGAACACGGTAGCTGCTGGTGACTCGGTAGCTATATTGTCACTCGGTAACCGCTGGTGACTCGGTGATAACTGACTTCTCAGTTGTCTTCAACTGATGACTCGGTAGATGGTGAATCTCGGTGACTACCGTCTGCTCGGTAAATGTTGCTCTTCTCGGTAAACACTTCTGATCTGTTCATATGCTCGTTGACCACTGTTCTACTCGGTATGAACTTTTTAACTGTTGAATGCTCGGTATAGGCTGTGGACTGAGTGATGAGCTTGGTAAGCATTCAGAATCAAATAAGTGTTTTCACTAAGTGTTTTTACTGATGACAAATATATCATAATTCCAACAGTGAACATGTACAGAGAAAAAAATGAGTAATTAAGCCAATAAGCTTCCTCTATGGGGAAAATTTCATACAGCTTGTTGGTACTCTCAAATTTGGCAAAAAATTGGAGTGACCAATTTAAAATTTTCTCTAAGGCAAGGTGAGTACCCCTAAAAAACTTTTTGAAGAGGCCTAATTGGAGTGCAAGTAAAATGAGACCTAATGATTTTCATGAGATACCACTTGGGGAACATGTGCACCACTTATCATGGAGTAAATATAATGGGTTAAAACTTTCAGATGTCAGATTTAATGTGTTTTGAAGATAGCCATTTGGTGGTGTTTTACCTAAATATGCATTCTCCACATTTCTTGATTTTATCAAATGACCTACTTTGCATGCCTGTAACTTGGGACAGATTAAGAATCATGACATAAGGATTATTAAAAGGTGTGATAGGAATGATAGAGAATCTCCATTTCCATTTTTTATATTCTTGTGAGTTCATATGATAGGTTTTCCCAAGCCATTTTGTTTACAATTAGTTTTGTTTCTCAGTGTAATTTGCAGAATTACTAAAGTGCCCTACTTTGAGGTCTTGCAATTTGTATCTAGTTGAATGTCATAGAGAATTGAATGCTACCATATATTTAAATCATGAAAAAATTACCCCATGAATATTTTTATACTTGTGCCAATCCATCTAGATAGTTTTCTCAGCCAATTCCAAAAGCAATTTATGCAAATTAACAGTGTTGATAGGGTTGAGTTCATAGAATAGTCATTTGCAGAGGATTGTAGCTTTGAGTCAAGTGGTTGTTTTGTGATATGAATTGTTTCCCTATACTCCTTGTATCTAAATGTGTTTCTTTGATCAATGGTTGGGCCTTAGGGTACGATTATTTTTGCAAGGTCAAATCCATATCTATTTTCTGCTGTTTTGATGTACACATTGGCACAATTTTCCAGATAGCCAAGTTTGATCAATGATATCCTGAAACCCTAATAATTCCATGAAAATCACTTTGGAAAGTATATTCACATGTTGGAAGTGAGAAAGGGTTTTAGATTGCATATTTCTATGAGGCTTTTTGATCAATTTTTAAGGCCAATTGTTGTTTATGTGATCAGTTTGCAGAGGTATAAAGAATGAATTGTTGTGATTTCCAATTTGATGCTTTATGGTCTAGAATCACTAAAAACCAAGTTTGGGGCAATTGGAGGTGAAAATCAATTTCAAAACGTTGATATGAAAACCAAGATCTGAGGGATCCATCTTTTATTATGTCGTTTAAATGCTTAGTCTGTGTGGTTCTAAAGTATGTTATGATTATTGACTGGCCAACAAGATGCAAAATTATAATGGACATAATAAGAGGACTCTCCTATATTCACGAGGGTCCAGCTAGATGTATAGTGCACAAAGACATCAAACCCTTCAATATTCTTCTGGATGAAAACTTGAATGCCAAGATTTCTAATTTTGGCCTTGCTCTTGTACTGCTACCGGATGATGTCAAATGTGATAAGGAGGATATTTTCTACAGATGGAATAGATTTTCTTAAGGATATATATATTGAAATGACTATTGCTAGAATGATTAGTTAGTTAGCTCTAGAGTGTGCTATGACTGGTCGTGTGTTAGTGGCAAATGAGTTCTTTTTGACATGATGGACATGATGTGTTTTCTCTTGTATGATGGATTCTGAAAAAAATTTAGAAAGATTTCAAGCAAATTGTGGTTTACATGTGTAAATCCCAATATACAAGCCTGTGCCAACTAAATGAAAGAAGTTTGTGCAACTTTATTTCTTCCATGCCTGCACCACTTGGAGTTTTAAAAAGAAATGCACACCCATCAAAGAAAAAATGGTGTATGATCCCTCCACCAAAGTTGTCACAGGGATTTGGGTAAATGGTTTCAAAAACATTCAAGTATTTTGCATTGGTGGGAATCACACCAAATCCCATAACCTTTTTCATCTCCAAATCTGGGCCAATCGAGAGGCTTTGAAATAGAACGCTTCATCCACTAGGAGTTGCACAATGCATAAGGAGGTTAGTGCAAGTAGAGAAGTTCTTTTAAAATGTTTAAACAATTACAAAGTAAATGGATACCCTAAACTAGAAGTTACAAGAAAGAATAAATACTGCACAATGTATGAAGAAGAGATGTTTTTGTTTAACCAAATGTTGCACAATACATAGTAGCACATTGGAGGAGGCTGAGTAGTGTTTATAATGAACTAAGCCAACACTTTTTAAAACAAAAAGAATTTAAAAAACAAAGCCAAATGCCATCATATGGTTGAAAAGTGGTAGGTTTCTTCTTTCACTTCCTACACATGATGTAAGATTCAAGGGCTGCGCATGGAGCCATAGACCGGGTGTGCAAGGCGTAAGTTTAAAAGAGTTCTACCTTGAGCATTATCTGACATGCATGGGGGGGTGGTGTTGTCATATATTATTATATGTTAGCACATTATGTGTAACATGAATAAGAGCTAAAAGGTTCTTAGAGACCGTGGGTTCTTGGGGGTAATGTCTTGGTGACTGGTGCATGAAGGTAAGTTTTGGGCGCACGAGTAGAAGACTTTAAAAATAACTATGGGGATTTATCCCACATTCACCAGAAGATAGATGATTCTGATGCTTATATGGAAAAGCACTTACATCCAAATGTGAAGTGAAGAGAAAGTGGAGCTCATTGGTAACTGTGCCTGGCCAATGGGCGGTTTGAAGATAAGTAAATTTTGTGGGCCCACACCTAGGTGGAGTGTGATGTGGAAAGGTACACTTGGGGCCTGCATGGATGATGAGGATGGAATTGATAGGTGTTTATAGGATGCGATCACACATTGACATCAGTAGCATTCCTAGTTGGATCATGCGATAATGCAAGGTGTTAGGAGTGTGTGATGCAGGCACTTAGGTGGATTCTGAGACTAAGGTGGATGGTGATGTGGCGGCTGTGTAGGAGAGGCATCTGACATGGGCATGAATCTTGAGGTAGGAGAAACAACGGTTGACACAATGGCTTGAAGGAAATATGTAGGGTGGTTAGTCATTGAGGCATTTCACCCAGGCGACACGTGGCACTGCGCCAGGTGGCGGGCTCAGGTAGAGAGGATGAGGCAAATGACATAGGCACCCAAGCTGACTTACAAAACCAATTAGAAGGTGACACATGGTGAATGCTTGTGAGGTCTAGGTAGAAGGAGGTTGAAATAAAGATTAATGTCATCTCTAATGTAATATTAATGTGCTCAAAAGTGCAGAAATAAGGTAAAAAGACAATGCAGAATTAAAAGAAATTAAGAGATTAATATGCTAAGGTGGATTAATGTGCAAAGTTTAAGTGCAACAGACTATTAAAATGGATGGGAAAAATTATTATATCTGCACATGAGCACTAAAGAAGGTATATTAAATCTACACAATGCTTTTGAAAGCATTGTTATTTTCACCTATAGATACAAGAATATTCACGGAAGAGGTTGGAGGATTTTCAAAGGCAAAATAAATGATATATTTCTACAAATAAAATTAGATTATGGCAGTTGAAGAAGATATTAGTTTCAAGTATTTTGGAGAGAGGACATGTGTCTATGGAAGAAGGAATCATGAGTTTTCTCTTGGCCCATATATTTTGATTTTTGGAATTTTGCAAGGGTTCTAATTTATGGATCTTAAGAGAGCTTGAATGGTGTTTGGCTCCAAGGGGTTCCAATTTCTTGGTCTCCATAGAGAGTTTTAGTTGTGCTTGGCTCCAGGAGTTTCTAGTTGTTTTATGGTTCCATTAGGATTGTAGTTTATCGATATACCAGATTGTTTTAGATAGAATAAAATTTCATTAGTCTTTCTGCAGCTTATTGAAGTGGTATATGTCTGATTGAAAATTTGTTTATAGTGATGTGATTATTCATGAGAATTCCATATTCAAATCTCTCCTTAGTGTTAGTCTTGTGAAGTCTGAATTTTCTGATTCTTTGCATAGATTTTATCTATGTATGTGTTATCATTCTTCAGTTATGATCTAGGATAAGATTAAATGAGGTTGTGGATGTGACATAATTTAATTTGGTTGTCTTCAGGAGGATGTTTATAAGTAGTATTGGTCTATATTTATTGTTTTTATGGCTTGGAATCTCTGACAAAAGTTGATTGTTGTATTTATGACTTTGCTTAAAGGATATTGCCCAATGGATAAAGCATTGGCTAGTGATTAGTAGCCTTTGTATTGATGCATTTCCAGTTAAGCCTTGGCTATATTATACATTTTAAATATAAATTCCAACATATCTGATGTTTTATGTGGTTTGTGGTGTTGTAACAATGTCGGCGTTCAATGGGTGATTAGTCGGTTACCTAGTATCTCTCGGTCGTGTTGACCCTTTGTGAGATCTCTTGTTGATTGATTCCTTACAAAATATTTGAAGGTGTTTAAGGGTGTCCCCCCTTGGTTTTGAAAAATGTAAAGCATAGAAGGATGGATCCACATCCTTATTAGTTGGTCCTTTTTAGTCTTGGTTAAATACTAGGAGTTGGCTACTCTTTAAAATCTATCAGAAAGTGAAAAGGTTGTTGTTCAGTAATCTTAGTGTAAAAAAAAACCAACACGACTATTCCATATTTTAATCATGTTGTCTCATGCTCAAAAACAGTTTCAAGTGGTTTTGGTAATGTCGATGACAAAAAGTGGTATTGCAGAGAGTTTTTTCTGGAGGCTTCATTTGAGTGTGCACCTCATGCTTTGATAGTAATGTTGAGGTCATGTACAACAAAGGGAAATCACCTATTGTTTTGTAAGGAGAGAATGAAACCACTTATAATTAAATAAATAATATTTATTTAATTAAACTAATTTCCCTTGTAAATAAATGATGCAGGAGCATCTTGGGTCCTTGGCAATCCTGCTGAACCAAAAAGATGTTTTCTTTTTTTCATTAGCTTGTTTAAAGGCTGCTCAGAGAAGTACTCTACTGCTCGGGCTCTGTTGTTTGATTATGCTTGTTTTGGGTTGGTCTTTGTTGCTCGGGTTCTGTCACTCAGGCATGTTTGTGAATTTTCTATTGCTCAGGTTTCTGTCATTCAATCATGCTTGTTATCGAGTTCATTTCTTCTGACACTTAGGTTTTGTTTTCTGTTGCTCAGGGTGTTGTTTTCCCAAGTCACTTTGTTGCTCGATCAACCTTTGCACAATATATTTATTTTGGAGTTGGACCTAGTGGCTGACTTCTTCCATGGCTTAATTGATTTGGGGTATCTCATTGGGATCTATTTGGACCTAAATTTGGGTCTATCTTATGGATTTGAGTACCGACCTCTCTTGGTGGACTCTTGTATAGATATTTTTATATGTCCTTAGTTTAGGGCAGTTCAGAGGTAGGATTTGGATATCATATTGTAATAGAAGATAAAGTATTGAATTATCTAGAAGGAAGGTATGTGACCTCACATGTATGAAGACTATTTTGTAATTCATTGTTTGTATATGGCCAAAACCGGGAAGGCCTTATAGATAGACATGTAATGAGTTTTATTAATTAATGAAAAGGATCTTTGTTGTTTCTTCTCTCACTGTGTTTTTGTTGCTTCTACATTATATCTGCAAGCTAGTTTGGTAGTTGGGAGTGCCTTTGGCGCCTTTACCATCCCTCCTTGGGTTAGGTGGTATTAGAGCAGTGGTGAGATCTAAGTTCCTTTTTGTAAACCCTAACCTTATTTGGTGATATTATTATGGAGTAGTAGTTTGCAATCTGACCTACAATTTTAGAGGGATTCAAGATGGTTTGTGGTAGAGGAAATACAAATCTAGTTCTAGATGATATGCTTAGATAGATGAATTCTAGATTGGAAGCTATTGAGATAGCCCAGCGTAGAGGAAGACATCTTGAGGATGTTAGTGATTATAAAGTTAAAGAGGTTCAAGGTGAAGCTACACCTGCACCTGTGATGGACTAGGAAGAAGAAATATTCTTGAGAGCCTTGACAAATTTGAAATACATAGCCCAGTTTAATCCTCCTGAGTATAGTGTAAAATTGGATTATGATGAATTGATTGACTGGATAACTAAGATGGAAAAGTACTTTGAATATGAAAATGTATCAGAGGATAAGAAGGTGAAGATTGCAAGCACAAAGCTGAAAGGTCATGCATCGTTATGGTGGGAACATCTGCAATTAGATCAGAAGAAGAAAGGTAAAGACAAAATCAAGGTATGGGATAAGATGGTAAACAAATTGAAAGGAAAGTTTCTACCTTGTGATTATCAAATTAACTTGATTAAGAGAATACAAATTTTGAAGTAGAAGGATAAATCTGTAAAAGACTATACTGAAGAGTTCTATATATTAGACATTGGATCTGGACATGTTGAAGATGAAGTGGAAAGAGTAGCAAGATATCTGAATGGATTGAGAATTTCTATACAATATGAGATTAGTTTGGTCAAGATGGAAAGCATTGAGGAGGCATATCAATTTTCCCTAAAAGTTGAGGAGAAGCTGACCAAAAGATATGAGCAAAGACAAAGAGGGTAGAGGTGGTAGATTCCCTAGAGGAAGAGGTAGATCTCATGGTGAAAATAGTAGATCTGAACCAGACAAGTCAAATTCAAACACATCTCAAGATAAAGGAAAGACTGAATGGAAAGGTGAAAGTTCATACTGAGGAAGAGGCAATTAGTCCCGAGGTGGTTATAGTAGAAGAGGGTTCCAAGTAAATTTTTACAATTGTGGAGAGGAAGGAAATAAATCCTTTGAATGTAAACATGCAAGAAAGAAGACCAGTAGTAGTAGAAATGATTTGGTGCAAGAGGAGTCACCTAATGAAGCTGAAAAGGAAGGAAATCTCATAATCTGAAGGATACTATGGAGTGAGAAAGACAAGCAAGACCCTATCAGGAAAAGTTTGTTCAAGACCAGATGTAGAGTTACAAACAAAGTTTGGAGCATGATTTTTGATAGTGGAAGCTCAGAGAATCAAAAATGTGAGGAAATGGTTACAAATTTGTAGTTGGAGAGGATGAAATGTCTGAAACCCTATCAGATCTCATGGATCAAGGATGAGAATACATTAATGGTGAGTGAACAATGTTTTGTGAATCTAAAAAATGGAAAGTATTGTGATAAGGTGTTATGTGATACTATGCCTATGGAATGTTGCCATATTTTGCTGGGTAGACCTTGGAAATATAATAGACATGCTATACATGATGGAAGATTGAATAGATATTCTATTTGGGTTGATGGTAAGAAGCAAGTTTTGTTACCTTTGGTTGAAGAATTTATTGGTGAAACATGTACATCTTTGAAAGTTTGTCTGATGGAAGGTAGACAATTTGTTAATGATTTGAAAATGAATGATATTTATTATTCTTTGATTCCTAACAAAATAAGTAAGAATATAGAAGATGATATTCCTGCAAAAGTTGAGAAGTTACTCACTGACTACAAGGAGATAATTTTAGATAATGTACCTCATGGTTTTCCACCAATGAGAGATATCAGTCATTGTATGGATTTGATTCCTGGAGCAAGTTTATCAAAAAAAGCACCACATCAGTTAACACTGACTGAGAATGAAGAGCTTAATTGACAAGTTCATGAATTTTTGAACAAAGGTTTGATCTGAGAAAGTTTGAGTCCATGTGTAGTACCAAATTTATTGGCACCTAAGAAGAATGGAGAAAGGCAAATGTGTACTGATTCCAGACAAATCAATAAGATCATAGTGAAGTATAGGTTTCCTATATCGAGAATGGATGACATAATGGATTGTTTGAGTGGAACAAGATATTTTACCAAAATTGATTTGAAGAGTGGATATCATCATATCATAATCAGTGAAGGTGATGAATGTAAGACTGCTTTCAAGATAAAGGAAGGTTTGTATGAGTGGTTGGTTATGCCTTTTGGTTTAACTAATGCACCGAGTACATTTATGAGGTTGATGAATGAAACTTTGAAGTAATTCTTGAATAAATGTGTGATTGTATACTTGGATGATATTTTTGATATTCAGTAAGACTAGAGAAGAGAATTTGATGCATATAAGGTAAGTATTGTAGAGATTGAAAGAGGAAAAGATGTTGATAAATGTGAAGAAGTATTCCTTCATGAAAGAAGATCTTGTGTATTTTGGTTTTGTGATTTCAGCTGATGGTTTGAAGATGGATCCTGGGAAGGTTGAAGCTATACTTAGTTGGTCTACACCTAAGAATATTAGTGAGGTAGGATCATTTCATGGATTGGCAAGTTTTTACAGGAAGTTTATCATAAATTTTAGTTATATTTGTAATGCTATGACTGAGACAATGAGAGGAGACAAAAGAGAATTCAAATAGACACATGGAGCTAATAAGAGTTTTGAGAATTCGAAGTTAAAGGTTGCTGAATTATCTATTTTAGCCTTACATGATTTCAACAAGGTATTTCAAGTTGAATGTGATGCAAGTAGAGCTGTGTTGACTCAAGAAGGTAAACATGTTGCTTTCTTTAGTTAAAATTTGAATGATGCTAAGAGATAATATTCCTTCTATGATCAATAATTCTATTCTATTGTTTAAGCTATGAAGAAGTGGAGATATTAATTGATGCCAAATGAATTTGTGTTGTATACAGATCATAAGGCTTTACAGTATTTGGGTAGTCAAAATAAGTTGAATAAGAGACATATGAAATGGGTAGAGTATTTGTAGAGTTTCACATTTGTGATTAAGAATAAGAGTAGATTTTCTAATAGATTTGTTGATACATTGAGTAGAAGGTCTTTGTTGACTGAAATGAGAATTGAAGTTCTTGGTTTTGATGACATGAAAAGTTTATATGAAAGTGATCCTAATTTTTTTGAGTAGTGGAGAATGTGCAGAGCACCTAATTCAAATCAATCAAGTAAGTATGAAGATTATTTCATTCAAGAAGATATGTTGTTCAAAGTTATTCATTTGTGTATATTGAGAGGATCAATGATAACTAATTTGATTAAGGAGAAACATAATAGTGAATTGGCAAGACATTTTGGTATTGATAAGACATTGATTTTGTTGAAGGAAAGGTAATTTTGGCCTCAGTTGTATAAGGATGTTAAAAAATTTGTGAAAATTTGTGGAGTTTGTCAAGTTGAAAAAGGAGTGAGTTAGAATACTAGTTTGTACACGCTGATTAGTGTTCCTGAGAAACCTTGGAGTGATATTAGCATGGATTTTTTCTTGGCTTACTAAGGACAACAAGAGGTAATGATTCCATATTCGTTATTGTAGATAGATTTTCTAAGATGACACATTTCATACCATGTACGAAAACATCAAATGCAATACATATAGAAGATATTTTCTTTAAGGAATTTGTCAGATTGCAGGGATTACCAAGGAGTATTATCTTTGACTGAGACAATAAGTTTGTAAGCCATTTTTGGAGACCACTCTAGAAGAAGTTGGATACTAAGTTGAAATATAGTTCTATATTTCATCCATAGACTGATGGACAAACAGAGGTTGTAAACTGAAGTTTGGGTAACTTGTTGAGATGCCTAGTTGGAGACACACCAAGCAATTGGGATTTGATATTGGCACAAGCTGAGTTTTAATACAATAGTTCAGTGAATAGAAGTATTGGAAAGATGCCTTTTAATATTGTTCATGGCACACAACTAAGAGGTATATCAGATTTGAGAGATATTGTTGGAGAAGATAAAAGGAGTGTTGAAGTAGAGGAATTTTCTAAATTCATGAAGACATTGCATGAAGATGTAAAATAGAAGTTGGAGAAAAGTAATAAAAAATACAAGGATAGTGTAGACAAATCAAGGAGACATAAAACATTGGAAGTTGGTGATGCAATTATGGTTCATTTGAAGAAAGGCATATTTCCTATTGGAACATATGGTAAATTGAACATGAAGAAATTTGGTCCTTGCAGAATACTGAGAAGATTTGACAGTGGAAATGCTTGTGAAGTTGAATTACTTGATGACATGGATATATCACCCATATTCAATATTTTAGACTTGTATGAATATCGTGAACCTAATGAAGAAGTGATAGTACCAAGTGACTATCCTAAGAAGAAGATAGAGGAAGTTGAATAGATTTTGAAATAGAGAATTGGTAAAAGTACAAGAGGAAAGGAATACATGGAGTACCTAGTAAAGTGGAAGAACAGATCGATTGAGGACTCATCTTGGATTTCTCAATCTAAGTTTGATTCATTTAAGGTTTGACCTGATACATGATTTGGGGAACCATTTCTATTAGCCCCAGGTGTTTGATGTAGGAGCATCTTGGGTCCTTGGCAATTATACTCGACCAAAAAGATGTTTTGTTTTGTTCATTAGCTTGTTTAGTGTTGGAAATACAATATTGGGAAAGCAAGATGCTAAGAGGGGGGGGGGGATGAATCAGATCTTCAAATTTTTATTACTTAAAACAAATTGATCCACAATCATGCATAAGTGTAATTGATCTATCATCTAGTAGCATCCATGATAGTAAATAAATAACACAATACATAGAATTTTGGTAACCCAAAAACCCAATAAGGTAAAACTGGGGTGGGGATGATACCCACAAAAGTCTTCACTACTAAAGAAATAAAGTGTGCCTATTAGGGCTACAAGATTTGATCACAATATGTAATCTACCTCGTTAAAGGTCTGCCCAGTTAAGAGCTACATATCATTACAATCTACATTGTAAAAGGATTTAAACTTACAACAAAGTAAGCACTCGGCTAAGAGATTTAGAAAGGTCTGCTAGAACAAATATGTTAAGAGATTTCAATTTATACACTTATTAGAATGTCTCAAGATCTGATCCTTTGATATGCACTCTGATGTTGATAATGAATCTCCTCTTATCAATACCTTCTCTGATCTAATAATCTTATATTCTTTACCTTGCTGCTCACTACACTGTTACTCTACTAGATCTATGCTTCCTCTCTCAAAAAAACCCTTCGCAGGTCTCTCATGTACACATACACCTTCTCTCACAGTACTTCTTTTAATTAGCATAAGAAGAAATCTTAATATACTTACAGATTGGGCAATTGGATCTAGATCAACGATAAGATCAAATGCTTATGCCTCTTGGGCAATCCATTTTTCTAATTGGATCCATGCCACATAGCGGGATCAAATAATTAAATACATAATTATCCCATTGAAAACATTAAATTCTTAGATAAGTCGGCCCAAAATAATTTACCTCAAAATTGGTGTCAATCCTGACATACATAAAAAAATTGTCTTTCTCGGCACAAAAAGACTCTGTCACTTGGCATGAATTGAACTTGGCAACTGTGTGACTCAGAAACTATTATCTTCTTGATAACGGCTGTGCTAGATGGATCGGCATATACTATATAGCTCGGCTGCACTAATGACTGGCTAAAATTGCCTAGATAAATGACTAAGTGTGGGCCACTAATGATCAGCAAAACTTAGAGATCAACAATATCCCCCTTTGATATTAGTGGAAAAAACACTTATCATTTATTTTACATCCACAAAATTTGCCTAAGTACACAATGTACTCCCCCTTAGATTATAGTTCATACTTCATAGATTATCTACATAATATACATGCCTTCAGCAAAAAAAATATTTATACCTAGTTTTGCACATCTTTTTCTGTTTCCTTTGTTGTTTCCCCCTTGTTTTTGTCACTGATAGCAAATGATGTATCCCAACTATCCTTAACAAACTTCATAACCTGCAACTTAACTTCTAGTTTGATAGATAGACTTACCAAACTATCTACAATAGAGAGATGAGAATCTCTCTTGACCAATTCTTGTGTAGCTGTTAGTTCCTTCTGAATAACCTCCAGATGAGGTATCAAATTAGCCTGAATTGTTATTAATTTGGCCCTAATGCATCCATATTCAGCCATAAGCTTGGCTAATCTCCTCTGTGCATGAGTCAACCTATCAAAATGTATGGATCTAGAACTAGTATCCATGCTCAATGAACTTGTTATTGACTTCATATCTAAATGCAACTTCTCAATAAGCTATTGATTATCCTTTGTAAAGAATGTTTCATCACATAATCTTTTGTACAATGAAAAGACATTATTTGCAACTTCCTCAAGAATCTCAATAAGATAAGAAAGTTCAACCTGTTTTGTGGCAATCTCTCTAGATATCTTCTCCAAGACTTTGTTCTCAAATCTTCTCTCAGACCATTGTATAAATTTTTCATTTGCCTAAATATTTTCATCAGTAACTTTCTACACAAGTACTTAATGGTAGTACCCTGCGTGTGCTAATTTTTGCAGATGTGTATATTCGATGATATAGTTGGTAACTCGAGTGTGTTCAATTTTGAATTTTGTTACATTTGATGCTACAATGGGTCCGAGTTGATCAAAAACTTGGAATGATCATGCTGTATACACTGCTCGATGTATTTAGTTGGTGATTTTGTCTTTGAATGTAAATATTCAAATTTTTGCATTGTCATTAACATTATGCTATATTGTAATTGAGAAAGGATTTTGGGTTTTCTTGCTGGTTCTTTCCCGGATGAGCTCTTGAACCAGCTTATATTAATAAATATATTCAGTGGCTAGCCCACTATTGCTTAAAAAAAAATAAAAAAATTCACAATATGAACTAACTGTTCTAGTATTGGTGCTTGCTGATTTTCATCTTCCATCTCAAAATCTTGAACAAAAATATCCTTTATGTCATGCAGAACTTGCTTATGATTTTGTTCCCTCTTCATTTCCTCTTGTCTCTTCTTCCTCTTCAATAGATCTTGAAGGGTCTGAATCTGCTCATATGTCAAACTCTCAGGATCCCATTTAGGAATCACAATGACTTCATCCAATGTGACATTTAAGCTTAGTGACTTTTTCTTGTTTAAATTCCTCTTCTTGAGCTCTGGTGAGCTGATAATCAGCTCAGGTTCTGTAATATCTTTTGCTTTGTAAGTATCAATTTTAATTACTGCCTTCATCTGAGTCAAGATTTCCTATGGATCATGTATACTTCCTATATTGGGTCCAGTGGGAGTAGATGATACAGAGTGTGGTAGATCCACCAACACTTGTATAGCCTCTTGTTTTGTAGGCTTATTTGCAATTTCCTCCATCTTGTCTCCACTCTCTAAAACTGTTTGTACAACTTCTAAAATAGGTGCATCAGTATTGATTACCTCCTTTTCTCCTTCTATCTCTGTATCAGACTTATTTGTAAGAATAGGCGATTGGATACATGTGTCTACCAGCTCATTCTAATCCTTGACATCCACATTTCTATTCTCTCCAAGCGTAGTGTCAATGGGACTATCCATTGTCAAATCTATAGTTTTCCCATCTCTTGTTCCCTTTTGTGGTTTAGTCTCAGTCTCTACTTGATCAATAGAAGTTTCTTGTTCCATTTCCTTTGGCTCTGAGGTGCCTTCACCTTTCTCATCAGCCTTCTTAGTTATTAACCCAAAGGTTTCCTTCCATATTTTGGTGCTTTGTTGAACTACACCTACAACATCATTCTTCAGAATTGCATAGGCTCTTTGTTTAGGAATAAAGTTCCTTTGATATTTTTCAATGAATTTTTCTATCTGTTTCTTGGTTAAATTAGGAATGACCTTAGCTAGTGTTCCTTCCCTTATCTGTCTTGTGGTCATTAAAGCATACTGCCACTTTTGTGATAAAATATCATAAAGTTCTATCAAAATAAGATTTCCTATCTCTACAGGCATCATCTTGTATGTACACATAATATCTATTAATGCTTCTTGAATATTATGCTTGTTAGCTATGCTTTTCTTCTCATACTTGATAAAATTAAATCCTGCTAAACCAGTGGTACTTCTAATATTCTTGCATACCTCATCAATATTCGTCAATGGTTTATGTGATGTTGTAGGTATGTTACTAGGTTCATCAGTATCTGTCTTCTGCTCATCTTCTTCTTCTTCCAAGATTAGTTTCCTCCTTAGTCACTTCTCAAGTTGGCTCAGCATCGCCTTTGTTACAACTTGTTTTCTCTTTCTTGAACTACTCTCACCAGCATTCTTCTTTGTATATACCTTTGTTGACTTGGCTTGTGCAGAAATAGTTGATACCCTTGTCCTAGGCCAGTTAGCAATAGGAGGGGTAGCCTTAGGTTTGGGTTTGCTTTCTTTAGTTTCCTTGGAAACTACTGGTTGTTTCCCTTTTCCTTTCATAGTGATATCCTCTTCAGGTTCACTCTCCTCTTCTTCACTAGACATATCTTCTCCATGTCCTGTTGATAAACCCAAAGGTGCATCCTCTACTTTTTCATCACTCTCAATTCCAACCATCTTATTCAAAATTTTTCCAATCTTTTTACTTTTCCTCTCCATAGTGCCAGCCTTCAAATCCATAGAGATTGTATACTTTTCTTCTTCATAGTTTCCAATATGTTTTGCTGCACTATCAATCTCTTCTACCAATAGAGCTGTTATTTTTGCAGATGTCTCATCAATGTTCACTTCATAAGGTAATGGCCTTAGCCATGATACCCTTGGCACTACTGCCTGCACATAGGTGAAATATGTGTCTACTAGGAAACATACATCCTCATAATGTTTATCAAAAAGTGATATGGGAATTCTACTCCTTAATCTCATCTTTTTCTTAAATTCAACAAAATATGTTCCCATCACAATGTCAAATTTATCACCTAATTTCTGAATAAATGCATTGATTTGCTGTGTAATAGGCCTGTTTATTTTCTACACAATGTTTCCAAACATAGGAAATGTATTCTGTATGTAGAAGAATATGCAAATGAGTAGAGATCCAAACTTACATATTGATTTCTTTTCCTTTCGGATTGAAGAAAGGTTCTTGGCTAGTTACATTAGTTGAAGCTTGGCAAGGTCATAAATATGATCCTTTTTCACAATCTTCCAAGCCTGGTTGGCTATAATGTAGGGGACACTGTCCAGTCAGCTCGACTGATAAAACTTATGAGCAATAACCCTAAAAGAAAAAAATCAAGCTCCAAATCTATAATTGTAGAGATTGTCATCCCTCTTTTATTCCAAATGGCTCCAGTAAATTCTTCTATGTTCTCCTTACTCTGACATCTCATTATTCTCTTCTTGTTAAGAATTGGATAACCAGTTACGCGATGGATGATTTCCTTTGTAATCTTAACTGGTCCATTTTCCAACCATATGTTCATGTCATGTACATGACTTATAACAATCTTGATCCATTCCATTCTGAAATCCCTTAGAAATTCTAGGGCATGAGTTAACCCTCTCTCAGCCAAATGTTTGTGTTTATCTTTTAGGGCTCTGTCTATGCACAATTTTCTATAAGATTCTCTTAGCTTTTGATATCCAACTTCACTTATCTTGCACATATAACATGACCTAATATCATGAATCATGAGTAACTTAGGTGGAATCGATAATAGGGATCTAGTCAGATCACCCTAGATGGCACTCTTAGGAACTTCTTAAAAATTAGGAGGTGCACAGGTGTCACTCCTTACCAATTGAAATTTTCTCAATTTCTTCTCCATACTCTTTGCTGCTGTGGAAGAACTAGTGGCCATGATTTTGAAAGAAATAGGGTTTCAAAGATGATGAAAAAAATACCTCGGCAGATGTTGAAATTCACACTTTTACTGAGGATAGCCGATAACATGTTGTAGAAATATTCAAAAGATCTTTGCAAAAATCAAGTTTTCAAATGCTCCAACACTCTGTGAAACTCTCAATCACAAGGTGAAAATAAGTAATGAATGAATCATTCCTTTATAGGCTCCAAAGGTCAAAATTTAGGTTTGCAATAAATGTTTTGTCCATTGAGTGAGTGCCAAATAGTTGTCATTGGCTGACTCACAAAACATGTCTATCTCTCGGTCATAACCCATAATAGCTTGGCACATACTAGAGAACTCAGTCTTAGTGTACAATAATACTGTTGCTCGGCACCTATAGTGTATATTGACTTTACTAGGTACATGTCTCAAAAATATGTCCTGATGTATCTTAACATATGCAGATATGGACTTTTGCACTATATATGTTAGGAACTGATAAAGGATATGAGATATAAACATAGTTCCTCACATACCATTTTTTCTTTAATTAGTGATGGTGTGATCACCTGATCCATTGTAATGGGTGACCTTAGCTTCAGTAGCTTCACTGCTACTCAGTTATGTTTTCCTTATCCATGTCTGGTTCATTTGTGCTCTAATTTCCTTAATAGTAGGAGCAAGTACCCTTGTCTTTCAATCCTTCCTAGTGTGACCAATTTTTAGACATTTATAGAAAACTAGGCTCCATTCATCCAACTCTTAGATTTTCCTCTGAAATGTGTCTTTATGTAGTTTTCTGGAACATGCCCATACTCACCAAAATAATCATAGCTATGCCATGTGTTGTAATCCCAATTTTAAGTGTTACCTTTCCTTGGTGCTTTTGCTTGTGTCTTTGATGTCCATTATTGTTTAGCATTAGATCTGCAACCTTGTGCTTTATGTCCAAATTTTTGACATTTGTAACAATACCCATTAAATCTAGGTGTGGGAGGTGCATTATTTTCCTTTTCCCAACATTCATGTGCTTGCTGTCCAAGCTTCTTACAGTTAAAGTAATAACCATTGAGCTTAGGTTTAGGATTGGACTTACCACTTTTTCTTTGGCAGATGTTTGCTGTGTGTCCTAGTTTTCCATAGTGGTGGCATATAGGCTTGTTGTTCTTTGTCTTAGCATTCCTCTTTTCAACAATCTTAGATGATTCTCCTTTCTTAGAATATGTCTATTGTTTAGTGTGACCTAATCTAGAAGTGTCTTTAGATCTCCTTGATGCTTCCATCAGATTTTCAAAATGAGTCAAAGCTTCATTGGGTCTATTCAATCTTTCATTAAGTTCTTTCTCAGATCTCAATTCATCTTTCAATTGACTATTCTCAGATATCAGATTCACAATTTCCATGTCTTTCCTACTAATCTCCTAATTTGCAAGTAAAATTTGATTCACCATGTCAACTTGATCATTTTTCATCATTTGTATATCATGTGTCCTTTCATCATTTTTTTTTCCTCTTCAACCATAGCTTTGTCATCTTCAACTTTCTTCTTTTGATCCACTACTTCACATAGTCTTACTATTTGTGCTTCTTGTTCTCTCTTCAAGTTTCTGAATTCTTCACACAATGTATTGTTCCTTTCCAGTAGATCTAAAACTGCTGCATCACTCTCTGTAGAGTTTCCATTTTGAAATAGACTTGTAGTGTCTTCTCCTTGATAATGAGTGTCATTCATTTGTTTGGCCAAATATTTCCTAGATATCAAGGACTTCCTCAATTACTATCTTTCTATCTCAAGCTGATGTAATGCTAGCTGAATTTCAATCTTTTGATTCTTAATGACTTTTCCCAATTTGTAAATTTCCATCTCCAGATCTGTACTCTCAAGTTAATTAAACCTTTTATAGGAGAACTGAGCTCTGATACCAATTGTTGGAAATACAATATTGGGAAAGCAAGATACTTAGAGGGGGGGTGAATTAGATCTTTAACTTATCACTTAAAACAAACTGATCCACAATCATGCATAAGTGTAATTGATCTATCTTCTAGTAGCATCCATGACAGTAAATAAATAACACAATACACAGAATTTTGGTAACCCAGAAACCAAATAAGGTAAAACTGGGGTGGGGATGACACCCACAAAAGTCTTCACTACTGCAGCAATAAAGTGTGTGTGTTAGCGCTACAAGATTTGATTATAATATGCAATCTACCTGGTTAAAGGTCTACACGGTTAAGAGATACATATCATTACAATATACCTTGTAAAAGAATTTAAAATTACAATAAAGTAAGCACTCAGCTAAGAGATTTAGAAAGGTCTGCTAGAACCACTCTGTTAAGAGATTTCACCTAATACACTTGTTAGAATGTCTCAATATTTGATCCTTCGATATGCACTCTGATGCTGATAACAGTTCTCCTCTTTTCAATACCGTCTCTAATCTAATAATCTGATATTCTTTACTCCACTGCTCACTACATTGTTACTCTACTAGATCTATGCTTCCTCTCTCAAAACAACCCTTCACACATCTCTCATATACACATACACCTTCTCTCATAGTACTTATTTTAATTAGGGTAAGAAGCAATCTTAATATACTTTACGGATTGGGAAATTGGATCTAGATCAACGATCAAGATCAAATTCTTATGCCTCTTGGGCAATCCAATTTTCTGATTGGCTCCATGCCACATAGTGGGATCAAATAATTAAATGCTTAATTATCCTGTTGCTTAATTATCCTATTGAAAAAATTAAATTCTTAGATAAGTTGCCCAAAATAGTTTACCTTGAAATTGGTGTTAATCTTGACATACATAACAAAACTATCTTTCTCGGCACAAAAAGACTCTGTCACTCGGCATGAACTGAACTTGGAAACCGTGTGACTCGGCAACTATTATCTGCTCAAAAATGACTGTGTTGGATGGCTTGGCCTATACTAGATATATTGACCGTAGTGATGACCAGCTAAAAATGCCTAGATAAATGACTAAGTGTGGGACACTAATGATCAACAAAACTTAGAGATCAACAGTTTAGAGGCTACTCGGAGAAGTACTATGTTGCTCAGGCTCTGTCGCTCAGTTATGCTTGTTTTTACTTTGTATTTGTTGCTTGGGTTCTGTCACTCGGGCATGCTTGTACATTTCCTATTTCTTGATTTTCTGTTGCTTGGTCATTATTTTTACTGAGTTCATTTATTCTGATGCTTAGGTTTTGTTTTCTATTTCTCAGGGTGTTATTTGCCCAAGTCACTCTGTTGCTTGGTCAACCTTTTCCAAAGATATTTATTTTAGAGTTGGATCTGGTGGTCGAATTCTTTTGTGGATTAATTTATTTGGGGTCTCTCATTGGGATCTTTGTGGACCTAAATTGGGGCTCTCTTATGGATTTGAGCATCGACCTCACTCGGTGGACTCTTGTATATATTTATTTCTATGTTCTTAGTTTTGGGCATTTCAAAGGTAGGATTTGGATATTAGATTGTAATAGAATATAAAGTATTGAATTATTTGGAAGGCAAGTCTATGACCTCACATGTATGAATAATATTCTATAATTCATTGATTTTATATGGATGAAACTGGGAAGGCCTTACAGCCTGACATGTAATGAGTTTGATCAATTAATGAAAAGGATCTATGTTGTTTCTTCTCTCATTATGTTTTTGTTTCTTCTGCATTGTATATGCAAGTTGGTTTGGTAGTTGGGAGTTCCTTTGACCCCTTTACCATCCTTCCTTGCATCAATAAATAAGATTAATTAATTATTTATATTCCCCATGTGCAATTTGTAGGCACTCAAAAATGGTCCATGCCTATGGCCCCCTTTTTTAACATGACTTCTATTCACTAATATTGTCTCATTCTTCTATGAATAGGTAGAGGAAATAACCATGAATACACAAATTGCACTGAATCAGTGAGCTCATTTGACTTCAAGGTTTTTGGCCTTTGAAACCCCAAAGTTTGGTGACATCACCCGCTAACTATATGAACGGAGTGCACATTTCTTACTCACTTTTCTTTTTGTGCTTTTGCCTCTCGAGCTTCACGCATTTGTGTTGATTCTTCCCCACCATTCACCATGTTCATCTATTTCCCCCCCACCATTAGTGACCTATTTCATTTCCTCCTCCCTTGCACCTTGTTACATGTAGGCACTCTTGTTCTCTCCATTTTTCTTTCTTTCGCTTCGTCGTCTTCCTTGTTTTGTGTTAGAGTTTTCATCCCCTTTGCTATTTATTTTTGGGTTAGGGTTTTTTTGGTCGAGATTATGCCTTCTAGGTTTCCTAGGGTCTTGTTCCGTTAATGCCTTGTTTGGGTTGAGGTTTTTGGGTCACCTTTATTCATTTTTAGGTTAGGGTTTTGTTTTTTGAGTCACATCCAAGCAGTAGGTTTTCAGCCTCTAAAAGGCCAAAAACTAGATCACCCAATGCCAGACCAAAAATTATACCAAGGTTAGAAGAGAATATATTTTTAAAGATCTCAAAACCCTAAATGACTTTAGGGTTTTATAACTTATTTCATTATGGTCTTTCATCTTTTAAACTATTCCCAAAGAGAGAGTCAAACCCTAATAGCGAAGGGATTGTAGGATCTGGTCAGCAATGGAAATGACTTGTATAGTGAAAGATGTCTCTCCTCACAAGTTTATCCCTACCTACGCTGCACATCTCAAGTGGTTGGGAAATGTACTTGCACATTTTTTAGAACAAGAAAAATCAAATTGTTGGGATTTTGAATCTTTGTTTCAGAAAAATCAAATGCCTAAAAGTCAATTAATTGATGGATATTGGAATGAATATTTACAGATTGAATTACCACATTGGACGTGTTGTGGGTCCACAACACATACCCCATTTTTGGTCCTCTGTGCCTTGGAAAAAATAAACAATCAATAGTGCAAATTACTTTATAGCCTCATCTGAAACATTGATGGAAAATTATTCCACCTTGCTTATATCATGGTGTTTGACACGTCCTCTTATTTGGATATGATGCATGAACTAACTTTTAAAGTTAATGATGGGAAAAACCAAGGTTGGTTGATTGGCATTTCATGTATTGATGCCAAACCAATGTTAACACCCTAAGTTTAAGAGTGTTAACACATAATCAATGTTAACACTTATAATTATTAGATGTATCTTTGTACCTTTTATTAAACAAAATCACTGTTATAAATCATTTATCTATGTCAATGACCACATTTACTTTTTATATTTGAGACATGCCCTTGATAAAATGAAAACCATAGTCTACTATGTTCCTCATTTCGGTTATGTATCTCCATATTTTTCATTGGTAATGCTTATTACTGTGCCAGACATTGTGTTGTTGGAAACATGGTATTTTCTGATGTTTAATCTAGCACTGCTTACACCTAACATCCTTCATATCTACCTCTTTAAATAAATGAGCCCGCTGCCCACTGTTAAAATATTCCTAAAGTTTTATTTTAGATTCTTGTAGCATGATTTGATCTTATAATCTTATCAGCATTATAACATCAATCTACTTCTGGCTTTCTTGCACTGCTCTTAAAAGTTGCAAAGATCAAGAAGTAAATTCACAACATAAAAATAAGTATAAGAATCTAAATATCTAAATTGTATTTGAGTCCACTTACTTGACTAACCAAGACCATGGAAGATATTGATTGCATCCATTACCTTCCTAACACTAAACCTATGATTATTCAGCCTTTCCCATGGAGTTGTACTTCACTATTTTAAATTAAGAGACTATGTCTTCTATTTTTAGGCTATTGCTTTTACTTTGATATATCATTGATCTTGTATTTGGAACTTTTGAATTTGAGAATATTACTCTGGATCACTAAATTAGCATACCTTTTTCTTCAAGGGTTTTTCAATGCCTTATAACTCATTCTTTCTGAAGAAAGACACCAAGAATATCATCTTGCTTGGTTAGAACTCCATAACCACTCTTGGGATTAACTGATTGATTATTTTATTTCTAACGATCAGTTAAACTAAAGCAAGGAAGGAGATTTAAAGCATGTTTTATTCACAGATAACAAGGAGAGATTTACAGAATAAAACTAAAGGAGAGCTTTACGGGATAAAGAAAAGCATGGTGAGTTTTACGGATCAAGGAGACATCTACAACAAAAACAAGGAGATTGAGTGGCTAATCATGTCTATATAAAGAGAAAAGGAATTCATATATCAAGAGAGTAATGTTGAGTATATTTTTTGTGAAGATAGAATTATTCATGTAGATATGATCATATAGGTTGAAGAACAGAGCCAAGGAATTTTGTAGACACTGAGAAATAGAGGATAGAGCATTCACCGAGTAGAAGGAAGAAAGAAAGAAAGCAAAGGAACTGAAGTGTATACTAATCAGAGATATAGTATTGGACTAACAATAGATCTGAATATTTTCAAATAACAGTTGTATTTTGAATAGATCATTTACTGTATCAGTTTAACCATTGATTCATAAAATCTCTTAACCGAGTGGTATTTAACAGTCATTATTGTATTGAGATACTCAAGAGTATCAAAAGGTTTTCTTGTTAACAACATAGTGAGTTCTAGGTCAAAAGACAAACTGTTGTTTTTAAATCCTCTAACAAGGTCACACTTAACAGTGTGAATTGTAACCTTTAACATGGTTGGCTATTCACCAAGCTCACTTTAGAAGAGTGAAAATATTTTGGGTTACCGGTCCCAGGTAGTTTTTCCCATATTGGGTTTCCACGTTAAAATCTATGTGTAAAATGTGTATATGTTTCATTGCATTGATGTTTTGTTTTACACATAATTGAAACCAGATTGGTCAGTTAACACTAAGTTTATTTGTTTCTACTCGATAAAGTCTAGAAAAGATAAACAGTATATCTTACCGAGAAGTTTATATTTGTTAAGATTATTTATGGCATACATCTTGATGATTGGGGACTGTAAGATAACCAAGGGTATTATATTTGAGATATAATTTTTTGGAATTATTATTAAAGCCACTAATTCACCCCCCCTCTCAGTTATCCTAACAATTGACATTATAGCTTTGGTTCTTGGAAGAAAATTTTAAATGGACTTAAGATAAAGATCACAAGACGAGTAAAAAGGATGTGCCTAAGTTGAACAAGGACAACTTTGCATCATGGAAAAGAAGGATAAGACTTCATATATCTGGTATTGGAAATAATGATACACAACACTTGGATAATGAATATGTTGCACTGAATGGACCTCTGAATGTTGATTAATTGAGAGAGAAACATGAACACAACTCGATGATGATAGAACTTTATTATTCACTAATCGACGCTAAATTTGAAGATGTGAAATCATGCACCTCTGCAAAGCAAATGTGGTACAAACTCAAGGTAGTACATGGAGGAGATGCCAATGTGTTGAGAGCCAAAGCTGAAAGCCTAAGAGGAAAGTTTGATGACCTGATAATGAAAGAAGGAGAGAACATCACTCAGTATAGTGATAGAACCAAATAAACTATTAATGCTATCCATGGAGTCAGAGGAGTACTTAATGAAGAAATAGTTGCAAGTAAAATTTTGAGAACCTTACTGCCTATTTATGCTATTAGAGTATTAGCAATTCAATAAATAAGAGCAGTAGCTAGTAACAATGTTGCCCTTGATAGTTTTATTGGTAGACTTATTTCATTTGAGGTAAACAACTATGACAACAGTTTTGTACCTACTATTGAGTCTGCATTCAAATCTTCTATAAAAATAAGAAAATCTAGTAAAAAACACACTATGAGAACTGATAGTGATAGAGACAGTGATGAGAAAGAACTTGATGAACTTGAAGCACTAATGGCTAGGAGATTACATAGAGGTAAAGGAAGATACAAAGGTAAATTACCATTGGTCTATTTTAATTGCAAATAAATTGGACATTTTGCTGCTAGATGCCCTAACAAGAGAAAGGATGAAAGAGACAATGACAAATGTTATGAAAAGAAGTATGATAGAAGTGATGACTGATACTACAGAAGCAACTGATAGTCTGAAAGAAGAGATAACTAAGATTACAAGGACAAAGGAAAGAAGGCTTGTTACCTGGTAGAGAACAAAGATGAAAATTTTGATACTAATTCTGATGAAGATATTGAAGTAGTATTTGTTGCTATGAAGGATGATTCAGACGAAGAAGAAAGGTATGTTGAAATAACACTCATATCTAAAGTTAGCATAAATGATGTCTGGATTATTGATAGTGGTTGTACTCATCACATGACTAGAGATAAAGAAAATTTTGAAACCTTTGAATATTACAATGGTGGATCAGTTAGGATGGGTAATGAATCACCTTTCCCAGTTGAAGGAAAAGGTACTATCATGTTGAATAACTTTATCAGATGTGAAAATGCATATTGGGTGAAAGGACTTAACAATAAAATGTTGAGTGTTTCAGAGCTGAACAACACAGGACATTGAGTTTCATTTGAAAACAAAAAGGAAATGATCTATAATGGAACATGAAAGTTGATCGGTACTGGTGAACAAACAAAAGGTAATATATTCTATCTTGATAATATTGAGACCACTTTTTTATTCACTAGAAATCAAGATGTTTGGTCATGGCATAAAAGGTTATGTCATGTGAATTTTGACAACATGGTTAAGATAAGTAAGAAAATAAAAGTGAGAGGCTTATCGATAATTTCAAAGCTCGACCATGTTATGTGCAAGAATTGTCAAATAGGAAAAATGACAAAGTCTAGTTTCAAGAGAAAAACCTACACATCTAATGCTATTCTGGAGTTTGTCCACACTGAATTATGTGGACCAATGAGAACAAAGATCTATTATGGTGATAGATACTTCATTGTATTTTTTGATGACTATTCTAGGATGATGAATGTCATGTTCTTAAAAGAGAAATATGAAGCATTTAGATGTTCAAATGGTATAAAGCTAAAGTTGAAAAAAGTGGAAAAGAACTGAAATGTTTAAGATCAGATAGAGGAGGAGAATTTATTTATGATGAATTCACTAACTTTTGTAATGAGCATGGGATTACAAGATATGTTTCTGCACGGAGAACACCACAACAAAATGGGATTGCTGAAAGAAGAAATAGATCAATTGTTGATTGTGCCATAATACTGATGATTGAAAAAGGCATCACACAAACATTCTAGAGAGAAGCCGTAAGTATTGATGTCTATACACTGAACTAAGTTCAATTAATTAAAGACACAAATAAGAAACCTTATGAGCTATGGTATGGATACACACCAAATGTGAGTTACTTTAGAATCTTTGGAAGTCAATGTTAAATATTGAAAGATGATAGAAATGGGAAACTTGACCTTAAAAGTGGTGAAGGAATATTTCTAGGATATTCTATTGAAAGAAAAGCTTCTAAATGTCTGAACAAATCTTCTAACAAAATAATTGAGAGTGAAAATGTTAAATTAGATGAATTTGCTGAGAAAAAGGATGAGGAAAGAAGAAAGGAACCTAAAGATTACAACAAATTTGTCTATATTGAAGAACCTAACACCTTTCCCGAGCGACGTAACAATGCAACCGAGCAACAAGCTGCACACACCGAGAATCAAGAAGACGCTCACAATACTGAACCGAGTGATGAAGATAAAAATGAGGATCAAAATGAAAAACAAAGATCAAAACTTGTACTTGCTAAATATGTTAGAAGACACCATCCATAGGACCAGATCATTGGGGGAAAAAGAGAAGGAATGAGAACAAGGAGTAAGTCACTTAACAATAGATGTTTGATTTTTGATTTTGAGCCTAAATATGTTAATGCTGCACTTGAGAATCAAGAATGGATTAGTGAACTGAATGAAGAGATTGAATAGATTGAAAAGAATAAAACATGGACATTAGTACCTAGACCGAGTGACAAAAATGTCATTGGCACCAAATGGATTTAAAAAAAAACTTAATGAGAATGGAGAATTCACAAGGAACAAAGAAAAACTGGTATGCAAAGGGTATGCACAAGAAGAAGGTACTGACTATGGAGAAACCTTTGCACCCATTGCTAGACTAGAAGGAGTAAGAATTCTACTTGCTTATGCTGCTTTTAAAGGATTCAAAGTATACCAAATGGATGTTAAATCTACATTTCTAAATGGAATACTAGAAGAGGAGGTATACATTGAACAACCTGAAGGGTTTATTGATCCTAATAAGAGGAACATGGTTTGTAAACTACACAAAGCCTTGTATGGATTAAAAAAGGTAGCATGAAAGGCCAAAAACTGGTCTTTCATACCATGATATCGGTCGGGTCACCTTTGTTCATTTTTATGTTACGGTTTTTTTTTTCAAGTTGCATCCAAGAAGTAGGAAAGGCCAAAAAATCGGATCACTCAATGCCAGACCAAAAATTATACCAAGGTTAGAAGAGAATATATTTTTAAAGATCTCAAAACCCTAAATGAATTTAGGGTTTTATAAATTATTTCATTATGCTCTTTCATTTTTAAACTATTCCCAAAGAGAGTTGAACCCTAATAACAAAGGGATTGTAGGTGCTGGTCATTAATGGTGATGGATTGCATGGTGAAAGATGTCTCTCATCACAAGTTTATCCCTACCTATGTTGCACATCTCAAGTGATCGAGAAAGGTACTTGAACATTTTTTGGAATAGGAAAAAGCAAATTGTTGGGCTTTTCAATCTTCATTTTAGACAAATTGAATACATGAAAGTTATTTAATTGATGTATATTGGAATGAATATTTACATATTGAATTACCACACTAGACGTGTTGTGGGTCCACAACACATACCCCATTTTTGGTTTTCTGACCATGGGGACCCCCATTTTTTTGACTTTGGGTTCATCTTTCTCCTCGGTTCCTTGAACCTTGTCCGGAGAGGGCCTATTGAGAAAGCTAAGTCCTTTTTTAGCCTTTTTCACTCTTGGTGTTTCATACATAGGTGGGTCATCTAACCTTTGAAATGTCAAAACCCCACAAAGGTGAAAGTCCTAGCCTATCTTTCAGTGTTTCGGCCTACAAAACACCAAAATATGGTGAGGTCATTTGACTTCAGGGTTTTTGGCCTTTGAAACCCCAAAGTTTAGTGACATCACCCACCGACTATATAAATAGACCACATTTTTTTTTTACTCACTTTTCTTTCTTTTCTTTTTCATCTCAAGCTCCACACATCTGTGTTGATTCTTCCTCGTCATTTGCCGCATTCATTTATTTTCCCCTCTCCATCAATGCCCTATTTGTTTTCCTCCTCCCTTGCACCTTGTTGTAGGTAGGCACTCCCATTCTCTCCATTTTTCTTGCTTCCTCTTCGTCATCTTCCTTGTTTTGGGTTAGTTTTTTTGTCCCCTTTGTTGTTTCTCCTTGGGTTAGGGTTTTTTTGTCTAGGCTTGTGCCTTCTAGGTCTCCTAGGGTCTCGTGTGATGAACTATAACTAATTGAATGTTTAAAGATGATAAGTTGATGATCACCAAGCTGCAAAAGTGAATGCAAGACATTAAATTAGTTAATGTATTATACTTTTAGTGATATCAATTTGATATGCTTTGATTATTCATACACATATTATTACAACCTTGAAGATTTGAAGAGAAAAAGTTTATGCTGTTGGTAAAACATAAAATGTCTGTATACACTGAGTGACAGTGAACACTGAGCAGTTCATACTATATACTGAGCACATCGGTAACTGAGAAACTATTACTAAGAAAGTGTATACCAAGAAGCACAGTAACTAGATTTGATGACCGAGCATAACTCAAGATGATGACCAAGCATAACTAGAGTTAAAGAATGACAAAATTACTTAGTTGGCAGAGCTATATTTAGGGATTGAATAATTGATTGTTTTATTTCTAACAATCAATTAAAGTAAAGCAAGGAAGGAGATTTAAAGCACATTTTATTCATAGATAAAAATTAGAGATTTAAAAAATAAAACTAAAGGAGAGATTTATGGGATAAAGAAAAGCATGGCAAGTTTTAAGGATCAAGGAGAGATCTATGAGAAAAACAAGGAGATTGAGTAGCTAATCATGTCTATATAAAGAGACAAGGAATTCATTATCAAGAGAGGAATGCTAAGTATATTTTTTTTGAAGATAGTATTATTCATGTAGATCTGATCATACAGGTTGAAGAATAGAGCCAAGGAATTATGCAAACATTGAGAAACAAAGGACATAGCATTCATCGAGCAGAAGGAAGAAAGAACAAAAGAAAAGGAATTGAAGTGCATATTAATTATAGAGGTATTATTGGACTAACAATAGATATGAATATTTGCAAATTAAAGTTATATTTTGAACAGATCATTTACTGTATCAGTTTAACCATTGATTCAAAAAATCTCTTAACTGAGTGGGATTTAACCATCCTTATTGTATTGAGATACTCAAGAGTATCAAAAGTTTTTCTTGTTGACAACATAGTGAGTGCTATAAGGTCAAAACACAAACTATTGGTTTTAAATCCTCTAACAAGGTTGCACTTAACAGTGTGAATTGTAACCTTTAACAGGGTTGGCTCTTCACTGAGCTCACTTCAGAAGAGTGAAAATATTTTGGGTTACCGGTCCCAGGTGGTTTTTCCCATATTGGGATTCCATGTTAAAATCTATGTGTAAAATGTGTATATGTTTCAATGCATTGATATTTGTTTTACACATTAATGAAATTGGATTGGTCGGTTAACACTAAGTTTATTTGTTGCTACTTGGTAAAGTCTAGAAAAGATAAAAAATATATCTTACCGAGCAGTTTATATTTGTTAAGATTATTTATGGCATACATATTGATGATTGGGGATTGTAAGATAACTGAGGGTATTATATTTGAGATATAAGTTTTTCGTTGGATTTTTGGAATTATTATTAAGGCCACAGATTCACCCCCCTCTTAGTTATCCTAACATCATGCCCTTGAGGCCTCAGTTGGGTTGGATTTTTTTGTTTTTAGGTTAGGGTTTTGTTTTTTGAGTTGCGTCAAAGTAGTAGGTTTTTGGCCTCCGAAAGGCCAAAAATTGGATCGCCCAATGCCTGGCCAAAAATTATGCCAAGTGTCCAGATCAAACTGTTAAACATTCAAGGTTTCAGACCAGTCGATGCCTCTTTTTAAGACTTTTGCACCCCACAGATTCTCTCAGTTTTCATACTCTGCAAGTCCAAAAGACTTGTTTCTCTAGAGACTCATTCACCTCCTTTCAGCCTTTGGCACCTGATCTTTTCTTTGGCATTTGAATGTCAGAAACACTGAAAAAGAAGAAAGTTTCATGACTTGGCATTTTAGAGCCCTGTAGCTTCTTGTTTTCTTAGTTTTAGTTTCCTTTCTATTTTCCCCCCTTTAGTAGTTTCAAATAAAATACTGATACAATACATGTTTCCTTACAGGAATACCTGAAAAGAAGACCAGATCACCGATGAAGGACATGTTGGAAAGTGTAAAAGGCTGAAAAAAGACTTATCTTTCTCAACAGGTCCTCTTCAGATAGGTTTATACATTCAAATGTTTGACATGTGTCTTTTGTTGGACATGTTGGAAAGTGCAAAAGGCCGAAAAAAGACTTAGCTTTCTCAATAGGCCCTCTGATTTTTTTTTTTGTAGAGTGCACACATGGTCATCTCAAACATATTAAAAAATTAGCCCAACCAAGTTCGTATTTTTGGAGATACGATTAAAAACATGACTAGTTGTGCTTTTGTTTTGCAGACATTTTACAAATGTTTTATAAAGACTATAGATACTCATAAGAAAATGAAATTGGCAAGTAGAAAACCAAATTATACAACTTTGTCAGTGTCCTCATGGCATGGGAACAAGGTGCGAACATCTATAAATCATAAAAGATTGAGATCACAACTACCAAAAGTAACATGTATATAAAGGTGGAAGTAAAGATAGGGACAGTGAATTGTTTGATAGAAATCCTCGACAAAGACCATGGTTGTGGGATATGTAAAAAATGGATTTGTCAAGTATTTTGAGGCTTCACAAGTGGCTTATGTACCTGGGTTAGTTTTATCGGCAAAATAAAAATCTTGTGTGATAAGTGATGTGATGCTGAAACATTAAATTTTGGAGAAATGCGAGATCATCATATTCAAGAGGAGGAAGCTACAAAAGAAGTCAGGAAGACTACATAAACTCACAAGTAAATGAAATTGACAAGTATAAAACTAAATTCCACAACTTTTCCAGCATCCTCATGGCCTAAGAATGGGATTTGGACATCCATCAATGATAAAAGACTGAGATCACAATTTCCACAAGTAACATGTATACAAATGTGGAAGTATAGATAGGGTTGGTGAACTATTTGATAGAATACCTCAAATAAAACCATGATTGTGGGCTATGTACAAAATGGATTTGTTAAATAAACCTTTGTACAAATGCAATTGGCATGTGTAAAACTACAACCTTGCTTGGAATCCATGTATGCAAAATGTAGGCACATGGAAAAGCACTAGATTGTTTGTCAGTGTTCTATATGCACAGGTGGATTTGTTGAAAAGACTTAATAAACTATCATGAATTGGCAGGTGTAACACCAAATTCCTAGCCCTTTCCTAGAAGAGATACCATGGGTAGAGGAAGAGGCACTGCAAGGAGAAAAGGAAGAGATAAGGAAACACCACAATAGGCCTGCACAAGAGATGACAAGTGCGTAGATTTAAAATAGAGCTATCGATTGGAATTTAGGGGAGATAAAAAGAATTTGGGGGAAAAAGACCAAAAAAATGAAAATCATTAATTTGAGAAGGCAAAAACATTTCTTAGCAGGATGAAGAAACCATAAAGATCAAGCCATCTTGGTAATGGTTGGGAAGATAATCAAATGCAATGAGAAGTTAGAAAAAACAACATGATAAGGAGAAGAGATGTTAGCATTGACAAAGGGAAAAGGTGAGGAAATGAAAACTAAATGTTGATTATAAAATGCAATTAAAGTTAGTGAATTCAGGGGGAGAAATCATGGGCTTTGGGTTTTGTTTGGGAAGTATGGGCATCAGGTAGATAAGGGAATCAGGAAAATAATTGGCTAAGACAAGGAAGTTTGGAGGGTCTAGAATCTAGTCAATAGAGCTAGAGCTAGAGGGGTAAATAGGGAATGGTGAAAGTAAATGATTTTCAAATATGTTGTGAGGTGTATAAAGGCCATAATGGTAAGAGGAGTTTGTCCTAAATCAATGGGAGTTTGATCATTAGGGGCATGATCACGCATTGATGTCAGTAGTATGACCAGTCAGATTGCACGGTTGCACAAGAGGCTAGATGAAGGATGACATGGCAGGTGCATTGCATAGGAGAGGATTGTCATATGGGCATGCATACCAAGGTAGATGAAACCATAGTCATCCTAAACCTTCAGAGATTCTATGACTAGAAGTTAGTTAACCACCCCGTGAGGTTTTCAAATGCTAGCAGTTAGTGGCATAATCTTCAGAGATTCCATGATTAGCAGTGAGTAAGTCGCCACACATAGATGCAAGATGTTAGTGGTTAAGTCCAATTTATTCTAAGATTAATCCTGGTCATCCGATTGAGATGAAGAGAAAGGGCTCATGCTGAATCTCACAACAAACCCAGTGTTAGAAAAATATATCTGAGATTCAGAGATACACTAGCCAAGATAAACCCAAGGTTAAAGCAACATTAATCTTGAGTCTATTCAAAGATTAGGAGATAAAGGCTTATCTCCCAATCTCCAGATCTAACTAGGGTTAGTGTCAGCATTTAGAGACTTAGAGACTAGCTTATCTCTTGATCTTCAGATAAACCATGGTTAAGGAAGAGTTCTCAGAGTTAGTTAAAGGTAAAATGATTTAAAAAATCATAGTCTATGCATAAATATCAAAGGGGAAATTAAAGAATATTTGCATAGAAAAGATATTAAATGCAAAATTAAAATAATGTGCAAGATTAAAGCATTATCTTTTTCTATAGTCAGGTGAAATATTTTTATTTCAAACTTGAAAGAGAAGCATTCATGGAAGGTACTTTTAGAGAATGGAATTAGATTTTGGGGAAGCCTGGAATCAAATTGGTTAAAATTATGATTGCAAAGAAGAGGTAGTTGTAAAAGGAGATCCAATTTTCTTAGGAGGAAAAGATATTTGTTTGGAAATAGACAGGTGTTAGTAGCTCAATTTGGCTTTCCTTTTCTTGTATGTCTTTCTTTTTCTCTATTGTTACAAAGATGGTGAAATTAACACTGCTGGGTAGTATTCTAATTTTTGAGTCTTGTTTTTCTGAGTTCTTTGTTTTGTAAATATGTTGAATCAGATAGAAATTTAATGAAAAATAATGAAATCCCTATTTCATACTTGTCGATGTCTTTCTGTCTTGTCTTGAAATCTTGTGTGTTAATATGTAAGGCATTTTAATGCACTAGTTATAAGGTAGTTGTGAATTGTGTTTTTGAGTTTCTTTCAAGGAGGGAGTAAATCTTAGAGACAAATTCTAAGGGTTCAAGGTTTGCACATGAATTTGGTGTCTAGGTGTTGGAGTGAAAAGAGTGATTTGTAAGGCACTTCACTTGGTTTTTGTCTGTTTGGAGTTAGAGGGTTTTCTGTGGATGTATGTTTATTTAACTTTGTTTCCCAATAGAAAAGGCACTGGTCTTTGTTGGTTATGTAGTCCTCATTATCAATCATTTAAAATCTGAATATCTTTTCATTTCCTATTTAAAAGCATGGATGTTTAGGAGTTGTATTGAATAGTACAAACATTATTGGTGATTCATTGAAGAATTGAATCCTTTAGGTTAGCTTTCCTGAGTTTCAAAATTGAAGAGAAGAAGGATGAATATCCTTATCACATTGGCCATTTTTTTGCAGTGTTATTTACTCTTGTCAAAATCATGGATTGGCTTTTGAGGCTATGCATCAGTTGCATCAAAATAAATTAGTAAATCATTGTGAGAACCCTAAATCCACTGTCTGATTTATTGGAAGGAAATAAGTCAAGAGGTACACCCGTCTGAGTCTGTGGAGCTCCAAGTAGAAGTAGGATCAAATCCTAATTAATTAGTAATTTTACTTGCAAGAATCGTGAGTTTGGAGTCAAGCATTGATGCTTATACATATTCCGCAAGAAAAAGTACTAACAGGACCTCCACAATTAATTTAGTTTAATTTAAGCATGAAGGCTTTAAATATGATATCCAATAGAGATCATAGATGCACCCATTTTTTATTTGTCTTTTTCATCCACAACTTGTTTCCAGCAGTTACTATTTTCTAAAGAAAGCCCGAGCTTGTAGCTATTTTCTACTATTATTTTTTGCAAAAAATATTGTCACCTAGTTGTTACATAATCTTTCCTATTAAGAAAATGTAATTGAAGTCTGGTTTCACATATGTCAAATATTTATTTTGAAAATCAAGCAAATGGATATGCCCCCAAAAATATCAACTTGCATGTTATATTTCATTCAACTTTAAAAAATGCTCTGGTGTTTAAACTATGATTGGGAATATGGTTTTTTTGGTGTGCTAGTCATAGGGAAGATTCATTGAATGTATTTAGAAGTAACGGTTGGAGATTTGATTCTGAGAGTTGATTGTTTGTATGTTTGTCATTGATGACAACACATAATACATAGTAGTAATTCTGTATGAACTTATCTAAATGATGACATGAAGACTTGTGTGGATAGATACAATTTTTTGAAATGTTTATTATGTTATTTTCATACATGTAGACCCAGATATGATGTTTCAGTAAAGTTATGCAATTCTGTTATTAGCAATTACAGTTCTGAAGGTACAACAGTTTAGGGTTGACATATATAACATGTTTCATGAGTTACGCCTATCTTTAGGATATGCGTGTGTATATGCATGATTAATTATGAGTTGATGATATAAATCCAAAGGCGCCAAATGTGTTTCAAGATGATTGCAAAGTTATGGTTAATTTGGTGAGGCCGCTTCAGTGAAGCGTCGCATCTGTTTAGCATTAACTTGCGCAGACTTAATATTGTTTGCGTGCTTATTTAAGCCAACTAAGATATTAATGAAGTGTTTCTAAGAGCCAACATGACCTTCTAATTTGGAGAAGATACTTATAGTAGTTCAATTGTGATATGCTAAGTGTGAATGATACAAAATGTGAAGAAAGATGTACATAGTAGATTATCAGAGTTGGTTCATTCATCAAGGGTCTATGTGAAGAAGAAGTGAAAGATTGTAATACACTGGAACTGATCAAGACAACAGGTCTACTCTATAGGTCATCATCAAATATAGTGCATATCTATTATTCAGAAGGTTGTAGCCTTCACCATCAAGCACTGAGCTTTTGGACAGTGATTCCACCACCCCTAACAGGGTTATTTGTAAAAGACTCCTAACAAGGTCCGACCCTTAACTAGGTCATTATACTTATTGCATTGTATTGTAAAAATCCTAACAGGGTTGAAATATCTTCTAACAGGGATTACTACAAACAAGTATAGTTTATTGTGGGTGCTAATTTCCACCAGGGTTTTTACCATTTGGTTTCCCCATAATCAAATTGTGTGTTGAGTACTGTGTTATCTGATTATGCATTTACTTTGTTGTATACTAAAGTTAAAGAAGTAAAAAGGACTTAAGTAACTGAT
>MU226973.1:639070-656604 GCA_018584345.1 Thuja plicata | reverse complement strand
ATATATATTTTGTGGGGGGGTTTGATTTTTTAAGTAGTCGTGGTCCTAAACTCCTATGGATTCACCTTTCTTTTTGAGAATAAAAATGAGTTCTAATTTTGCTGCACGTTGATGTAGAGTGAGGTTTTTCTGGTGTTAAAACTCCTTGTTTGTAAATATCACTTTTGATGTTCTATTTATGATAGTGAATGCATTTATCATGCTGCTTAATGGTAAATAGAGAAGTTGAATTTCTTTTGAATATGATTATGTCCTCTACTCATGAATAATAATTAATTCTCTGTCACAACATTATACACTTTTTCAGTGTTTTAATTTTCTCTTGTAGCTTCGCTTGTAATCATGATGCTCCCAAATTGATATCATTTCCTGTTGCCATCTTGGTGCACTCTTGATGTTACCCTTCTCATTTAGTATCACACTTTTGTGTAGACCAATAGATTTACCCTGTTTCAATAATAACCAAAAAGAATGAAAAGATACAAACCTATGAAACACACAATATTTACATGATTAGATCCTTCTTATTGTTGTTTATTCAATATGTTGTTTATCCAATTAGCTATTTATTTAATCTATTGTTTATTCAATTAGGACATATTGGGGCCGTAGAAGGAATGATATTTCTCCACCACATATTTGTAAAAGAAGTGGGTCTATTGCTCGACATATACTCCAGCAACGGAAAAAAATTGGCATTATCGAGATTGATCCTAATGGGTGAGTGCTTTCATTTGTTTTTAATTTTGTGGGATTATTTCTGCTTGTGCCTTGAATGTGATGTTCTATATGGTTCCAAATGTTTTGACATGCAAATTTGTTTTTTTTATTTTTAGTGGAATACGCATCCCTTCCAATGGCCAAAGGGATCTTGACCAAGTTGCTGGTCGGATTGCAGTTGCTGCATCTTGAGATATATGTGATTGGATAAGATAAAAAAAGTCACTGTAAACTTTTTATTTTCTTTTTTCTTTTTTGCATAAATGTTTACAAATTTTTAAATATTTTTTTATTATCAATCCATTAAGAGGTGATGGTACAAACATAAAAAATAGTAAGGTTTTATGTGTCTACAAGCATTGAAGCTTTATTAATTGATTGAAAATAGTCATCTCCAAGGACCCTTGTATTACATTTTGAAATTACTAGCAAAGGTTACTAGAAGGAATGGATAAACAATAGATTGAATTCAAATACAGGTACAAAACATTGTCTACTTACTATTTTGTATTAAAAAACTTTATTAATATGACATTTGCTTGTTTTGTGGAAATCAGCTATTTTTGCTAATCCTTGGGCAAAGATTTACTTCTTTTCGTTATTAAATTGGGTAATGTAATTTCTATCGCTTGAATTTTTATGTCTTTGTAGGAGCTATATCTATTTAGAAAATAGTGAAAAAGGCTTGGATTTCTACATTTTCTATTGGCATGGTTTCAGTCAATAGAAAAACTATATGGGTTCATTATTACCCTACATGCTATGGACTCCATTTGTGGCTTTGTATAATCCTTGAGTTTTGTTTCCTCTCCAATCTGATATGGAAATAAGTCTTCAAGGGTTTCCTTATAGAAACTTCCATAGGCTGCTGTATATACTCTACTCTTTCTGAATTTTACATTTGAAATCATGACACCTGGAGAAGAAGAAAAACAATGGTTTCTGGGCTCTTTCTTTGCATTACTTTGTTATTGAGGCTCTTGGGTTAAAAAAAAAATAAGGAAAAAATATCCTTGTGCTATCTAATGAGGGTTTTCAGAAATTTTTTGGGGGGTTTTTATTGTTTTAGTAGCCACAGTTCTACAATCCTATGGCTTCACCTTTCTTTTTGAGAATAAAAAATGAGTTCTAATTTTGTTGCACGTTGATGTAGAGTGAGGTTTTTCTGGTGTTAAAACTCCTTGTTGCTAAATATCACTTTTGATGTTCCATTTATGACAGTGAATGCATTTATCATGCTTCTCAATGGTAAATAGAGAAGTTGAATTTCTTTTGAATATGATTATGTCCTCTTCTCATGAATAATCATTAAGTCTCTGTCACATAATTGTACACTTTTTCAGTGTTTTAAATTCCTCTTGTAGCTTCACTTGTAATCATGATGCTCCCAAATTGATATCATTTCTTGTTGCCATCTTGATGCACTCTTGATGTTACCCTTCTCATTTAGTATCACCCTTTTGTGCAAACTAGTGGATTTACCCTGTTTGAATAATAACCAAAATAAAGGAAAAGATACAAACCTATGAAACACACAATATTTGCATGATTAGGTCCTTCTTATTGTTGTTTATCCATTTAGCTATTTATTTAATCCATTGTTTATTCAATCAGCTGCTTATCCAATATGTTGTTTATCCAAATTTATTCCATATGTTATTTATTCAATCTATTGTTTATTCAATATGTTGTTTATTCAATGTGTTGTTTATTCAATCTATTATTTATTCAATGTGTTGTTTATTCAATTAGTTGTTTATCCAACCAGATGTTTATCTAATTGGTTGTTTATTCAATTTATTGTTTATCCAATATGTTGTTTATCCAATTATTTGTTTATTCAATTTGTTGTTTATTCAATCAATTGTTTATCCAATATTGTTTATCAAATACACTGTTTATCCAATTTGTTGTTTATCCAATATGTTGTTTATCCAATTAGCTATTTATTCAATCTATTGTTTATTCAATCAACTGTTTATCCAATTGGTTGTTTATTCAATATGTTCTTTATTCAATTTGTTTTTTATCAAATTTTTTGTTTATCCTATAAGTTTTTTATTCAATGTGTTTTTTATTCAAAATGTTTTGGCCATGCTAAATAGATCCTTTAACAAACAACTAACCAAAAAATATTGAAGAGCGCATCTCCATTCTTCAATTTTACGGCGCCTTCCCTTCAACGACCTCCTTACACAAAAGATAATCCTCCTCAATTTGAATTGCATTTGGAAAATAGCTGAAAATCATAATGCTTAACAACTATATCAGGAAAAATCATTCCAACCCACAAAAACAATTACAGAATAGCTATATCAGGCAAAATCATTCCAACCCAAAACAAGCAATTAACCAAAAAAGATTGAAAAGTGTATCAGTTTCATGGTTCCTTCTCTTCAACAATCTCCTTACACAAAAGATAATCCTCCTTGATTTGATTTGAATTAAGGATGAGCTCTCTATCAACTCACACTTTTCTCTTATTCAACTCCCTCAACAATGGCTGAATCGTCTCTCTGATGGACTCCCAAAGAAGTACGGTCTTTTCCACATGAGTAGTTATGAATATGATTAAAGTTAAAACTTGTAGATTACCTTGACTGTAACTATTCACCCTTGACTCAAAATTGGCCATAACTACATCTACCACTTTATTAAATTTAGTGAAGGAAACAAACTTGCCATCACTTTTTCTTTTTTTGAGGGCCTAAAAGTGATTATCTTCAAACTGATTCTCCAATTTTTCTGTACAATCATCTACAATATTTCTCATGCACTCAATTGTAATCTTATGCATTGCAGTATAAATAGAGACATCTTTAAATATCCTTTTACAAGAATTAACTTTGTACTCATTCATAGATTGTAGAGTAGAAGCTATATATCACTTTTCTTTTTGTGCTTTTGCATCTCGAGCTTCGTGCGTCTGTGTTCACTCTTCCTCATCATTCACCACATTTGTCTATTTGACCCTCACCATCAGTGCCCTATTTCATTTCCTCCTCCCTTGCACCTTGTTGCAGGTAGGTGCTCCTGTTCTCTCCATTTTTCCTTCTTCCTCTTCGTCGTCTTCCTTATTTTGGGTTAGGGTTTTCATCCCCTTTGCTGTTTGTTTTTGGGTTAGGTTTTTTTTGGTTGGGTTTTCACCTTCTAGGTCTCCTAGGGTCTCATTCCCTTGAGGCCTTAGTCAAGTAGAGATGGTTGGGTCACCTTTGATAGTTTTTAGGTTAGGGTTTTGTTTTTTGTGTCATGTCGAAGTAGGAAGTTTTTGGCCTTGGAAAGGATGAAAACCAGATCACCCAACGCTAGACTAGAAATTCTGCCAAGTGTCTAGATCAGACTATCAAAAATCCATGGTTTTAGACCATCCTATGCCTTTGAAATATTTAAAATCCTGAAACACCAAAGTTCCAAATACAAGATCGCTTCCATCCACTTTCAGAGTTTTGCACTTCAAATAATTCTTTAGACTTTCTCCCTTAGTAGAATTCTGAAGGATCAATAAGGGGAAAAGGTGTCATACTATATGGATTTAAGTGAAACCCCTTTAGGACCTCAGTGGGTATGGAAGATCTTAGCCCCAACTAGTTTATCAGATCAAAACAAAGCACTTATGGGGAGGATTTTCCAATTGAGAAATGTGAGACTCTCAGGGAAAACAAACAAGTGAATATGGTGTGCTGCTTCCGATGGATCTTATTATGTGAAGTTGGGATATCAAGTCTTATAAATTAGAGAGTAAAATTGGGGATGGCCAACCAAGCTATGCTGGAACAAACACTGCCTTTTGAAGGTGGGAGCCTTTGCGTGGATTATAGTGTAAGGTAGAATTTTGACTGCAGAAAGAAGGAAAATATTTGGCTACTACGGGCCTAGTAAATGTGTGTTGTGCAACTCAGCCATAGAAGATGTTGATCATCTTTTATTGAAATTCCACTTTTCTAGTAAGTGTTGGTAGAGTGTTAAATATAAACTTAGTTGGACATGCCCAATGGCCTAAAAAGGACTTAGCTTTCTCAACAGGCCCTCCCTAGGTAGGGTTCAAGGAATCCAGGAGAAAGATGAACCCAAAATCAAAAAAGAAGGGGGGGGGTCCCATGGTCATAGGACCAAAAATGGGGTGTGTTTTGTGGACCCACAATAGGACATATATTGTAAAGATAACAACATTTAAGGAAATTGCACCCTATGATTCCAATTGGTACTATGTTAGAGCAGGTATGATTGTTGGAATTTATGTAATGTTTTTGAATTTATTTTTCATTAACTAGCTCATTCAATTTTGTATTGATATACTCCTTAAAATATGGTCTGCATGTTATAGCTGATCTATAGGTTTATACATTCAAATGTTGGACATGTGTCTCCTTTTGAACATGTTGAAAAGTGTGAAAGGCCAAAAAAGGATTTAGCTTTCTCAACATGCACTCTCTGGATAGGGTTCAAGGAACCTAGGAGAAAGATGAACCCAAACTCAAAAAAGAAGGGGGGTCTCCATGGTTAGAGGACCAAAAATGGGGTAGGTGTTGTGGACCCACAACACGTCTAGTGTGGTAATTCTATCTATAAATATTCATTCTAATATCCATCAATTACACAACTCTCAGGCATTCAATTTTTCCAAAAAAAAGATTCAAAAGCCCCAAAATTTTATTTTTATTGATGCAAGGAGGGATGGTAAGTGGGGCCAAAGGCACTCCCAAGTACCCAAACCAGCTTGCAAACACAATGTGGAAACAACAACAACAATGTGAGAGATGAAACAACAAAGATCCTTTTGATTAATTGATCAAACTCAATACATGCCAGGATGTAAGGCCTTCCTGGTTTAGGACATATACATTTAGTGAAATGTAGAATAGTCTTCATACATGTGAGGTCACAGACCTTCCTTCTAGATAATTCAATACTTCATATTTTTATCTTCTAAAACTGATTTCCTAAAACTAAAACACAGAAACACATATATACAAGAGTCCACTAAAGAGGTCAGCACTCAAATCCCTAAGTGAGACCCAGATTTAGGTCCACATATATCCCAATGAGAGACCCCATTTTGTTTATGCCATGAAAATTAAATGTAGAAGACGACCAGATCAGGATAAACAACTCAGAAGATGATTACCGAGAGACAACCCGTTAGTAAAGCATACTTGAGAAATAGAAAACCTGTCGGTAAGAACATCACTGAGTAACAGAAAAACCCATTGGTAAAACATTCCCAAGAAATAGAAATGACTTAGACAAATAGATCACCAAGACTCATTGGTAAAGAAAGACTCCGCGAAATAGAAGACAAACTAGAAAACAAAGTAAAAATCTTTTAGGTTGTGCAGGATTGCCAAGGACCCAAGATGCTCCTGCATCAAACACATGGGATTAATAGAAATGATTCCCTGAATCATGTATTAGGTCCAACCTAAAATGAATCCAACTTAGATTGATAAATCTAAGATGAGTCCTCAGTCAGTCTATTCTTCCACTTTACCAGATACTCCATGTATTCCTTTCCTCTTGTACTTCTACCAATTCTTTGTTTCAAAATATTCTCAACTTCCTTTATCTACTTCTTAGGATAATCACTTGGTACTGTCAATTCTTCATCAGGTTCATGATATTCATATAATTCTGAAATATTGAATATAGGTGATATATCCATGTCATGAGGTAATTCAACTTCATAGGAATTTCCACTATCAAATATTCTCAGTATTTTGTAAGGACCAAATTTCTTCATCTTCAGTTTACCATATGTTCCAATAAGAAATATGCCATTCTTCAAATGAACCATTAAAAAATCACCAACTTCAAAAGTTTTATATCTCCCCGATCTATCTGCACTATCCTTGTATTTTTTATTTCTTTTCTCCATCTTCTATTTTACATCTTCATGCAATGTCTTCATGAATTTAGAAAATTCCTCTGCTTCAACAGTTCTCTTCTCTTCTCCAACAATATTTCTCAAGTTTGATATACCTCTTAGTTGTGTTCCATGAACAATATAAAAAGGTGTGTTTCTAGTACTTCTTTTCATTGAATTATTGTATGCAAACTCTGCTTGTGCCAACATCAAATCCCAATTGCTTGGTGTGTCTCCAACTAGGCATCTCAAAAAATAACCCAAAATTTGGTTTACAACCTCTGTTTGTCCATCAGTTTGTGGATGAAATGTAGAACTATACTTCAACTTAGTATCCAACTTCTTCTAGAGTGTTCTCCAAAAATAGCTTACAAACTTACTGTCATGGTCAGAGATGATACTCGGTAATCCATGGAATCTGAAAATTTCCTTGAAGAAAAGATCTCCTATATGTACTGCATCTAATGTTTTTCTACATGGTATGAAATCTATCATCTTAGAAAATCTACCACAACAACAAATATGGAATCATTACCTCTTACTGTCCTCAGTATGCCAAGAACAAAATCTATGTTGATATCACTCCACAATTTCTTAGGAATAATAATCAGTGTATACAAACCAGTATTCTGACTTAATCCTTTTGCAACTTGACAAACTCCATATCTTTTCACAAACTTCTCAACATCCTTATACAAATGAGACCAAAAATACATTTCCTTCAACAAACTCAATGTTTTATCAATACCAAAATGTCCAGCTAATCCACTACTATGTTTCTCTTTTATCAAATTAGTTCTCATTGATCCTATCAGTATGCACAATAGAATACCTTTGAACAACATATCTTCTTGAATGAAATAGGCTTCATACTTAATAGATTGATTTTAATTAGGTGCTCTGCACACTCTCCACTGCTCAGAAAAATCAGGACCACTTTCATACAAATGCTTCATATCATCAAAACCAAGAACTTCAACTCTCATTTAGGTCAACAAATATCTTCTTCTACTTAATGCATCAACAACTCTATTAGAAACTCCACTCTTATGCTTAATCACAAATGTGAAACTCTGCAAATACTCTACCCATTTCATATGTCTCTAATTCAACTTATTTTGACTTCCTAAATATTGTAAAGCCTTATGATCAGTATACAAAACAAATTCATTTGGCATCAAGTAATGTCTCTGTTTCTTCATAGCTTGAACAATAGCATAGAACTCTTGATCATAGATAGAATATTTCCTCTTAGAATTTTTAAACTTTTCACTAAATAAAGCAACAAGTTTACCTTCTTGAGTCAACACATCTCCAATTGCACTTCCACTTGCATCACATTCAACTTGAAATACCTTATTGAAATTAGGTAAGGCTAACACAAGTAATTCAACAACCTTCAACTTCAAAGCCTCAAAAATATTATTAGCTCCATGTGTCCATTTGAATTCTCTTTTGTCTCCTCTCATTGTCTCAATCATAACATTACAAATAGAACTGAGATTTCTGATAAACTTTATGTAAAAACTTGCCAATTCATGAAATGATCTTACCTCACTGGCATTCTCAGGTGTAGGCCAACTAAGTATAGCTTCAACCTTCTTAGGATCCATCTTCAAACCATCAGCTAAAATAACAAAACCCAAATACACAAGTTATTCTTTCATGAAGGAACACTTTTTCAGATTTATCGACAACTTTTACTCTTTCAATTTCAGAAATACTTGCCTTATATGCATCAAATTCTCTTCTCTATTCTTACTAAATATCAAAATATCATCCAAGTATACAATCACACATTTATTCAAGAATTTCTTCAAAAATTCATTCATTAACCTCACAAATCTATTTGGTGCATTAGTTAAACCAAAAGGCATAACCAACCACTCATACAAACCTTCCTTTGTCTTCAAAGCAATCTTCCATTCATCACCTTTTCTCATTATGATTTGATGATACCCACTTTTCAAATCAATTTTTGTAAAATATCTTGCTCCACTCAAACAATCCATTATGTCATCTATTCTCGGTATAGGAAACCTATACTTCACTGTGATCTTATTGATTTCTCTTGAATCAATGCACATTCTTCATTCTCCATTCTTATTAGGTGCCATTATAGATGGTACTACACATGGACTTAAAATTTCTTGGATCAAACCTTTGTTCAAAAATTCATGAACTTGTCGGTTAAGCTCTTCATTCTTAGTTGGTGTTAACCTATGTGGTTCTTTGTTTGGTAAAATAGCTCTAGGAATTAGATCCATACAATGAATAATATCTCTCATTGGTGGAAAACCATCAAGTATATTATCTAAAATAATCTCCTTGTATTCAGTGAGTAATTTCTTAAATTCTATAGGAACTTCATCTTTTGTATTCTTACTTAGTTTGTTAATTTCTTTTCAAATCCTTAACAAACTGTGTACCTTCCATCAAAAAAAATTTCACAGATGTACATATCTCACCAACAGATTCTTCAACCAAAGGTAACAAAACTTGCTTCTTACCATCAACCCAAATAGAATATCTATTCAATCTTCCATCATGTATAGCATGTCTATCATATTGCCAAGGTCTACCCAACAAAATATGACAACAATCCATTGGCATAATATCACACAACATCTTATCATAATAATCTCCAATTTTTAGATTCACAAAATATTGTTCACTCACCATTAATGTATGCTCATCCTTTATCCATAAGATCTAATAAGGTTTCAGATGTTTCATCCTCTCCAACTGCAACTTTGTGACCATTTCCTTAGATGCCAGACTTGTTGATGACAATTATTCAATTATGTATTGTCATTGATGTTTACACAAATATAGTGATACCTAAACCGAGCATAATCAGTATATGTCAAGTACTCTTGGGCATTGAAGAAGACCAAAGTGATTTTCAATTCTAACTGAGTTCACTCAGGAATTACAGTAATGATCGGGCATTGAAGGATTATAGTGTTAACCGATTTAGATATTTAGTGTCAGCCGACTAACAAAAATTTACAATTTATGTCTAATTGGTTATATGCAGCCGACAAACTTAATTTTTTTGTTTATTTGGAAGGTTTTCAAGCTAAATAGACAAGGCTTATCATATATATACAAGGTCAAGTTTGGATTGAATATGAGTAAGTAATATGAATTTTAATATGAATAGTGAAGGCAAAATCAAATGGGATTCTAATTAAGGATAGAACATCAAAATAGTGTTGTAATAGTATATTTGATTAGTGCTGATCTAGTTTTAAAGCCAGAGAAGAGATCTGAATCAGCAAAGATAGTTGCTTTGTCAAACAGGTCAATCCATTGTTACTCTCTAACAATTTTAGAAGTAATCCAAATCTCTTTACAGAGTAGACTTAACAGTCTTTTTTAAATCCCTCTCACAAGGTGACATTTCTACATTGAAGTGTTTTAAGACCTCTAACAAGGCCACTCGTTACATGGTGATTAAATCCTCTAATAGGGTAACACCTTACAATGTGTTTTTGTAACCTTTAATAGGGTTGGATCCTAATAGGACTTACTTTAGAAGAGTGAAAAACAATAACTAGTTGTAATTGGTGGTTTTTCCCAAATTAGGTTTCCACTTTAAATCTCGGTGTCATCTATTTACATGTTATTTGTTTTATAATTTATATTTTTGCACTTAATCACTAAAGGATAAACATAGTTAATATCTTAATATTTTCTTTGTTAACTGAGTAACAACAAAATATCTATGTTAACCAAGTAACAATGATAAAGACATCTAAGGGACTTGGATTTTTTTTTGTGGCAATTGATTCACTCCTCCCCTCTTAGTTACTCAACTCATTTCCAAAAATTGGTATCAGAGCATTTGGTGCTTTCAAGGAAGGTTTAAAGGCCTAAGCTAAAGATCAAAGATGTGTTATAGAAGGGAGATCCCCAAGCTTAACAAAGACAACTTCGCTGCATGGCAAGATTTGATGCGGCTACATCTATCTACCATTCAAGATAGTGGTTTAAAATTCTTGGATCACAAGTATGTGGAACCACCGAGACCTATGTCTGTGGATCAGATGGTGGACATGAAGAATCATAACATAATGATGATTGAAATAGCTTCATCACTCAACTATTCCAAATTTGATGAAGTCAAGGACTTCCCTACTACCTATGATATGTGGAATAAACTACAAGATATCCATGAAGGAGATGACATTGTAAAGAGAGCCAAATCAGAAAGTCTCAGAGGTTAGTTTGATCAGATGAAAATGAAAGAAGGAGAAAACACTACAAAATAAAGTGAAAAAATCAAGAAGAATGTCAGTGCCATCAAAGCTGCCAGTGGAAAAATTGAAGAAAAAATAGTGGTTAGTGAGGTATTAAGAACTTTACTTCCTATCTATGCAATTAGAGTTTCAGCTATTCAAGAGATGAGGTGTAGTAATGATATAACTCTAGATGCATTGGTTGGAAGGCTTACAACTTTTGAGTTGGAAAATTTTGACAATTATTCTCCTAATCCTAGAAATTTGGAATATGCATTCAAAGCTAAATTAAACCTTGGTAGGATAGATATAAACTCAAAAGGAAAATAGATTGATAGTGATAGTGATAGTGATGATGATTCTGATGATGAAGATCTAGAAATCATTGAAGCATTAGTTGCAAAGAGAGCTGCAAAAGGAAAAGGACAGTACAAAGGAAAAATATCATTGATTTTATTTTAGTGGGATGAGGTTGGTCACATTGCTGCTAAGTGTCAAAACAAAGAAGACAAAGGTGAGAGAAAGTTCAACAAGTACAAAGGAAAGAAAAATTTCAAAAGTTACAAAAGCTACAAGGACAAAGGTAAGAAATCTTATTATATTGCTAAAGATTCTGATAGTAATGAAGATGAAGATGAAATAGTTTACATTGCTATTAAGGATGAGTCAGACAATGAAGAAAAAGAAAAGACTGCACTTTACTCTCATATTAGAAAGAATGACACTTGGATAACTGATAGTGGTTGTTCTCACCACATGACTAGTGATAAAACTAAATTTGAACATCTTGAGCACTATGATGGTGGGAGTATCAGTTTTGGGAATGATGACCTTGCTATGTGAAAGGTAAAGGTTGTATTTATCTAACTAAAGGAATCAAATGTGATAATTATTATTGGGTTGAAGTACTAAGGCATAATGTACTAAGTGTGGCATAGCTAAATAACATTGGTTTCAATGTAGAATTCATGAATGGTAAAGCCAAGCTCCTAGATGGTAAGGGAAACCTAGTTGGAACTGGCAAGCAAACAATAGGTAATCTATTCTATCTTGATCTCAATGAAAGTTAATTTTTTATTTCACAAGTAGAAGAAAGATGGTTATGGCAGAAAAGGTTGTGTCATGTGAATTTTTATAACCTAGTCAACATAAGAAAGAACAAAAGAGTAAGAGGTATTCCTATTTTGAAAAAACTTGAATTGGCAATATGCAAACAATATCAAATTGAGAAGATGTGGAAAACTAGTTTCAAGAGAAAGAATTACAATACTGAAGAAGTCTTGGAGTTAGTGCATACTGATTTGTGTGGACCAATTGGAACAAAAAGTTACACAGGTGAGAAGTATTTCATTCTATTTGTTGATGACTATTCCAGAATGATGACTGTTATGATTCTCAAAGAAAAATTAGAATCTTTTCAGAAGTTTAAGTGGTACCTTGCCAGAGTTGAGAAGGAAAAATGAAAGAAACTTAAATGCCTAAGATCTGATAGAGGAGGTGAATTCATTTCTAATGAGCTCAATGAATTCTGCAATTAAATAGGAATCAAAAGACAAGTATCTGCCCCAAGTACACCACAACAAATGGGATAGCAAAAAGAAAAAAAATAGATCTATTATGGATTATACAAGAACCCTGATGATTGAAAAGAATGTTGCAGCCAAATACTCAAAGGAATCTATCAAAACTACAGTACACACCTTGAACAAAGTTCAACTAAAGAAAGGTACTGAGCAGACACCTTTTGAATTATGGTATGGCTATAAACCCAATGTTAGTTATTTCAAAGTATTTGAAAGTAAATTTTACATCTTGAAGGAAGCAATAAATGGAAAATTTTATGTAAAAGGTGATGAAGGTATATTCCTAGGCTACTCCTGTAAAACAAAATCATATAAATGTTTGAATCTTTCTACTCATAAAGTCATAGAAAGGGTAGATGTAAAGATTGATGAGTTTGTAGAGAGAAGTGAAGAAAAGAGTAGTAAGGAGCTTGAGGACTATTGGAACTTTGTGTATTATGAACCTAATATGATACCTAAGACACATACAATGGTGATTGGACAACAACCATGTATACCACTAAATTCATCAGCACAAACCTTGTTTCAACCTGTGAAACCCAAGCTTCTAACTATTGAAACCGAGCCACAAATAGAGGGAACCAAGTCTCAAACTAAAGAAACTGAGTCACAGATAAAGGGAACTGATTCACAGATAGAGACACTCAAGTTAGAGATAGAGGAACCTGAGTCTCAGATAGTGGAACCCGAGTATCAGTTGGAAGAACATAACAAAATGTTTGAGCATGGTGAACCTAGTGGACCAAGTCCAAAATCAAAGAGGAAGGAACCTATCCTTGCCAAATATGTCAGAAGGCATCATGCATCTAAGAAAATAATAGGAGATCAAGTAAAAGGCATAATGACAAGGAAATAACTTAAAGGTAAATGTTTTCTTAGTGAAATTGAACCTAGAACCATTAAAGATGTGTTGAATGATGAAAGCTGGATAAAAGCTATGAATGAAGAGATTGAGAAAATAGAAAAGAACAAGACTTGGAATCTTGTACCTAGGCCAAAAGAAAAGAATGTGATTGGTACTAAGTGGGTTTTTAGAAACAAGATGAATGAAAAATTTGAATTTTCTAGAAACAAAGAAAGATTAGTGCGTAAACATGCAGACACCTAAAACTGGGCAGGTGTTCTCTTGTCAAGTAAATCTGCAAATCTCAGCAAAATGCTTCAAATCTCATCAAAATGGATCAAATAAAAATAAAATGGACATTTATTAATCAAATTGGGATAAAATAATTCAAATCAAGGGATTAATTAAACAATGACATCAAATGATTCAATATAAGCCAAAAGGGATTAATCAAACTATATAATTAATTTTAATCAATTAATTGTATAGTCTAAATCAAAAAATCAAATTGAACCTATTCCCCTACATGGATAATTTAATTAATTGATTGAATTTAATAAATCCTAATATCCTTCAACATGAATTTGAGCAACCAATGAGAATTGAGAACACAAAGCACATGGATCACTCCTAATTTGCAATCTCAATCACTCATTTTGAACTTTGAATCTCAACTACTCAAATTTGTCCTTTTGTCCAAACCTTTGAGACAATAATTTAAATTGTACCTCCATTTGAAACCATTTTAAAGCCTCTCACTCAACCATGGCTTAATCATGATTAAGTAACTCTATCCCCTACACTCAGGAAAATCCTATAAATAGAAGCCATTTTGAGAGCATAAAGGATCCTAGAAAATTCAATTACAAAACATCCTTATTATAGACATTTCATAGAAAATTGAGAGCAATAGAGAGTATATCATATTAATTTAGCATAATGGAGAGAATTTGAATCAAATATTATAGCAATAAAGAGAATTTAGAGCTAGTTAGGCATTATCTTTATCAATTTCCCATTATAGGATGTTCACTAGTAGAGATTAAGCCTAAGAGCTCTATTATAAAAGCTTAATTAGAGATCCATGAGATGTTAAATGCTTTATTTGTCAATTCTTAGATTAAATTGTATTATTATTTCCATAGAATTGATAGGTAGCACCTTTATTTCATGAAGGTATTATTTATACATACACAAATGGAGTCCATCATAGAGTTTTGAGCCTCTAAATCTCATTTTATTTCAATTTTGTGTATTTTTGGTACATTTTTGTTCTCATTTTGCAAGTTGCAGGTCAAATGATGCCTACAAGCAAAATTATGATGCCTATAAGGAAAATTATGATGCCTGCAAGTGGTAAAATGACACCTAAGAATTCCTTCTCTTTTCTTGTGTAATTCTTTCATGCCTGTCAGCTAAATCGTGATGCCTTTTCTCATAAAGCAATGCCTACAAGCCTGGAAATAACACCTATAATATATTAAGTGATGCCTACAAGCTATTAAGTGACACCTACAATCTATTAAGTGATGCCTACAACCTATTAACTGATGCCTACAAGTTGTTAAGTGGTGCCTACAAGCTGTTAAGTGACACCTACAATCTGTTAAGGGACACCTACAATTTGTTAAGTGATTCCTACAATCTGTAAAGTGATGCCTACAAGCTGTAAAGTGATGCCTACACAGTGAAATGATGCCTACAAGTGGTTAAATGATGCCTACAGTATTCTATGTTTTTTAAGTTATAGATTATCAAAATCAGATTATTAACTCTCTACTTTTGTATTTTCTGCAGATGAAATCAAAAGGGAAAGCAAGGATGTAAGGCTTCAAAATAAACACTCTAAAAAAATACATAATTTTAATATTTTGGAAAGTTTAGAGGAAGAGGAAGCTTTGTATGTTCATTTTGTTAAGATTGTAAATGCATACAAAAAGAAGTTTCCTTCTCTCAATTAATTTCATGTTTTAGGTCCTTAAGCTTTGATTTTGAAATTTTTTGTTAAGGATTCTAAATTCATCATCAATTCAATTGGTTTTCTTTACTCTGGTTGTAGTGTTGACTAACTTGTTGGAGGAGACAGAGAGGGAACGATCGCCACTAGGTGAGTGAGCAAAAACAAGAAAAAAAACCTCAAAAAAGTGCCTAGCCTTTGCTAGCATCGAAAAGAGGTATTTTCACATCAAGCTTTCTTTCTTTAAATTATGGCATTTCTTTTATATATAGCTTAATAGGGACACCCTATTATTGTCCATTCTGAACAAAACATTAGGCATATTCTCTCAACTTTTTTAAGTTGATCAAAAAGCCAAAAGTGTTGCGTTCACGTGGTAGAAAGAAAGGGAGGAAATTGAACCAACATTTCATATTTTAAGAACCTCCTTGTCAAGAGGTTGAAAAAGAATAAAAAGTTTTTGAAGTGTTTGGAACAAAGGAAAACAATAGGGATATGCTCTTCGCTCTTTGAGTGAATCAAACTCCCAAACTTGTTTGACTAAGTTCAATTTTTGCTTTCTATATACATGCTAGATAAATTAGAGACTTAGAGGGCCTACCTTCTGAGTACATCCTTAAGAGTATGGTGAGAGGGAATGACCCAAAGTGGGAGACACTCACATAATCTATGAGACTATCTGACCCACTATAAAAAATGCACTCTTCCTTAATGGGTTGTAGTGACTAAATTGTGTTAAGTATCTTCACTTCCTCTAGTAGTCCTTTGAGATTGTGAAAAATCATACTTTTGTGCGTGTGGGAAGCCCGAAAGGAGGTAAAATAACTTTTCATGATTTAGAATGGTGGTGTTCAATAAAACCTTGTAAAATAGCAAGCTATTTTTAGAGCCAACATTGTTTAAAAGCCAAATCTGACTCTAGGTAGATTGTTTGGAAGATATTCTTGTACAAGACCCTTTAAAACAATCGAGAACATACACTTGGTGTGTTTTAGGAGTAAGAAATTTTTTTTATGTGTGTTTTGTGTTTGTATGTTTACTTTCAAGAAATAATTTCATCTTACAACTCTGATCACAAACATTATAATTTTAAAACCCTAAAAACTATGAAAAACCAACTTAAACAACAAAGTGACGTGTATGGACAATCAAACAATGCTTACAACAATTTTTGTCATGCCTGCAAACATTGAAATACCTCTTAAACCATTGGATAATGACGCGTGGAAGATTTTAAATACCGCCTACAAACGACCAAATGCTGCCTGCAAATTACAGAGTGCCACATATATAATTTCCAGTTACCAATTACAAAGTGCAAAGTCACGCTTATACAGCAGTAAAGTACTACCAAGAAAAAAAATAAGGGAAAAAATGGGGCATTTCCTAAGGGTTTGGAAGAATTTTTAAAACATATTTGGATACCCTTTTTGGATTACTTTGTGTCTAGTCTATTAGATAGATCAAATTCCTTCAAATAACTATAATGATGAATCTATTTGAATGGAAAATCAATCCTATGGAAAATGAAGATCAAAATCATCATAGGAATCAAAATGATGAAGTGATTGAAGATGAAATTTTGGAAGCATCCCAAGATCCCATATTTATGGAAACAATGCACTTAATTTTGAAGAGGGATAAAGAAGCATATTTCTTAAATTTTGCTCATTTAGGAGTTACCCTTCTAAGATATATCAACCTTAAAGTAGGATGAGGAAAAAAAAAGGATACGTCTTCTAAAAATCCATCATTAATATCAATCTATCCTTTTCTTTATGATGATGGTCCATGTTAGAATACTTCAGAGAGGGAATGACTCCCAACTTCTCCCTTAGATACTCAAAAGTATCCTTTGCTAAAGGATTCATAAAAATGTCTGCTAACTGATCTTTTGTGCTTACATAGTCTAATGTCACTTCTTTGTCTATAACTTTTTCTCTAAGAAAATGGTACTTGATCTCTATGTGTTTTGTCTTTGCATGCATCACAGAGTTCTTAGACATGTTAATAGTACTGGTGTTATCACAATGAATAACAATAGGATAGTCAACCTGAATACCAAAGTATTTAACCATCTTCTTGATCCAAACAATTGTTGTATAATTCAGTGCTGTTGCAACATATTCTGCTTTTGTCGTTGACTGAGAAATACAATTTTGCTTCTTGCTTGCCCAAGATACCAACCTTTCTCCAAGGAATACTGCTCCTCCTGAAGTGCTCTTTTTGTCATCAATACAACCTACCCAATCTGCATCAGTATACACATGAAGTTGTGTATTCTCTGATTTAGGATACCATAAACCATAGTCTATAGTTCCCTTAA
>MU226973.1:620674-631710 GCA_018584345.1 Thuja plicata | reverse complement strand
CAAGGCAATAAAATCACACGCACACACACACACACACACACACACACACACACACACACACACACACACACACACACACATATATATATACAATTCATAATTTGCAATGTTAGTCAATATGCAAAATTTAATTCTTAAATATATACTTTTCATTAAGTGATGCTCAAATATGGTGTTTCCATAATCCTAGCATTACGACATATTATTCATGCTATTTCCTAACTTTAAAGCATTATTCTTGAAATAATCAAATCTAATCATGATTAAGTCTTTCTCATCAGATCACATATCTAAGCATGTATGGCCAAAACCAACAATATTTTCTAGGTTCTAATCCACATCAGAATATAATCCACATAATATAATCGTCATCATAAATTTTAATCCTTGACTTACAAATGAACATACATAAACTAAATCATAAGAACATGAACTCATTAAATCACATGTCACACTAATCATTCTAGATCTTATATAAAGCATGATGTAGTTTTATCTAAATTACATAAGAATTAATTTTATCAATTCGAAAAACACCCAAATGGCATAAAATCAAATAACCAATTCCTCAAGTAATAGTTACAAAAATGTCCTGAAACTCAGTAAGATATTTCATCAACTATCCTTTAACCTTCAAATAATTTCACATCTTGACATAATTCCAATATTGATTGTGATTTTCTTGAACAACTCATATCAACATGTGTACCCAAATTGAAATATCTCACCATTCATCTAAATCAATCATCATAATGTATCATAGGGTCAACATCGTGAGTATGGAAAGTGTCATAAATTATAAATTATCATCATCTAATATAACCAAATCCCTATCAAAAGGGTAAAACCTCCTAATTCATCAAAATGTAAATCCAATTACTATGTCTATTAAAATGGTAATTGGAAAAGCTATGATGGGTTTAGGGTGAGGCCTCACACTTGTCCTTAGAAGGGGTCCATGTCAAGAGAATAATCCAAAGAGAAAAGAAACAAATGTCAATAAAGATCAAGAAAGATTCTATACAATCCCCTCCCATATTTGATGAAGGTTCCATATCCATAGAATCACGTGATGATCCCCTTGCACCCTTTCATTTCTTCCAAGAAGATATCCCTCCACCTCAAGAGCTACATACCTCTCCACTTCCCAAGAAAGATCAAGATATCCTTTCCACTATTTCCAATGAACATATTGAAAATCAAGAGCAAAGAACCCTCTTTTCACCATCCAAAGATCCTTTTCAAGATCAAAGTATCCCATCAACTCCTTGTCACGATCCTACATATTCACCTCAAGAAAACATCATTCCTCCAAATTCATTGCATGATATTAAATCCCTTCAAATATCAGTTGATCCTATCAAAGTTGTTCCTATGAAATTTCTTCATGAGCCTATTGGTATAAAGATAAATCTTAAAGATGAGAACCTCGACAATGCAGCTCATTCCAAATATGTTGATATCCCTTTCAAACCTTATCTCCCTCCATTAAAATGCAACCATACGCCTTCACCTTCCTCCAAATCCATTTTGGGTTCCTATGTCCCAAAGCTAAAGTCTTCATCCCTTCCATCCATATTGGGTACATATATCCCTCCATCAATCATGCCTACCATTTCTAGTTCTCCATTCACTTACCCTACCATGTATCAAGATCATTGAAGGCACACATACTTGAAGAATTTCCTAACACCAATCCATATGAATCCTCCATATTCTTCCTATTCACCCACAATTCCTAAGTCTTTTGGTAGCAATTTTAATGTGCAACATAAAAATCAGAAATCCAATAATCCACGTGTATAAAAATCACCATGTCTCATCTAATCAACATGTGAATGAAAAGAAAACATAAATATACAAGAGGCCGCAAAGGTCCACCAAGAAAAAAGAAAAATAAAAGAAAATGTGGTTTCCCAAATCCCTCATTGAAGAAATGCATTCAAAAGCATCACAAAAGAAATAAAAATCAATAGTTATGTTGATTCCCAAGTCACTTTTGAAATAATTGCACACAAAATAAAAATCAAAGTTGACATTCAAGATTCCAAAGGCTTCCATTCCGTCTCCTTCTAAACATTTTCCACTTTCCAAGTCTACTTTGGGTTCCTATATCCCAAAATCCACTATCTTAGCTACATCCTCACCTCCTTCATCCATTGTTCCTCCATCATTCCACAACTCTTAAAAGTGTGTATCAAATTTGATCTTGCCAACATTTCCACCCACACCATACATTATTCTTATCCTCACATTCCTTATCCAACACATACTTTCCATCTTTCCATCCCTCTTATCTAATCTATGGCATAAAACCTTTACCACCATCTACCCTTATCCTCCATGTGTGTCTTTTATCATCAACCTTATCAATATATTTGAGCATCCTAGCCATATTCATGGTTTATTATAGCATAACTTTTAGAAGAGCATTGTCCAAAGATCCAGATGTTGGGGAAAATTTTAAAAATACAAAAAAGAAAAAAATTGAAAAAGAGAAAAGTGCCTTGGTGAGAACCTGGTAAAACAAGCATCTTGGTAGCAAAAGTAAAGAGAAATAAATCAGTCCTATGGTGAAACCGACTTCTTGTGGCACCTTGGAAAAGTACCATGATGAAGACCTGGCAAAAAAACATCATGCATAATTCCTTCCTCTTGTACTCTACACTTGGGGGCAAGTTTCATCCATATTATCCTCCATCTTCCCTATCCAACCATTTATCTCACTCACATCCATATTCATTATTTCACCTTTGATCTTGACAAAGTTGAACATATACATGAGCATCAGGTATTTAGACATCCATTATCTTTCCTATCATGATCTTTCTTATCCCAAATCTACCTTCATTATTCCTAAGAAATCTTTCCATAATCCCAAAATCATCCCCTCATAGCCTCTAATACACCTTTATCCTGATTGTTCTATCTTATCCATATCTTATCTAGATTGAAACTTTGTCTTGATCAAAATGAAGATCATAAAATGAAAAATTTGTTTTCAAAAAATTCTTGGACATGTCCATTCTTTTGGACTACCCACTTTCAGGACATCAGGTCATTATCCTGTATAGCACTATGTCATTGACTTTTATTGCTTATCTAAAACACATCTCACATTGATATATCCTTTTTCCTTAGCTTGGGTAATCTTGAGGAGATGGTCCTACAAATCACATTCACATTCTGCATCCATCAATGACCTTTCCATTTCGAATTCACCAGCTTGCAAATCCATCCTTCATGACCTATACCTTGCTATACATTGGGGGAAAACCAAGGTGATCTTGTTTAAGAGCTGGTAATTTCTAAAAAAAAAAATATAAAAATATAAAAAAAAATTCTTGCATAAAGTCTCTACACTACATTGTTAAATCGGTGTCACATACTAGGTTTCATTTGCCCAAGATTTACATGGTCTTATTTTCACTTGGGGGAAAAGCATTGGTTTTTGATACAAACGGATTCAATAAGTGCTACTTTTTGGTCACATGACAGAAGCAATTTTTAGAACTTTCAGAGGAGATTTATTTTTGAACCTTTGATGGATATCATTGTTCAAACCAAGAATTTGATCTTGCAACTTGATCCTTGAGCTTCATGACCTTATTATCATGATTAAAAATTGACAAAATCTAAATGATCAGAATGTTTGGAAATTATATTGGAAATCTTGATACAAGGAAAAAAACTTGGAATTTTTGATGATCTTCATTTCATTTTGTCATGTCTTTTTAGCTAATCGATGATGTTTCGACTAGATTGGCGATGATGAAGACATGATATTTTCTTGACTTTGAGTGACTCTTTTGAGAAAGATCCACCAACTTGTGTGAATTAGTCTAAGGAAATGGTCATCAAAGAAACATTGAGGACTTTCATATAGGAAGGAGGGTTAACCTTTGTTTATTTACACAAATTGATACCTTGGCTATTTAGATCTTCCATATCTTAATACCAAAATCCACTTGCAACATTAAATCCGGTGAAACCGGTATTCATACTCCCATAGTTGATTATTCAACTAGTGAGGGTTGTAATAGTTTCCCAATGGTTACCAAAGTGATGAAAGTGGTATTCATATCATTATGATGTGGTGAATGATTATTTTAATTTCTCCTAGTTCCACAATGCTCAATGATGAAAATATATCTCTTTTGTATTTCTTTCACAAAAAGATAGTGACAGTTAGTTTCATTGCATGACATTCATATAGTTTAATCTTTCATTATAGTTGTGGGATTTTTCCTTAATCAAGGCGGTGGAAGTTAATCATTATTACATAATCAAAGTCCTAATAAATGTCCTCAAATGTGTGATCCATCAAATTGATCAATGCTACATCATGGATATCATCACTATACATCTTCTCACCTAGGGGCAACCTCACTATCTAATCAGATAGGGGAAACCTAATTATCTTCATTACCTATATCTTCCTTTGCACCTTAATTATATCAAATGACCCTATCTATCAGCCTCCCCCATTCATCATCCCATCAAATCCAATCAAATCGAATATCAATAAGTTAAATCATCCAATTGATCATTTCAAGTCAATCATTTATCATACCATCCATTTTCTCATCTTGAGAGCATAAAATTTACTAACTCTAGATCTTGAGGAAGGAAAATCAATCCATTTGTTCATTTCTCTAGATCTTGAGAGCAAATTATCAGTTTATCCAATCAATCCATTTGTTCATCTCTCTAGATCTTGAGAGTGAATTATCAGTTTATCCAGTCAATCCATCAACCTACCTATCCTATCCGATTGACATCAATAAAACATCAACCAAGTGATTTTGACTGACATCAAGTCATATCAAAACATCATCAACATCTCTAAAACATCAAATTTTTTTTATCAATCATAGCTATTATCATCTTCTCTCATAACCGGGGCATTTTCAAATTGATTTTATCGGGAAATGAATCTCAATTTTTGCAAACTCAACCAAATCATCTAAACATCATATTGATTCATTTCTTGAGGGGGAATCATCACATTTTCAAATCAGGATCTTCATCAAACATTAATCAAAATTTGGGTCATTGAAATTTGAAACATCATCAGTGGGGAATTATGCATCTTATCAAATCGGTTTTGCATTGGGGTTTTGCATCAATTTTTGCATCAGGGTTTCAAATCAGTTTTGCATTTTGAATCAGGTTTTTATCAATCACAATCAGGTATCAAATCAATGATAAGGACATGAAATTTTCTTTGAATCAATGCGCTTTGTACATCAATTCAAGGAGGGGCATTTGTAGACACCTAAAACTAGGTAGGTGTTCTCTTATCAAGAAAATCTGTAAATCTCAGCAAAATGCTTCAAATCTCATCAAAATGGATCAAATAAAAATCAAATGGAAATTTATTAATAAAATTGGGATAAAATCATTAAAATCAATGGATTAATTAAACAATGACATCAAATGATTAAATATAAGCCTAAAGGGATTAATCAAACTATATAATTGATTTTAATCAATTAATTGTATAGTTTAAATCAAAAATCAAATTGAACCTATTCCCCCACATGGCTAATTTAATTAATTGATTGAATTTAATAAATCCTAATATCTTTAAACATGAATTTGAGAAACCAATGAGAATTGAGAACACAAAGCACATGAATCACTCCTAATTTGCAATCTGAATCACTCATTTTGAACTTTGAATCTCAATCACTCAAATTTGTCCTTTTGTCCAAACCTTTGAGACAATCATTTAAATTGTCCCCCCATTTGAAACCATTTGAAATTATCTCACTCAACCATGGCCTAATCATGTTTAAGTAACTCTACCCCCTACACTTGGGAAAATCCTATAAATAGAAGCTATTTTGAGAGCATAAAGGATCCTAGAAAATTTGAATGCAAAGCATCCTTATTATAGACATTTCATAGTAAATTGAGAGCAACTGAGAGTATATCATATCAATTTAGCATAATGGAGAGAATTTTGGAGAGAATTTGAATCAAATATTATAGAAATGGAGAGAATTGAGAGCTAGTTAGGCATTATCTTTATCAATTTCTCATTCTAGGATTGTCACTAGTAGAGATTAAGGCTGAGAGCTCTATTGGAAAAGCTTAGTTAGAGATCCATGATATGTTAAATGCTTTATTTGTCAATTATTAGATTAAATTGTATTATCATCTCCATATAATTGATAGGTAGTACCTTTATTTCATGAAGGTATGATTTATACATACACAAAAGGATATGCTCAAGAAGAGGTTATTGATTATGGAGAAACTTTTTCTCCTATTGCAAGACTTGAAGGAGTCAGAACTCTTCTAGCATATACTACAAACAAAGGATTCAAGGTCTATCAAATAGATGTAAAATCTACATTCTTAAATGAAATTCTTGAAGAGGAAGTCTATATTGAGCAACCTGAAGGCTTTGTAGATCTTAACAAAAGAAATATGGTTTTCAAACTACACAAAGCCTTGTATGGACTGAAACAAGCTCCTAGAGCCTGGTATGAAAGATTGCATGGTTACTTGATGTAATGGGGGAAAATATGGAGATCTTTAAATAGGGTTTTGAACAATGGGGATTAACACATAAAAAAGACCCTATGCCACATTTAACTACATAAATTTAATTGTAATGATAAAGAATGTAAATCTATAAATGTTTGCAAAGAATAATGGAACAAAATACATACCTTACAATATAGTAGATCTAGAAAAGCTTATTTTCTGATGTCTGTGTTGAGTTTCTAGAAATTTTGCACCTGGATCTAGAATAGAAACATAGAGATGCAGAAAACCCATAAATCTTTGTCCTTTTTGAGTCAAGTCAACCTTGACCCAAATATGGGGGCATAATTGTACCCCAAAATGTCAACCTTGACCTACACTACTCTGATAGAAATTATGTTTGCAGATCCTAAAAGTTGGCCGAAAAGGGTATCCAAATCTGCTTTGTAACTCCCAAAACAACGACCGTAGATATCTGAAAATGGTGTTTTGGAGTGGCTATATAGGGTTTTTCCTTAGTCAAACCCCTATTTTGGTGGTTTCCACCTCCATGAATAGTCGTATGTAATAGAATATGTGTGTGTTGCTCTTAGGAGGAGCTTTGAATGTGCAATGCCAAGATCTAATCCTCTAGATTGAAACCATAGCATGAATTGAAATGAGAGAGAAATGAATACATTTGAATATGATAAAGAAAGCATACCAAGCCCCCAAGGCTAAAGTACTCCTACCAAACTCACAGTCCATAGTTGCTACCGAATGATTGTATCTTTTAAATTCTTGAATGTTGGAAATGGTAGGTCAAGGAAGAAGGAAGGATGGAAGAAATCTTTCTTTCTCCAATGAACATCCAAAATAACTTGTCCACAAAAATTATTGTGTGTATTAAGGCATAATCATATCTTTTCTTCCTATATCATCCTCTTGCATTCTTGCAGCATCATCATATCACCGTATCCACTTGATATTCTTGATTTCTAAATGAAGGCAAAAGAGAGTGCTTATATAGAGATTTCAAGAAAAGCCTCCTAGGGTAATGCAAGGGCCCATAATTAAAATTTATCCTTGAATCATGGTTGAATCACAATGACCAACTAAGGAGGAAATGCATTTAGTTAAATTTGAATGAAAATCCCTCCGCATTCAGATTCGGGGCCAATTTTAGATTTAGGACCCTGTTATGATCTAAATTTGAAAGCGGGAACCAAAACCCAATAGAGGTCAAGGTCTACCTTGACCCTGACCTAGGTCAAGGCCAACCTTGACCCTGACTTGAGGTCTCAGGTTGGTCAACATAGAATTCCAGTGAGGTTCCTAGGTCGGGAAGGGAACTTTGAAGATGGGAAAATAGAATAGAATGATCGAAATAGGCATAGAGGCCTAGAAGAGATGTGATTAAGGCTAGGAGGAAAAATACATAGGTCCTACCTAGAAAATAGAGCCACGGAGAAGGAAATCAAGGAGAATCCTTAGGATCCTAACCCTAATTCCAAGTGTAGATGCATCCTAAATAGAAATCTATCATGTAAGTGTACTAAAAGAGGGTACTAAACCTACCAAAATGTAATTTCCTCCATTTTAAGATGATACATTTAGCCCCCACTTTATCTTAGAGATGAAACTATGTGAATATGCGAGCTAAAATAAGAAAACATCATAAAAATAAAAAGGATATAGCCAGGTCCTCAATGTAGAGATCCTGCAAGAAATCATTAGTACCCGCAACCTGCAGCACATGAGGATAATCAAAATCCATAAATCACCTAAGACTTACTAAGATGAGATTGAGAAGTGTATAGAGCCCCTTATGCCCCCCTATTTTGGCTTTCTACTTCTAAAGGGTGAAACAGGGTGATAAGGATAGTCCTATACATTGGATATGCAATTTGTTGAAAAATATTTTCCTAAACTAGTTAGAAGGATCCTTAAGGAGTTAGGTATCTAAATCACAATTCCAATGCCATAGATGACACTGAAAATGGAGATACAAAACTCAAGTTATGATGAAAAGAGTGAATGTCTATCTAAAAGCATATGATGGGAAATTCGAATTTAACCTAGTTTTTTAATGGATTCATATAAATAAACATAAACAAGTTAAAAAATTAAAAATAGTCATAACATTACTATAAATTTGTCCAAAGTATTCAAGAAAAATCATAAAAAAAATTACAATCTCCAGAGTTTGTTCCCTCTCTTTTAACTGAAATTACGCATATGGTCCCAACAAAAAAGTCCGAGTATGATGATTATGACACAAATAAGGCATCTTAGAAAGATAATTTCTCCTTTCGCCATTGAAGCAATTTTTCCCTTACATGCATCTTGAGCCTTGCACGACTTGCAATTGTATCCTTATTCAGGTATAGATGTGGTTGGGCTAGATGTAGATGCGGCATCATCGACCCACCTAAAGTATCCACATCCATTATTTCCCCACAATATTAAATCTACAATAGTTATTGCTATAATGATTAGTTCTTACATTATTTTTAAACATAAAATATATTTCAATTAACAACATTTTTTTTGGCAACACCAAAATTGACGCTCGGGATTACTTTGTGTGTGTGAGGTCTTCAACATCCACGAGCCACACCACATTGATACATTCACAAATTTACCAAAGTCATCCACCCTATATCAATAATACACCATCAATACTATTTTGTGATTAACTTGAATAATTTGTCAAATAGAATAAATTTTATGCTCCATAGTTTCTCTCCAATAGACCATATCAAAACCCCTCTAGCACTCTATATTAACAATCAATGTTAACATTGGTGATCGGAGTAACACTCACTAATAATCAGTGTTAGGACTAAAAATTAGTGTTACCACATAATTAGTGTTAACACCTAGGGTGTAACATTTATGGTGTTCACATTGCTAAATAGTGTTAAGACTGATTCATTATTAACACTCTAAGTATTAACTTTTCTTACCAGTGTTAACACTTAGGGTGTTAACATTGTAACATTGGTAAGCAAAATAGGTGTTAACATAGATTGTGTGTTAACACTAAAGCATTGAAAATTAGTGTTAACACACAATTAGTGTTAACACCTAGGGTGTAACATTTATGGTGTTGACATTGCTAAATAGTGTTAAGACTACTTGAGTATTAACACTCTAAGTGTTAACTTTGCTTACTAGTGTTAACACTTAGGGTATTAACACTGTAACACTGGTAATAAAAATAGGTGTTAACACAGATTGTGTGTTAACACTGGAAATCAGTGTTAACACTGATTAACAATTAGGGTGTTAACACTAATTATCAATGTTAATACTTAGAGCATTAACACTAGAAATATTTATATAAAAAAATTATAATAATAATAAATTTCCCAAACCAAATTTGTTAACATAAACTTAAAAATATCACCACAATTTTAAAATTAATGTATTGACATTTAACATTAACCAAATACATTGGTAATGGGGGCTGAACACTAGATGCAAGCATGTATGTAAAATGTTAGGATGACAGAGAAGACACATACCCTATTTCATAGATGTCACAAGAAGAATATTACTTACTTCCCACAGGCGGCTCTCTCAGAGTAAACCATCTATGTTGTTTCCAAAGCACTAACCCTAAACCACCAGTGTTGTAGCTGTGGATTGCTAGAAATTTTTTAGAAATGAAGCAACCAGCAAAGCAACTATCAGCTTAAAAATGGGTTTTCTGAGAGTAAACGTTCCTAGGCATGGCCAATACAAATATATACCATGGCGTCTATACTACAATATATTTTCGACAGTGTATCGCCACAACACAAAATGAGCATCATCACACAAACAAGCAGAGAGTGAACTCGTCTACATAGTGTGGAATATATATATACCTCTATAGCCACAGTGAAAAACACAGGTACCATTGGAGACCACTGTGCAATTAAATTAAAAAAACCTAGGAAGTGTTAACATACTGGCTAACATGTGACCATTGGAGACCATTGTGCAATTAAATAAAAAAAACCTAAAAAGTGTTAACATACTCGCTAACATGCAAAAGTGTTAACACTTATATAAGTGTTAATATATTTCAGCACTACAAATGTTAAATAAAAATTAGTAGAAAATTAGGGTTAAGCTTTAGATGTGGGCGCTGCCTCCAATGTAAGTAATGTTTTATGTATAAATAATAATATGAAATAATTAAAGCATGCATATTTAATTGAAAATATTCATGTTTATTGTATTACTAGTGACATTAATAATGTAAGTTTGCATAATCCCTTTTCCCACGTGCTTCTATTTTCTTATTAGTGAGTTGTTAATCCAAAGTAAGTGCATGTTAATATAATTTTATATGTTATAATTTATTTCTTTTTAATTTTATTTTTTTTGTGTTAATATCAGGTAAAAGTAAAGATTTGTGATTTTTCATTATAAATTATAGACATTTGAATATAATTTATGCAAATTCCATATATCTGAAAGTAAACAAGGACTTATTTCATACACTTCCAAAAACCTTCAAGAGGGCTTCGCTTATAGTGGGCAACTTCATACCCTATTCTTTAAGA
>MU226973.1:596966-611080 GCA_018584345.1 Thuja plicata | reverse complement strand
TATATATATTGTATTGTAGAAGATTTGAACTCAACACCATCTAGGTGCCTACACACCCGATTCTCACACCTGAATCAACAACTTAGCTATTTGAGCCCTTGGATATTTGTATGTATGTGTGTAAAGGCATTTTGATGTATGTAATGTTGCTTCAATGTCATACATGATGGAAAATTTAGTATTTATTAGTTTAAAAAATATTGGTTGTATCTTTTATTGATATGTAAACTTTTAGGCATGACAATGACTTATTTGATGCTAATCAGCAAGGAATCTAGGAACACAATTCTCAAACAACATAGATTGACATTAAAAAGACTTAAGCTATTTATTATAACCTAGTAACCTTGCTAGTAATTTCAAAATGCAATACAAGGGTCCTTGGAGATGACTATTTTTAATCAATTAATAAAGCTTCAATGCTTGTAGACACATAAAACCTTATTATTGTTTATGTTTTTACCATTACCTCTTAATGGATTGATAATAAAAAAATATTAAAAAAAATTGTAAACATTTATGCAAAAAAATAAAAAAATAAAAAAGTTTAGAGTGACTTATTTTATCTCTTTATAGTAATAATCAACCACATATCACCAGTTTAGAAACTACACAACACAATAAAAATGATATTTCTCAGGATGAAACAACTACAATCCGACCAACAACTTGGTCAAGATCCCTTTGGCCATTGGAAGTGATGCGTCTTCCACTGAAAAGCAAAAACAAATTTGCATGTCAAAACATTTGGAACCATACAAAACATTACATTCAACGCACAAGAAGAAATAAGCCCACAAAAGTAAAAACAAATGAAAGCACTCACCTATTAGGATCAATGTTGACAATGCCAATTTTTTTCAGTTGCTAGAGTATATGTCAAGCAATAGACCCACTTCTTTTACAAAAATGTGGTGGAGCAACACCATTCCTTCTACGACCCCCATATATCTTTTGGAAATCCCCAATTCCAATTCCCCCATTTAAATAGATTTTCCTTGCCATTGATGCTGATATTAAGTTTTAAAAAAATCAAATATGCTTAATTAGCGATTCTCAATTGAACCATGAAGCAAATTTAACAAAATCTAGGCCAAAAGAAGCATGATGACATAAAATACTAGAGCTTAGGTCCTTTAAAAAGCTAATTCTAGTGAAATTTTTAAAATGCAGTATGATAAATTATGGAAATCAAGTTTAAATGACCAGTGACTGAACTAAGCTTTAGAGAAGGAAACAAACATCCAATATTTGAATGTACAAACATGTATATTACAAGAATATATCATGAAAAAATTGAATGAGCTAGTTAATGCAATAGAAATTCAATAAATTTACAAAAATTTAATAATGGAACATAACACTATAGGAATAGCATGTGTATCTTTCTAAGAAAGCCACATCCTAACTGGTGTACTTGTACAATATTTATTTTAACCATGACCCCACAATATTAGGGCTCATGGTTTGTCTAGCTAATTTAAATTTTGTTGATTTCAATGTAATGATGAGTTACCATTAAGCAAGACATTTCCCTAATAGAATAATGTGTTGTATTTAAACATCAAATTTTGAATACCATCATGTGTTCTATTCATCCATCAAAATTTGAATACTAAATTAGTCTGTACCTTTTAATTATGTAAGACCCAAGAAAAAACCACACTAATAAAAAATTTAATTGGAGATGTATCACTACATTAAAGAAAATAATGAAAGCTTGACCTTCTAGCAAACAAGCAGCTATTAAACTCACATAGATTGAAATTTAACCAACATTGGATTTCATGCAAGCAAAACTATAGAAAATCATGATTTGATTAAATTATCAAGATTTGGAATTGATAAAGATATGCAAAATGGTTTAAAAGGTGGAAAAACCTAATACGACTGCCATGCCTAAAGTTTTACACATCAACAAAAGATACAACCAACATTTTTTCTTAAATAAGTACTCAAATTTCACCATAGCCTTCAGTACATCTTCACACAGCCAAATATTAATGCACTCATCAATGACATTAGAGTTCCTATGCGAGTATGACTTTGATGTGCATTACATTAAAGAGAGGGAGAATGTGGTAGTAGATGCTTTGCAATAAAACTGTCACCCGCTGCATGTGGGATAAAAGTCTAGAAGCACTATTGATTGTTTATTTTTTCCAAGACTCAGCGGACCATAGATTTTGATGTCCAAATCATTAAGGATTGGACAATTTTGATTTAATGATGTTTTACAATGAAATATCAAAAAATTTTAAATATTTTTTTGCTTAATCATTGTTATTCATATTGCAGATGGTTGTAAATCATCTAATACTTCCAATGATAAATTTCAAAATACCTCAGAAAAATATTATAGAATGATTAATGATTTTGTTGTATGTATGTATACATACCAATATACATAATAATAATAACTTCAAACCCTTGATGTGTGGTCATGTCCAAAGGTGAGCAACTAATCATATTTAGATATTTAATTTTTGTTAGCATTTAAACTTCACTAATTTTGAGTCCCTAATTTACAAATCAATTCTATATATGTAGGATATATCATAAATAATTTTGAGTCTTGCAGATTTAGCTGATCAACAAAACACTAAAAAATATATAGAACATTTTTTTGTTGATCTTAATCAAACAGTTAAAAGATTGGACACAATGCAAAGTGGAGATGGTAAGGAAAATTTGAAATGAACTAAAATCAATCATGAGTCTTTAATTTGAAAATTATTTGGATAACTAACTTAATGTATTTGTAGGTGTTGATGATATTTATATGAGTCTTTAATTTGAAAATTATTTGTATAACTAACTTAATGTATTTGCGGGTGTTGATGGTATTTATATGAAGGATCACAATCAACACTTTTTGGGATAATCATTATTGTGTCTTATACATTAATGTATTGATTATTATCAACTTTAACTCTCTTTTAAAATTAGAGTTTGGAGGGAGTGGATTGTGAATATAAGCGTCTTCAGGGTCTTCTAGATAAAATGACTAACAAGGATATGTGTATCTTTTCAACTTTGTTTACTATATATATTTTTTGTTTTAAGATCCCTCACAAAACATTATAAATCAATGTTATCAATATTATTATAACATCAATATAATTGAATATTTATATTTTTGTTCATATCACTTATTTAAAATTATATTCATTTTTGTTCATATCACTTATCTAAAATTATATTCATTTCACATGTAAATATTGCACATAAAGAAGAAAGATTGTAGTTTTAGAAGATAATATCCGTATAAAATATTTGGAAGTCAAATTGAAAAATCTTTGGATATGATATTAATTAATGTGATAAAATTAGTTCTAATGTAGAAGAGGCTTATGAGGGATTGAATTTTTAGAACTTATTTGTATTAGTTTATTATCTAAATTTTACTTCCTTGAGTTGGTGTATTTACAATGGTAATAATGCTATGGTGCTTTGAATCAATTTTTAAATTACAGGTGTTCATCATCTTGTTGTATTTATGTTGTCTCCAATTTCTCATGTAGTGTTTGGTCTATTATGTTTCATATAAATACATCATATTTAAAATAATAAGAAATGAAAATATTAACATTAAAAAAATGGTGTCAAATTATGTGAATGATAATAATATTTTTTTAACACAACAAAAATAACATTTCAATTTCAACAAAATTATAAAATTTTATTCAACAAAATTATATTAAGTTATTTTTATAAATATTTTTTTGGTAAAAAATGTGTTTAATTAATGAAGACAAATCAAATTGAAATCTTACCTATAATAAAGTTATGAAATTTTAATTATATTTATGTAATAATAAAAATAAAAAATAAAATTATAGTAGAAGAGTTGGAGTAGTAAAATATTAAGATTATGTAGTAGAAAAAATAATGATTTTAGTTTTCATTTTTTTTCCCTATATGTATTTCAATTCACAATGTATTATTTTATTAATTTAAATAATAAAAAAAATATAAAATAATATTACAAAACTTTAATTTTTAAAAAATATAGATATAATTTTTTTCATCAAAATTTTAAAAAATAAAATATATGAAAAATTATTAATATATTAAAAATCTCATTAATTAAAAAATTATTAATAAAAATAAAAATCTTGCCAAATAATAACCATACCCGCATAAATTAATTGCAGCTGACACTGGCTGGATTTGACTGCTCTCGATTTGCAAGAGGTATGGTAGTGTAAGGAAAAGAGACGCATGGGTGGGTGCATTTTTCCCCGCGCCTAAAAATCATCGGTTTTCACTAGACGTAGCACACCTAGGGGTAAAGAAGATGCATACTGATCTTCAACAGTTGCACCATTGGGCAGGGAGGAGATGAGATATTGTAGAGTTTATGACTCGATGCCTTAAGTGGTAGAGAGTTAAGGTAGAGCATCAACATCCAGTTGGATACACTATGGATTTAGATGGATTATTCATCATAAAAGGCCACATTTATGTACCTAAAATAAGAGATCTTCTACACAATAGTATTTCCAAAGGCACATAGAGCCCCATACGTAGCACACTCAGGGGTAAAGAAGATGCATATTCATCTTCAATAGCTGCATCATTGGGCAGGGATGAGACAAGATATTGTAGATTTTATGACTCAATGCCTTAAGTGGTAAAGAGTTAAGGTAGAGCATCAACATCCAGCTGGAATTATGTACCCACATGATATTCAAGAATGGAAATGGAATAGCATTTCAATGGACTTTATAGTTGGTCTCCCTTTGTCATCTCGACACCATGATGCTATCATGGAGAGTGGAGAAAGTTGACAAGTTGACTAGGGTGGTTCATTTATCACCAGTATGGACTACTTATACTGGTCCAACAGTGCCAAGGGTATTCTTAGATGAAATTGTTAGACTTCATGATATCCCTCGTAGGATCATCTCATATCAATATTCACTCTTCACGTCAGCCTTTGGACTCCATTGCAGCATGCATTGGATATGAAACTCAATTTCAGTTCAGCATACCACCCTGAGATAGATGGTCAGAAAAAATGGTGAACTAGGTTCTAGAGGGCGTGTTGTGTATGTATGTAATGAACCACTATTCCAAATGGGAGGATTATGTGTACCTATTTGGTTTTGCCTACAATAATGGGCATCGTAGTTCATTAGGTATGGCACCATTTTAGTCATTCTACCATAGGCCTTAAAGATCTCCCTTGAGTTAGGATCACATTGAAGAAGAGTAGCTATAGGTCCAGAGATGGTTCTAGATATGGAACAATAGGTGGATTTGATTAGACAAGGTTTGCATGAAGCACAAGACCGTCAAAATAAATATGTTGATGCTAAGAAAGCAGCCAGGATTTTTTCTGTAGGTGATCAAGTGTTTTTAGAGTGAAACCACATAAGTGTCCAATCCATTATGGAAAAGGCTCTAAGCTTGTACCATGGTTTTTATGCCCTTTTTATATCTTGGAACAAATAGGTCATGTTTCTTATCATCTAGAATTGCCACCTAACCTGCCACACATCCATGATGTCATTCATATATCAGTTTTGAAATGCAATATGCACAACAAGTCTCATATTTTGGATTGCGTTTCTTAACAAGTGGATTCAGACAGACAACTAGCACTAGAACCCATTTCATTTTGGCTTGAAAAACACTAGCCCTTCAAGGGTGAGAGCTAAACCAAGCCAAAGTCCATTGGGACTGATACAATCATGTTATAGCCACTTAGGAGGATGCCACACATTTGAGGACACTTTACCTCACCTCTTTGAGGACTTCCTAAAGGAAGATCATTACTTGGGGGGACAATGTGCGGCAACATCCTTATCTTGATTGTTGTAGTATTCTATCTTATTATGGATAGATGTAGTCTCTTATGTACATTTTACATAGTTTCATGGGTACTCATACCCATACCCTTGGGATGTGTATCGGGTACTGCTACACACACCCAAGTACCAAGTACTCAGTGGAGAGCATCATAGCTAAGGACCTTGATTAAGATTTCTGGTTTTTTTTTTAGTGTTTTGTTTGTGTTTCATTTCTATAATGCCTTATTTGGAATATGGTTAGTTCATTGTTATGGATGGATATGATTTAAACAAAATGCTTTGATTGATATAAATTTGAGGGTAATATGTGTTATAAATAATATGCATAGACTTAATGTGTGATTACAAGTATAAATTGTGATCATAAAAGAATTTAATATCTAATTATGTTTATGAGCATTATGTTGATTATGTCGTGATTTTGTGATACTTTAATTGATCAAAAGATGAAATAGGTGTTAAAATGATTTGTGCATGTTACATTGATAATGCAATTTAATTGATGTTGCTTTGGCTATATATATTTTGGGCTAATAATGTGTGAATTGAGTGTGCATGGTATCCATGACCAATTGATTTAGAGATCCATTAGTAACCCCTATAGTGTTAACTTTTGAAGCTGATATTAGTCTAAATGGAAAGGCTAATATCTGTGTATGTTTAAATGTTGTAATATGATGTTTAAGTATATTTTTTTGAATCTCTAAAGTGTCCTAAGGAGGTAAAAGGGCGAGTTCTCATCGTAAGTAGTATTTTCGAAATTGGTCTTTCAAGAGCATTTAAAGGGGTCTTAAATGACTCTTTTTATCTTTTAACACATGTAAAAACCTTCCTAGGTCAAACCCATAGGGATTGGAGATCATTTAAACATAAAATAATAAGTTTTTGACTTGTTTTCACCTCCATTAAAGTCCATAAATGAGAAGTGACAAATTTCTCTAACTTGAAATCCAAGAAAGGAATCTTTCCTAGTCCCAACCACTTTCCAAGTCCTTCTTGAAGACTTTCTAATCCTCACATTTATGAGGAAGACCTCAAGAATCCAAGTGATGGAGCGTTCATAAGCACTTCTCTCTTACTCGTATAGGTATTACTAAATTTGTCACAACTTCAAAAAAGATGCAAAATAAGGGAATTTGATCCAATTTTCATTCTCTAATTGGGAGAGAAGTGATGACAATGCATCCTTAATTGCATCCCCCCCCTTGAGTCTCAATTAGGGAGCTTGATTCATTTTCCTATTTGCATCCTTGAGAGAGTGTGTAGTGTCTTGGGAAAAGAAAGAGATTGGAGAAGGATTGAGAGAGCTTCAATAATTGAATCAACCTCCTTCACCATGAAAGCTCAAGAAAGGTAGTACTCAAATCCTTTTTATGTATCTTTCATTTGAATGAAGTTATTTAAAATGCAAATTTGTGTATGTTTATGTACTCTTGTGTGAGCATTATTTTTGTCTTGATCGATATGTTAGGAAGGGAGGTGTTTGATCTTGGAATTCCTCATTGGGAGACAAACAATGTGTGGGTTACAGAGGTAGTAAATGTGTGTGTATTTTGTGGATCTATTAGCTACAATACAAAACTTCAATATGTCATTACATTAGTGAAATAACATAAAAACATCAAAGGAAAAGTACATATATATCACCAAAATCAACATATTGCTCCCTATCTAAGAAGAGTATGAAATATGCTATAATTTCCCTCAGATTATGCATAAATCAGTGACAACATCATGCTTAGAATAGAAGATTTAACTAAAATACAAGATAAATGCTCAATTAAAGTTCATTTTAGAGCTCCAATCTAAAGATTATATCAATGCTAAGAGTAATGAGCTAAAACACATTTAACATCTCTAAGAATATGAGTAGCATAAGTTTGCAAATGAATTCTAAAATTAGGGGCCCATTGAGCTCAAAATTTATTCCATTTATAGAAGAATTTGAGCAATGAGAGGTTAGGATTGAATTGTGAAGAGAGGTGGAGATTGAATCTTTGGTGATCCATGTAAGGTGATCCAAGTGATTTAACTCTCATTGGCTAGGGAATTGACTTTCCCTTTTGCAAGTGAGGAGTTGTAATTAGGATTTTATTTAATTCCTTTTGATTAATTACCTTAGACATGTATTTTTTTCTTTTTTATTTAATTGATTTGATTTTATTTAATTGGATAAATCAATTAATGTAAATTTAGTGATAAGATCACTTAGGAGATTAAATTTGATTTAAATGAATTATGCCAACTAATTGAAGAATTGTATTGACATAATTAGGGGTATGATCACACTTAGGGAAAATAGGGTCTCTGGTCAGAGTAGACCAAATTAGGGTGGTTACATTTTCTCCTCTTTGAATTGATGTGCGAGCAGTTGTGGGGCTTCACCCCGAACCCCATCATAGTTTTCCAATTTTACTGCTTATGATAGATTTAACATATGACACTTTAGTTTTGATGCACTATGGACATTATGGATTTTATTCTTTATGCTATGGATTGATCATTCTGGATGTGCAGAAAAATGATGCTTTATGATGCACCTTATGGACTATATTGTGTTTTCTATTATGGACATTTATTTCTGAGACAATTGATTTGGAAATATATTATGAATATGTTATGGGTAATTGATGAATTTGATTTAATTTTTATTTTATGCAATATGAATCTTACCTTATGTTAAATGCTTAAAATGAAAGTAATGTATTCTTGTGATCTTTAGTAATAAACTTATTATGTTGATGATTTCCTTAAATTTTGAATATTGCTTATTTCCTTATGATGTATATTTATCTCCTCAGACTACTTATATTTGAATTGAGTGTACAGGTAAGAAACCATGGTATTTTATTCAGGGAACGAAACAAAGGGATATGTGAACTCAGTTGAGCCAAGGTTGCATCTAATAAAGGACAAGGCCTCGTTGTTTCATAATTTTATTCGTAAATATATTTGGTTGATTGTGGAAATATAATCCTTAAATGTATTTCTTAATTCTTTGTGAGTTTGCCTAAGTGGATATGACATAGCCTAGTGATGTGTTAATGTTGTGTGTGTCATTTGACACTTGTTTTTTGTACTTAAGGCCATGAAATTTCAATTTGGGAATGGTTGTCCACCTACATAGATTATTACATTAGTGAATCCCCATATGCATACATTGGTTTTGGGGATGGGGGTGTGGTCATCTCATTGGTATTTCGAAATTACTCTTAAAGTGGACTTTTGGAGGGGTTATGAAGTGTCTAGGGGTGTGTTGGGGTCATTTTTAAGTAGCCCACTTGTTATACCAATAGTTAAGGGCCATTTTAACCCTAGGATAGCCTCCGGTTGACCATGTGACCCTTCCAAAAAGTTGGTTTTCCAAGTTGGACGAAAATCAATTCTTGTGAGGCTTGACTTTGGATAGACCACCCTTTCATATTTGTGCTAAGACATAATTCACTTTTTAGGAGTTCCCCTTTTTGGATCTATTTTTAGTAAGGTGTAAGAGTTTAGGGAAGAGGGACCAATTACAGGACTTTCCTTTTACCCATGAGCTTTCTAGTGGCTTTTTAGTGGGAACTCTCCATGTTGGAGAGTTTGAACACCCACTCTCTAACTTAGATACATAGCTAGAGTTGGTGATCTTGGAAGAAGGAATTGGGCTAAAAGGGAGATCTTCTACAACTATCTTGCCTTAAGCTTGGATTCTAGGTTAGTGGACTTGTTGCAACTCTCTTTCTATTGTTGTTTATGTGTTTCTTATAAAGATGGATGTTGTTTGTGTTTATGGGCTTATTTTGAGCCAAGATCTTGTTGTCATGTTGATGTTGTAGCAATGCTTTTACTTTACTTTCTTATTTTTGTTGTTAATGGGAGTATCAAGGTTCACTCACCTTTGGGAGGGAAGAGTAGCCTTGGAGGTGGAGGAGTTTTGATAGCCCTTGGTGTAGAGTCTCTCCTCAAGGAGGAGAGGGAAAAAGCAAGGAGTATAGGCTCCATGAAGCCTCCCTTATTGTTATTTCATTCGGGGGTCACAAGGGTATGATGTTGTTGTAGTTGAAAAATGAGTAATGAAGTATTTGGGAAGCCATGTGAAGGCTAGGATTTTAAGTTTTGGGTTTGGCCTTCTCCCTTGGGTACTTGGTCCACTTCACCCCATGTAGGATCTTTGAGTGATCCATTGTGAAAGCCTATGGGAATGGGAGTTTAATGTGAGATCTTCATATTTCTCCTTTGTTGTGTTTGTTGTATGAAAGTTACCCACTTTTTTTGGTTCCCCAAGCTCGAGGGTGGCCTCATAAGAGGCCTAGGTTGAGTGGCGAGCAGCCCATGGTTTCTAGTTTTCCCTTGACTTGTTTTATATTGCATATTTGAAGTTAGAGCTATATTTGAAGCTTGAAATGAACTAGGGAGAAGAGTGACCTATTACTATGAACAAGTGAAAAAACCATGTTTCTTTTGTCATGATTTTATGCAAGAAGATGAAAGTATTGTTCAAAGCTATGAGACTGAATTATGTATCTTTTGCATAACTATTTGTAAGGATCTATAGAGTTGACAACTCCATATGAATGTATTTGATTCTAGAGTAAATAAATTTACTCTTCAATAATAAGATAGATATTGTGTATATCTTTCTATTTTTGTGTTTCCTTAATGTTGCAAAAAAAAAATATAGTAGGTTGAAAATATGTTTCCTTTTCCTTTTTCTTTCCTAAAAATATAAAGAAATAAATTTAGATTATTATTGTTTGTAACTGAATTAATCATGTTGCTTATGCAATTATATAGTTTCCCCATATTTGTACAGTTTTTTAAAAAAGAAAGGGGCATTATGATTTCAAAAAAACATATTTGCTGCTGGTTATGAACTTTACAAAAAAGATAAACAGAAGTGTATGTATGCTTCATTTCTTTAAAAAAAAATATTTCTATATATACCCATATGCATACCTTGGTTTGGGGGATGGGGGTATGGTCATCTCATTGAGATTTCTAAATTAATCTTAAAGTGGACTTTTGGAGGGGTTATGAAATGTCTAGGGGTGTGTTGGGGTCATTTTTAGGTAGTCCACTTGTTATACCAATAGTTAAGGGTCATTTTAACCCTAGGATAGCCTCTGGTTGACCATGTGACCCTTCCAAAAAATTGGTTTCCCAAGTTGGACGAAAATCAACTCTTGTGAGGCTTGACTTTGGATAGACCACCCTTCCATATTTGTGCTAAGACATAATTCACCTTTTAGGAGTTCCCCTTTTTAGATCTATTTTTAGTAAGGTGTAAGAGTTTAGGGAAGAGGAACCAATTACAGGGCTTTCCTTCTCACCATGAGATTTCTAGTGGCTTTTAGTGGGAACTCTCCATGTTGGAGAGTTTGAACACCCACTCTCTAACTTAGATACATAGCTAGAGTTGGTGATCTTGGAAGAAGGAATTGGGATAAAAGGGAGCTCTTCTACAACTATCTTGCCTTAAGCTTGGATTCTAGGTTAGTGGACTTGTTGCAACTCTCTCTCTCTCTCTTGTTGTTTATGTGTTTCTTATAAAGATGGATGTTGTTTGTGTTTATGGTCTTATTTTGAGCCAAGATCTTGTTGTCATGTTGATGTTGTAGCAATGCTTTTACTTTACTTTATTGTTTTTGTTGTTAATGGGAGTATCAAGGTTCACTCACCCTTGGGAGGGAAGAGTAGCCTTGGGGGTGGAGGATTTTTGACAGCCCTTGGTGTAGAGTCTCTCCTCAAGGAGGAGAGGGAAAAAGCATGAAGTATGGGCTCCATGAAGCCTCCCTTATTGTTATTTCATCTAGGGCTCATAAGGGTATGATGTTGTTGTTGTTGAAAATGAGTAATGAAGTATTTGGGCAGCCATGTGAAGGCTGGGATTTTAAGTTTTTGGTTTGGCCTTCTCCCTTGGGTACTTGGTCCACTTCACCCCATGTAGGATCTTTGAATGATCCATTGTGAAAGCCAATAGGAATGGGATTTTAATGTGAGATCTTCATATTTCTCTTTTGTCGTGTTTTTTGTATGAAAGTTACCCACCTTTTTTTGGTTCTCCAAGCTCAGGGTGTCATGCCCAAATTTTAGCATGAAAAACACTACAACTTTTTTTTTTTTAATTATTATTATTATTTAAACATGCAACTATAGAGAAAAGGTGGAGGCAGTAAACCAAAGTCAAATAAAGTGTCCAGTCCAACTAACACAAATAGAACAAAGGCTTAAGTCGAGAGGTCAAGATGATTCAATGTTGATAGTAGGGTTGAGGGGAATCGTGACGCGAGTTAACGTCCCTCAACCTATGAGTTGCATAGCCAATTACTCGTTGGGTTCTAGAACCACCATGAAGTAAATCTTTGTTTGAAAAAAATAAATTTTGAGATAAAGTTATTCATTTACTTACGCTTGATAAATCATAAATTCCTATATTTTGCTCATTCTAGAACTTCAAAATTAACCATTAATAAATACTAACAAAATTAAGTTCCCTAGATCCACATTCATATTTTATAGGACATAGTTGTAACATTCTGAACATGAAATAAATTGTTAGAACATAACATCAAGACCAAAAATCTTAAGCATATACATATTCTCATTCAACTCACTAACTTACATCATCATATAACATTTAAAATTTAAAGGACATTTGCAACATCTAATCTTCAAGCCCAATTTAATTCATCCTCAACTTCACCTCGAACCATTATAATAATAACCAAACTATGATAGTTAGAGTTAAATCTCTACTAAGAGCATAACATCAAAATTGATCGACAAGGGCATATAGTAGTATATTGCAATATCATAAAAGTGAGCATCATCACATAGAATCCAACGACCGGAAGTTACTGACTTGTATACATTAATGCATCTAAATACCAAATAATCAAAGTAACCAGAGTATGGAAATATAACTATGCTATGGTAGCATGAGGTAGAATCTCTTCAACAACAGTGTCACAATACCATTTCTCTAGTCAAGTCATATAATATTAGGATCTCACAATGAGTCCCAAGTCTAAGGAGGATCACATAAACCAAGAAGACAAGAGATCTCTCTAAGGGTTTCATCGCGTGTGGGATCAAACATAGACATGAATTTAAGGATAGCTCCCCTTTGTGTACCTTAGGATGCTGAATAAAGAAGGGGAAATGAGTGGGGTCCTACACAGGGGTGGCCTCATAAGAGGCCTAGGTTGGGTGGAGAGCAGCCCATGGTTTTTAGTTTTTCCTTGTCTTGTTTTATATTGCAGATTTGAAGTTGGAGCTATATTTGAAGCTTGAAATAAACTAGGGAGAAGAGTGACCTATTACTATGAACAAGTGAAAAAACCATGTTTATTTTGTCAAGATTTTATGCAAGAAGATGAAAGTATTGTTCAAAGCTATGAGGCTGAATTATGTATCTTTTGTAAAACTATTTGTAAGGATCTATAGAGTTGACAACTCCATATGAATGCATTTGACTCTAGAGTAAATAAATTTCCTCTTCAATAATAAGATAGATATTGTGTATATCTTGCCATTTTTGTGTTTGCTTAATGTTGCAAAAAAAAAATATAATAGGTTGAAAATATGTTTCCATTTCCTTTTGCTTTCCTAAAAATATAAAGAAATGAATTTAGATTATTATTGTTTGTAACTGAATTAATCATGTTGCTTATGCAATTATATAGTTTCCCCATATTTGTACAGTTTTTTAAAAAAAGAAAGGGGCATTATGATTTCAAAAAAACATATTTGCTGTTGGTTATTAACTTTACAAAAAAGATAAACAGAAGTGTATGTATGCTTCATTTAAAAAAATATATATATTTCTATATATACCCATGGACTTCATTAATGTTGTTTTCCTTAAATATACATGCTGGTCTGAGATTTAAAAAAAAAATGGATTGTTATATATATATATATATATATATATATATATCATTTCAAAAAATATACAAATGATCACTTTTATTCTTGCTAGAATAAGTTGTTGTCTTTTTGATAAAAATATACATATATATAAATATAAATATATATACATATATAATATATATATAAATATTATATTTCAATATAAAAATAAAAATTGTATTTACATTAATGAGAATATATATATATATATATATATATGTATGTATGTATGTATGTATATATATATGTATATATATATTAATATTATAAACAAAAATTAATTAACACTAAACCATTTTAAAAAAAAAAATTATGCAGGGGAGGGCGGGTCGAAGCCCCACCCCACCCCCATAGGCTCCTTTAAGGAACTGGGTGGGGAGGCTCAACCCTCCCACCGGCCGC
>MU226973.1:567611-587274 GCA_018584345.1 Thuja plicata | reverse complement strand
GGGCATTTCGACTTGCAACTTAATCACAATATATATATATATATATATATATATATATATATTTCAATATATATATACATACTACATTGTATGTATATGTATATATTGGGATATATATATAAGATATCAACCATGTTTTCAGACCTGCAACTACCAAGTTTTAAAAAAAAACAAGTTTTTAGGGTTTAGAAAGAAAAGGATTAGGAGAGAAAGAAGTAGAAAAAGAGAATATCTCTTTTCTAAGTCTTCTCCCTTTTTGACCTAACCCTAATTTTAGATTAGGGTTAGGAGTTTTAAAAAGATTAGACTCTTCTTAGAGGGAAAATGTTCTTCTTAGAACCCTCTTTATTTTGTTAAATTAATTTGTATAGGAAGATTTTAAACTCGTGTTATATTTTGGTTGGGGGCTTTAAATGAGTTATTGTAAAGCTTATCTTTTGGCAAATGAGATGACTAAATAAATTTTAGAGGAGAAATCTAATTATAGTTTGTATAGTAATGTGGGGGTTAATAAATTTAATTAAATACTCCTTATCATTAAGAAAATTACCATTAGAAAGCTTTATTAGTTGATTTTCCCTATAGATTAAATTTTAGTAAATATTTATTAGCATGGTATAAATGTACTCAACATACGAATCAATAAACATTATTATTTTCCTATGAGTTCACTTTTTATGGGATTTTGGAAATTCAAGGATTTAGTAAATTAAACGTTTAATTGAACTATTGAAAATTTAAAAGTTCAACTTTAAATTAATCAAAGCCCTTTGACTCGATTATCTAGCCTTAACACTTAAGTTATAGGATTTATGCCACGGAATCAATTTTAACATAGCCATTATTAAACAATAATTAAATAATTTAATTAAGAAATTTTAAAGGGGAATATCTAATTAAAGATTTCAAATTTAAACTTAGGGACTTATAATGTTATTTTTATGTGGCCAATATATGTGGCCAGTATACTGGTCATCATAAAAATAATATTACAAAAGTGCTTTGCCTTAGGGTATTTTAATCACAGTATCTTTAAGCTATCAACCTACCAGATATTCCAAACGTCCCTGGAAACTAAGCATCAGGAGTCTTCCTCTCCACATCATCAAACTCTATTAAAATAAAAAGGGATGACATGCATTTTCTTAAAAACCTCACCTTGCATTGTCCTCGAACGTTAGCCTAAATATAACTCTAGGGAAATATGTAATTAAATGACACCATGTGTATCTCTAACTTCAGAAGATGACGTTGGGTTAAGGGAGGTTGACACTTAGTCTTGATTCCCCTTAGACCCTCTTGACTTTAATTCTACTTTCAAAAAAGAAAGTTGTTGCATTTTTGGGTGCAAAATTTTTGGGCATGATAGCAATGCATTGATTCAAAGAATGATTGATGTTGAATTTAGAAAGTTTGAGAATTTTGCACTTGATTGAATGAAATTTTTGATGAGATCAGTCTCGCACTTGATTGAACTAAGAGTGATAGTATTGAATTTGAAATTGATCGAACAAAGGTTAACAAAGATATTGAAGATACCAATTTTGAACTTGATTGAATGATAATCAATAGTATTGACACTAAACTTCATCAAATGAAGCTCAGTACAAAGCTGCTAGGAGATCTGAGGTATCAATTCTAAACTTGATCGAACGAGAATTGATAATACTGACTCCAAACTTGATCGAATGGAAGTCAGTATGAAGCTGCTAGGAGCTTAATATGTAGACATAGATATCCAACTTGTGAGAACCAAAGCCTTCTATCCAATAGTTCTGACTTGATCGAAGGAAACTACCATGCCCCTAGTCTTTTGATGATAAAGTCATTTTAATGCTTTTTAAGCAATAATTTGAATGATTTAAGTGTGATCATGCCCCGTCAAGAATGAAATCAAAGGAAAAATAATAAAATCCCTCATTAGACTGATATAGCACTTGAACTGATCGATTAGATTGAGAAAGAATCAATTATAAGAAATGATGAAGCGAATGTGTGTTAAGAGAGAACACAATTTGACCAAGTTAACTACAATTAAAATGTGAGTTATGAGTCTGATAAAATGATGTACGACCAAGATTTGGATGGATAATATGTCATTTGATGATAGAGAACCCAGAAAACTAATTACGTAAAGCCTGCCAATTATTTTTAGAACATGTATAGGAATTCTACTTTTTTGGGAAGTTGTCACAAAATGTGTACTGTGTTGTTGAAAACATCATCTATGCATTTCATTTCATTTTTGATAGATCAGAGGAGAACAAAATTGAATTTGGATAGTCTAGAAGGAGTTCTAGAGCTCCTAAATAGCTCAAAAAGGTCTATATATATATATATATATATATATATATATATATATCTCAAAATTTAATTTTTACCCATTCATTTTCACTTTTGTCTTTAGTAAATTTAGAGCTTTGGAGAGAAGATGGTGGTCCCTGTGGAGAAAAATAAATTTGAGCTTTCCCATCAACATCAACATCCAGGAAATTATGCAACGCCAGTGAGTACCTCAAAACCTGACTTTCCATGTTTTCAGTTGTCATTATAGGTTATATTTGCAAAAGTTATGTAGCTTTTAGTTTTGCATCGCACCCCATGTCTAGGATCACATTTGGTTAATCCCACGTCGCATCCTAGTTTTACCACAAATCTCATGTTGCATCCTGTAAATTTGGGATCACACCTTATTTTTGGTTTTATCATTACATAGGGTAATATTTTTTCAAGTTTGAATTTGCTCATGTCCTGTAGAAACAGGATCACACCCTACGACCCGTGTCGCATCCTGTTAAAAAGGATCATTTCCTGGATGCCCCATTGCATCCTAGAAATCTCAAATCCCATCCCATTTATAGGTTCACACCCTGTAAAAATAGAGTTGTTTATGGTTTTAGAGTTATATTTCTTTTGTCTCTCACTGTGTTTCTCCTTTTGAAGACCAAAAATACTTATCTGATAGCTTTTCTGCATAGTTTCCTTAGATAGACTGCTAATTTGAACCTATTTTTCTATTGACAAATTAATTTGGAGGTAGTGTCCTTTCAACGACCCTATCCAGGAAGAGTCCTTTCCTTGGCTTGATTATTGACATATTTTGAGTTAGATATCGTAGCCCGGGTAGGACTAGTTGCAGTAACAGATTTACCCAATTTTAGGGTAAATTGGGGGGTTGTTGACTGTGCTTGCTAAGAGATGACATTCTAAGCACTACACCTTTCATCTTCCTACCGGTGAGATGAAAATCACACCTAAGGACATGTGGCATATCTTACGTATCCTAGTGATGGGTTGGCAAGTAAATTTTGAGTCACATTCTTAGATAGCCATTGCATCAGCTTAGAGATTCTTTAGAGATCAGACCATAGTGCTTCAGTATTTGACCTAGAATCATATGTGTGATCATTATGATCAGTTACCTATATATCTAGCCAGATTGATTGGAGGCATCTTGATAGGGGAGAGCATGGTTTTATGTGCGGCTAGGTAGACACTCTAGAGAAGATGGTAGTATCATCCCATAGATTTAGCTAGGGTAGTTTCATATTAGCACATATATATCGAGAGCTTCATGAGATGGTATATTAGTACTCCCATAGTATAACTTTAGGGATTATATTTTTGTAGATCTGGGCCTAGGAGCATATCCCTATGACACGATTGATAGTAGATAGGCAGCGAGTGACTCAGTAGCCTTATGTGTATATGTATTCTGGATTGATTTAGGAACCCCATCTGGGCAAGGTAGAGTATTGGCGTAGGTTGTTTGATGATATGACTATTGTTATCTAGTGACCATATTTGGATTGTGAGGAGCCTCAGATAGGAAGAAGATACCATACTTCTTTTAGAGAAGGTACTTGATAGGCTATACCAGATATATTGTAGAGAGGTTCCTGGTTACATGAGTTTTGAGACAGTATGGCTATGTACATGGTTAGTCACAGGATTTGATGGCTTATGCTCAGATTCAAGATGAGGAGACCCTTTGGGGAGCACGATTGGTATATGAGACTGCTCAATAGGCTATTAGTCAGATGGTTGTAGTTGGATGGGACTATATGCCAGAGGTTATTGATGTAGGCTACATGGATGGTTACCTCTCCCATATGTTACAGTATCTATTTCCTAGATTCATAGCTCTTGATGAGGCAGTTCCTCGCATAGAGGATCCTTTAGATAATGATCCTGTAGATGAAAAACCAGTCAGAGGCAGAGGTGGAGCCCAGAGAGACCCGAAAGGTGGGGAGAGGGATGGAGGGAGAGATGGTAGGAACCCTCCTCTGGACAGAGGTCACATCCAAGAGGATGGAGATGATGGTGGGGATGACAGGGGTGGAGGTGTAATGGGCACCAGTGGAAGTAGATAAGGAAGACAGACCCATTTTAGGTTTGTGCCTCCACAGAGAGATCTAGGTCCATTGCTTACTAGAGAGCAACAACAAAGATCACCAGGGCATGATCCACCCATAGATGCAGGCAGAGGTTGTAGTAGGGATGATGATAGCTTATCTTAGTTCCAGCAAGAGCATGAGAAGCTCAGGGCTAGGGTCACTACATTAGATGCTTTATTGGCTGATAGAGATAGTTAGATTGAGAGTAGAGAGAGATGCATAGGCCTGCATAGTGACACAGCAAGGTCACAAAGAGGCGTACTACTTTGGTTTGTATTATGCTATAGTTCCAGAGGGACATAGAGCTCCTTCTTATTCTCAAGTAGCACAATAGTTTGAGGGGGTGATGCCTCCACCATCTCATCCTGCACCACCACCTCCTCCTCCTCCTCCTCCTCCTCCTCTAGATCAGGGAGAGGGTGGCAGTCAGACCTGATTTTGTACTTGTGATATTTTGAGATATTTTGTATATATTGATCCTATTGTGATCATTCATTGTACTGTAGAATTTTTATACTTGATATCTATTTCACACTGATATACTGATACTCTTTTGTAGATGTTTCACATATTTGATATGTTCCATCATTGATATATCTGAGATAGTTGTTCTTGATCTTGATATGTTCATGGGTTCTCTTTTCCTTGATAGATGTTTAGATTGCTAGACATGTGATTATGTACTTGGTCTTTTGATGAGTTTTAGATTAGATTCATTTGATGACATCATTATGCTCTTTGATTTGTTACTGATATATAAATGTGTTTCAATGATGCTAGATGATTATGCAAATGTATGTTTTTGAGATTTTCTTTATGCAAATATATGTATGGATGCACTTAGGATGTAAAAGTAAATGCATGCGTGAATTCTTTATTTTTGTATTTTCTCTTTCTAATTTATGAATGTAGAATGTATGTCATGGATATGCAACATCATTGATATCAGTAATATAGATGATGTAGTTAACTTGGATTTCAGATGAACCAGAAAATCATTTTGAGCTCAAGTCTTTTATGTTGTTCTTAAAAATGAATCATGCAATATTTAAATGCATCTACATGCAGACTCTTAGGAATGTCAGTGATTTGTATACATTGTAGCATTTTTATCATCATTGGGCATTTTTGTAATAAACATCATTGGATAGTACAACTATCACTAATACCCAAAAGGTATCATGAAAGTATGAATACTATGTGTACTGTATGCAATGTAGGAAATAAACCTAAGCATCAAGGCATAGAGGCCAGGATGACTAGTTAGTTATCCCCTTTTTATTTTAAGAATTAGGTTTTGTGCAAGTGTAATGTAAGATATGTGACCTGTAATGACCTTAAATATTCATATCCTTGGGTACATAATGTGTTGTACACCTTACTAAGAATATGATTTAGAAATAGACAAGAAAATTGGTTCAACCTCACCATAGTTTACACATAAATAGGATCAAGATATATGCGGCTATCCACTCATGTTGTTAGCTCTTACCATAAACATCCACGCTAGGTGAAATTTATAGGATCATTGAAACAATCACCATAAATAGAAAACCAATAAAATGTTATGCCCCCTATCCTTGCAACTCTTTGTCTTTGAATAGAGGTCATGGAGTATCTTGGAAGACATAACAATCACCAATTGATAATCAATCAAAGAAAATTAATAACTTCTTATATGCCCCTAGTTTGAAATATCATGGGAAAATAAAAGAGTCATAATCAAACCAAGATCAATCTATGTGTTTAAGTAGTATTGAGAAATATCATGGATTTATTTTTCAAGCATAGTAGAGTATCATCAATCAGAATTTGGAATCAAGCATTATGTTTTTTTCATGTCTGAATATATGAGATAAACTTTGTCAGCAATTGCAATCTAATTTAGTGTTTAGGAACACTATTTTATTAAATTTTTGAAAAACATTAGTGATTAAAGTGTTGAGAAATACTAGTATGATGTCTGTTACAGGTAGGTGGTGTTGAAGAAACACCCTTGTTTGTGATAGTGATGTTTTGATGAAAGTATTGAGAAATACTATTTTGAGAGGCAAACCATCCTAAACAAGAACCTATGACAACCTAGTAGACACAAACTAAATATGCTAGCAAAGATGCCCCCTATGAAAAATGACTATTCCTAAGATGCAAACGTAGACAAATCCCAAGCAAGGATATGAAATTTGTAAGGAATTAGAGTCAACCAATAGCACAGGTGCGGTCATGAAGGATTAGTATCAGAATTGCATTGATAGATGGAGCACAGAGTATGAGTGACACCTGTTTGCCAGATTTTCACCACTCGGCAAAGCTTTTTATTTTTGCTACCAAGATGCTTGTTTGCCAAGTTTTCGCCAAGGCATTTTTCTCTTTTTCAAATTTTTTTATTCTTTTTTCTCTTTTTTTTTGGTAGTATCAAGGTGCCTGTTTGCTAGGTTTTCACCAAGGATACCCTTTTTTCAAGAATTTTCCACTCTTTTTGGATTTCATCAGGATCAATTTTTTTAATTTTTTGGGTATTTTTTGAGAGCTTTTCACTGCACGGGCTTTATCAGCTAGATGTCAAGTGTAGAATCGGTTCAAGTGTAGAGTATTGATGGGATCATGAAAAACATCTCCCTTAGGTGTATCCAACTAATACACTCTAGTACCAAAGGTTGTAGTAATGACATAAGGCCCTAGCCAGTTGGGTTCAAACTTTCCTTTTTGTTCTCTATTCGACTAGTTTTTAGGATTCTCTTTGAGAATGAGATCCCCCACTTGAAATTGTCATGGTTTAACCTTCTTATTGTACCCTTTTTACATTATTTTATAGTACACTTTGAGATGATCGAACACTTGTTTCTTGCGCTCATCAAGTAGTCCTAGTGCATGAACTCTATCAATGTAGTATTGTTTATCTATAACAAGACCTTGGAGAGATACTTGCAAAGATGGAATTTATACTTCAATGGGTAGCACTACTTATAGGCCATAGACTAGAGAAAATGGCATGGATCCAGTTGGTGTTTGGATACTTATTCTATAGGTCCATAATGTCAGATTTAGTTGCAAATGCCAGCCTCTGCTAGACTTAATCATAGTTCTGTGTAAGATTTTTAGGATGTTTTTGTTTGATGCCTCAGCTTGTCCATTACCTCAAGGACAATAGATTGAAGAACAATGTTGAGTGATGTGAAGCTGTGTACAAAGGTCCTCGATGTCTTGGTTTTTGAATTGACCCCCATTGTCTATTACAATAGAAGAGGGTATCCCATACCTACAAATGATGTAGTTCAAGATGAACATAGCAACATATTTTCTAGTGGCTTTAATTAGCATCATGGACTCGACCCACTTAGTGAAATATGCAGTGGCTTTAATGGTGTACTTGTGTCCAATTAAAGAGTTAGGAAAGATTTGTCCAACAAGATCAAAGGCCCATTAATGAAATAGCCAATGTGTTATAAAAGGTATGAGTTCCTTGGCTGGAGCATGGATAAGGTTTACATGTGTTTGATATTTGTGACATGTTTTGGAAAACTAAATAGATCTTTTTCCATTGTGGGCCAATAAAAGCCAACTCTTAATAGTTTCTTAGCTAATGAAAATCCATTTGAATGCGATCCACATACACCTTTGTGAACCTCTCTTAATGTGTAGTTAGACTCTTCTTGTTCTAAAAACCTAAGAAGCGTACTGTCAAGACCTCATATATATAAGTGAGTAGTGATGAGGACATAATAAGATGGTGTCCTAATTGAAGATCATTTTTCATTTCTTGATAAGCCATTGGGTAAGGTTTGATCAGTAAGATAAGTAATTATTTTGGCATATTAGGATTGGTCTTGGGCATTTAAAACACAAATCACTTGGGATTCAAGCATATCAAAAGCTGGAAAGGATAGTTCTTCCAACAAGAAATCATAGTAGAATTGATGTTCTTCCAGTTGTAACATGGATGCCAGTGTATCCATAGCATCTACAACTTTGTTTTTCATTCTTGGTTTTTGTTGGAATGTGACGAAGACAAAGTACTTTTTCAAGTCTTCAACCAGTTGTTTGTAAGGCATTAATTTCTCATCTTTAGTCTGATAATCTCCATTTACTTGGTTGATAATGAGCTGAGAGTCACCATACACATGTAACTCTACAATTTTCCACTCCATAGCTAGCTTGAGTCTATTTACTAATGCTTCATATTCTGAGATGTTATTTGTGCATGGAAACATTAATTTATATGCCTTGGGTATCTTATAGCCTTGAGGAGTGATAAATAGAACCCCTTCTCTAGATCCTTGTTGTGTGAAAGAGCCATGAAAATATATCTTCCACAGATATTTAGTTAAGTGCATGATTGTTTCATCTAGAAATTCAATTATCAAAGGTGCATCATCTTGTAGTGGTGAATCAACTAGTTTATCTACGAGGACTTGTCCTTTGATAGCCTTTTTTTCCACATACTCAATATTAAATTCACTTAGAATTAAGACCCATTTTTCTAGTCTTCCTGTTAATGCTATTTTACTCAAGAGATATTTGAGAGGATCTACCTTTGCAATAAGTTTCACTGTATGCAAGAGCATGTAATATCTCAATTTTTGGGATGCAAAGACAACCGCTAAGAAATCTTTTTCAATAATACTGTAATTGAGTTTATAAGACACTATGGTCCTACTGATATAATAGATTGCTCTTTCCTTTTTGTTTTCATCCTCTTTTTCTAGAAATACTCCAAGAGATGTAGCCATAGCTGAGATATATAGGAGTAGTGGTTTTCCATGAATAGGTGTCATAAGAATAGGAGTACCCAAAAAAAACTTTAGTTCTTTGAAGTTGTTTTCACAATGCTCATCCCATTTGAAGATAACACCTTTATATAGTAGTTTTGTGAAAGGTTGCGCTCTATTGGCTAGTTGTGACATAAATCCCCTAATGGACTAGAGTCTTCCCTGAAGCATCCCCATTTCAATGATATTGTGAGGAGGTGACATTTCCAGTATAGCTTTTACCTTTTCAGGGTCCACTCAATTCCTTTGGCTGATACAATAAACCCTAAGAGATTCCTTGATTGGACTCCAAATGCACATTTTTTTGGGTTAAGTCTAAGTTGAAATTGATCCATGTGATCTAGTATCTTTCTCAAGTCATCAATATGAGTTGTTCTAATTTTAGACTTTGATAATGTATCATCCACATAGTCCTCCATGTTTTTGTGTATCATATCATGGAAGATGGTTGTCATAGCTCTTTGATATTTGGTGCCAACATTCTTTAGTCCAAATGACATGATGTTCCAACAAAATTCTCCCCATGTGCATGTGAATGTTGCATTTTCTTGGTCTTCAAGAGAAATCTTAATTTGGTTATAGCCCGAGAATCTATCCATAAGAGAATACATCTGATATCCCATTTTAAGATCTATAATCATATCAATATTTTGCAAAAGAAAATCATCTTTAGGACAAGATTTGTTTAGGTCTCTAAATTCTATTCAAATCCTGATAGATTTATCTATTTTAGATACTGGTACCACATTAGAAATCCATCGTACGTAAGAAATGACTCTTATGAATCCAACTTTCAATAGTTTTTCTAGCTCTTCTTTCACTAGTAATGCCACATGTGGATGTATTTTCCTTAGTTTTTGTTTCACTGGTTTGATCCCAGGAGCTATAGATAAATGATGCTTTATTAGTTCAAGATTAAGTCTAGGCATATCAGTGTAAGACCATGCAAAGTTGATCTTCTTCTCTTTGAGGAATTAAGTGAATTTTATCTTTTCCTCTTCTAATAAGGATTTTGCTAGGTGAACAAATTGAGGAGCTTCTGCTATTCCCAAGTTAATCTATTGCTTAGGTTTTATCGGAGCTAAATATATTTCATGAAAGTGCTCAGGGAGGATATTAAGAACCTCATCTTTTTATGTCTCTGAGAGATTTTCACCATCAGATATGTCTTTTATTTTTACTATTTTAGAATCTGATACTACCACAATGTGGTTTTCACCATCAATTCTTTTCTTCTTTTTATTTTTCAATTTGTGAATAAGAAACTTGATATCTTCTTTTGTCATGTTTACACTCCTTGCATTGGTGGAAGAAGGATATGGTTCACAAGCATTTAGATAACATGCCAAAGTGTAGTCATTGGGAAAGTTCATGATAGGAGTAGGATCTGAATTAGTCCAATCAATTAAATTAGGGTTTATTAAGGACAATGATTTGGATTTTGGTAAGGATAGCATTGTGTTAGCATCAAGACTATTAACTAACAATACATGTTCTGTTAAGTTAGCTTCTACAATGTTTAGATCATCAAGAGTTGAATCATCATTAATAGGGTTGTTGTTAGTAATATGCAGACTTAACTCTAGCGACTCATTAGTTGAGCTTTCTTCTTCTTCTCTCATCAAATTGGAACTCATATCTTGTATCCTTTGAATGTCCTCTAGACCTAGTAAAACACTGGTGTCCCCATCAAAAATCCTAGGTAGAGGTATCTCATCTAATTTTGGAACAACAATATTATTAGGGGAAGTGTTATAACTCTCTCCTCTCTCCAATAGAGATGCAAATTTGTCAATCACATCTACCTCAATGTCCATGTTAGTATCAGATAGGACATCCCATTCGTAATCATGTGAGTTAGTTATTTCATCATCAGATCTATTTAAGAACTCAGCAATAGTTACCTGATGTACTCTATTATCCACTTGTAGATCAAAGTGGGGTAAGTCTAGGACATATGAAATTGTGCCCAAGTGCCCCCAGTTAGGATGTACATCTTGTTGTTGGTGTATTTCTTCAGGAGTTTCTTCTATCAGTGGGACTTTTGGTGAGTTTTCTGTTGTTTCATCTACTTCTTGGACATTAGAATGTGGTAATAAAGGAACATGATGCTCTTGTTGTGCCATAAAAGTAGGTAAATATCTTTCTCCTTGATATTCAAGATACTCTGTACCGATATGTAATAATCTCTCATAGGTGCATGGTTCCAATGTTGTTTCTTATTCTTCCTCATCACTTCCTTCATCAAAGATTGGACCATCTCTAGAAGTAGGGTTTTTAGAATTGTTATTGAAACCTAAACCTATTTTGTCTTTGATGTTTCTAAATTCCATCTGTATAGGTTCAATAAGTCCTTTTTGTTAGAAACACTGAGAGGGGGGTGGGGGTTGAATCAATGTTTGTCTATTTATTATATTTCATCAACTTTTAACATAAATCAAATATATATCAATTGAATCTTAACATAAGAACACATAACACATGATATGATTACAAGGAAACCTTGATCAGAGGAAAACCCCGAAGGGAATTAGTACCCACAAATATTGCACTAGTATAATGAACCTATTAAAGTTCCTTTGCCCTGTTAGGAGCAGTCTTTACAATGAAAGTACAATGACCTGGTTAAGGGTTTGACCCTGTTAGGAGTCTTTTACAAATAACCTTGTTAGGGGTGAGGACTCACTATCCAAAAATCTCACTGCTCAATAGGATGAAGGCTACAACCTCCTTGATAATAGATATACACTATATCCAAAAGTGAACTGTTGTATGTGACACAATTGTCTGATCAGTTCTAGTTATGCGCTGATGCTCTTATTCTCTTCAAGAGATTTATCTCATTCTCACATCTTATACTATTCTTTTATATCTCTTCTCTACATATTTCTTTGACACATACTAATACAAAATTGTATTATATATATATATATATATATATATATATATATATATATAATCATTCCTGAATTGACATGACTAGAAATAAGACCTTAGTCGGCCCAAAAACAATATACACAACACTTCCAAACTAATTGGCTTAAGAGTGATTGAAACATGATTAAAAACATAATTTAATAGTTTCATATCCTTTACAAAACAAAATGTTATACGCTGATCCAAAATTGAGGTCAGCTCTGTACTCTATTTCCTGAATTGCTAGAGGTACTTCAACTTGCTGTAACTTATCTGTATTGTCTTATCGGATCATACATGTCTAGATTAATCAAAAAAAAATATCATAGAACTTAATTCTAAAGGTTCTTAGTCTGAATCAGTCATACGCACGTGTGCTGGTGCTCTGATCATCTGTATATCTCTGTTCTGTTCTGTCTTCTATACTTAGTCAATTTTCACTTCAAAGTTTGCTGTCAAAACCTCATATGAATTTGTTGCCATAAAGAAAACACAAAATAAGTCATATTCTCCCTAGGAGTCAACTTTCCAACAATCTCCCCCTTTGTCATTAATGGCAACAAAGGAATGTGGCAAAGTTACTCAAAATTGACTAACACCAAAAACTATATATCATCTTCTTTAACATATACTATATCATATTTCTTTACATATGTATACACTACTCCCCATACATACATTACTCCCCCTCTGAAATTAATGAAAAAGGTGTCAAAATTTTAAGTCCTTGAGTACTTACTCTGAATATACATATGGATAAGAAATCTGTAGGTTTTTCATCTCTTATTGCTAGAATGCCTTTAGTGCATCAACTATCTGAAGATGGGTGCACAAGGCATATCTAAGCTTCTCCATCTTTGTCAAATCCATGCTGGTTCCTTGATCATATGTAGCAATGGTTGCATCTATCTATTTTATGTTCTCATTTAGAACAACTAGTGAGGGTGCAAGTGCATTTCTTAGTTGAGTCTGCCTGGTTCTTGTCTTGCTGATCTCCAACTTAGCCTTTTTAATCTTATCTAACTTCCCTTGATAGATATTTTTGCATACATTAATATATTGCAAGGATGTTTCAATTGATTTTCTAACACTTTCAACCAAAATGTCAGCTTCCTCAATCTTTTTGATGTGCTCTGAGGTGAATTTAACTCTGTCCATGCAGTTTTCTATTACATTTTTGCCTTTAGCTGCTAGTTCTTTCACGATTGCTTGACCAATCTTTAATGAATTCAAATCTAAGGATAAATTCTTTGTCAATTCATCTAATCTTCCGTTCTTGTACTCAACTTCTGCAATTTTAGTAGCAGAGTCTACTAAACTTGTGAAATGTGATTTGAAGCTTGTCAAGATGTTGTCAACATCATCAATTGACTGAATATTAGCCATTTTCTTGTCTACAGGAACTAAGTCATTTAGGATGTTCACTATCCCCAGAAAGAGAGGATTTCTCATGACTTGTTTTTATTTGTCTTTCTCCATGGCTAGCACACTAAACTTAATCAAATATTCTTCTCCCCATGCATCTAAGCTTGTTGAGTCAGGGGTTAAACTTGACAACAATGAAGTTACTAGTTTTCTAGGAGTGAATATAGTATTTTGATTAACATCCATGCATTCAGTTTTCATTGGGATCTCTGTAGAGGGTAGTTCATCTTTATTTCCTTTATCTTGACCTGTGGTTTCTTTTGCAATAACTTGTTCTTTTTTCAAAGAAGTGTCATCAGTGCATACCTTCTTAGTTTCTTCAGTATTCACAAAGGCTTCTTTAAGCTTGTCCAAGTCATTATCTGAAGCTATCATTGATATCTCAACACCATTGATTGTAATTGTTTTATCTGAATCTTTTGCTGTTACTGAGGGAGATGGATCTTTAGGCACATAATCCTGTGGACCTGTCATAGGCACATTTGATATCACTAGTCCTTTATTTTATTTAGGAGGGACTGGAGTCACTTTCACTCTAGGAACCATTGATGGATACATGTTTCTATCCATAAACACTTGTGCAAATTCTTTTTCAATCTATTTCCCAACTAACTCTTACTCTTTGTACATTATATGAAGAGTCCTAGTTTTGGTTCTAAGATGAGGTTTTACTAAATACAACAGGATGGCTTTCTCATTATGTGAGAAAACAGGGAGAAGATTGTCTAATGTTTCTTCTCTTATCCTCATATCCTCTTCAACTAATTGAATTTTTAATACATCAATTATGTTCCATACTTTGTCTGGTATCATAGTTTTAAGTTCCAGAACTGGCCTTTTAAACTTGATTATGTGTGTGATAATCATAGTATGTATTTCTGATTTATCTATTTCCTGATACTTGTCATAGACCTTTGCAATTGAGTCTAGTCTCCCTTCATTAAAAATTCTATTCTTTAAGACACTTAGACTAGGTCTGAATCCTACCTCAGAGGGGGCTTGACTGTTCTTTACCTTGCTCCTTGTGGTCCTTGAGGATGGGTGACTTGTAGGAACTTGCTTCTTCCTTCTAGTTATCTTACTGGGTACAAAAGGTGGAGATGATTCTAGATCAATGGTATTTGATGGTGCAGATGTACCTTCATTAGATTTCTTCTTCTTCTTCTTAGGAATATCATCAAACTTTTCCATTTTTACATTTGTAGGAGTTTTCTCAAGTTCTTTAGCAATCTTAGCTTCCCTGGCTCTGTCTAGGTCTTCTTGTGTAACCCCATGAACTTTTAGGATATTAGAAGTAATCCTTGATACCTTCCTTTTGTTGTCTACACTGTACAAGACATAATCAACTTGATTTGTCTTTTCTCTGTAAGTACCCCATCTAGGTTCATTGGGATCCTTGGGTGTAGATAGGAGAACTTGTGCATACCCTTCCAAAACCTATTCTTCAACCTAATAGCCAAATGGATGAATCCATTTTGTCCTTGGTTCAACTACCTCCATGCAAGTATAGTTAGTTTCCACCATGAAGTATATGGTGTCTTTGTATTTGTCAACTATCTTCTCAGGTATCTTGAACCTCTTCTACATTTTAATCCTGATTGACAACTTTACCAACAATGTGGAAGTAGAGATAGATGATCAAAGAGCCAATTCTGAATATTTTTCTCTTGTCATGCTTGACCTTCCTAATGTTGTCAATTAGTTGTGTGCACAATATTTCACATAGATTGTACTGTGTATTATCCTTCACCATTTTTATTGCTGCCAGGATATTTGCTGTAGATACATTGTTTAGTCTGCTTGCATGCTAGAACTTATAACCTAGGATCATAGTGACCAATTTGATGTCATCTTCCTTAATGGGATCAACATTCATTCTACGCCTATCACTTCTAGATAAGAATACTCATTCAAACTTCTTCTTAACATCCTTACCAGTGGGAAGAACTAGTCCAGTCTTAAGAAGTCTAGTCATTTCATGAATTAGGTCTACAGTTATGCAGATAGGAACTTCACCAATCCAATAAAGGTCATCATGTATCCTTCTTGGTAGGATTTAACCCATTCTAGCTCATAGAACTCATGCACATTGGAATACTCAAAGATAGGGTTATCAGTGAGATGCACATATTCATCCTTGAATGAATAGTCTGGTTTCATCATTGAAGCCATAAGAGTTGCTATTTTGTTATCTCCAACTATTTCCTTCTTGCAATATATATATGCACGAATGTATTCCACATGTATGACTCCTAGCAAAGTCTTAGAAAATGCCCCTTCTACATCATCTAGAATAGACTTGAATGGATGCTTCTTAAAGAAAAATCTCTTCCTTTCAGCGATGTCAAAGACTATAGGGGTTTCCATACTAACTTGTTGATCAATTAAATAGGGTTCCACCACAATTTTGAAATGACGCGACTACTAGGGTTCTGTTCCAACTTTTATCTATTCACTTAACCAAAAAATCCGTTATCCTTCAATGCTTCGATACTCAATGCTCCTGTGCTCTCCAAATTTTATGATCTCAAATGCAAATGTGAAGATAATCAATTGTTTACTGACTATATAAAGGTTACTATATTTAATTCTTTCTACCATATCCGGTGTCCATTGAGAGTTTCAAACTTAGTTATTGTTAAAGTACTAGTTATGCATGCATGCATACTTCCTCAATTTGTGATCACAGACATAAATCCATAAGCGCATACTCAGAGGTGAGTATACCAGCCGCATAGGGGTTTAGAGCTAGAATAGCTCCCCCTAAGACCATGACGGTCATCTAACCAGAATTAGAAGGCACGTCCACTATGGATGCATCTACTACCTTCTTCTCATCATTATCCTTCTTTACTTCAACCCATATTTTATCTAAATCAGCTTTAGCTTGTACAAACTTAACTTCTCTTGATTCTTCAAATAGAGACTTTTTAGAATTCTCTTATCTTTGTGCTCTTGACCTATAAAACTTTGAGATGTGTCCAACTTTTCTACATGAGTGACAAATGATAGGAGGTCTGATGTTATTATTCATCATGTTGCACTACTTTTCTGTGTGTCCATTGTAATTACATATCTGACATGTAATGTTTTGCAAGTTTCTTTGAGGTTGATTTCTCTGATTTTATTGAGTCTGATTCCTTTGGTTTTGTTGTGACTAATTTCTTTGATTTGTCTTGCAATGAATAGCCTTGTGACCAAACTTATTATAGGAGTAACAATAACCATTAAAAGGTCTTACTTCTTTACAATCGCTTGCCAAGTGTCCATGCTTGTTACAAGCATAACAAGTTCTGTTAACTTGCTGAATTCATCTTTAGGTGGTTCTATTTTAGCCTCTGCAATATTCCCATTTTTCTTTGCTTCAGTGGATGTCTCTTGTGATTTCTTTCTTTCTTGCATTGAATTGATTTCAATTTGAGCTACACTGTATCCCATACTAGTGGTGTCACCTTTTAACTTTTGTGCATACAGTTGTGATTGAATTAGATCAAAACTTGTGTGTAGTTTATCAATCTTGTCTTTTTCTTCTGTTAATTCAGATTATATCTTTTTCTTGATGTTTTCCAACTCCAAGATTTTCATGTTTTCTTGCATAAGTTCATCATCTAATTGTTTACTCTCTTTGGTCTTTTCTTCAATGGATGTTAGGATATCTATAAGTTGTTCATTCATATTTTCAATTTTATCTTTCAAAGACATGTTCTCTTCATTCATCTTCTTGACCATTTTTCCCAAATTATTGGTAGAGCAATCTTTCAGATCTTTCCTTAATTTCTTGATAAGCATTTGAGAGCCATCAACTTTTAGTTTTAGTTCTTCATTTTCTTTTTCAGATCTGTCAAGATCTGCAAGGGCTGCTTCAAGATTCTTTTTCAGATGTTTTGCTTCTATTGAATCCATGATCTCCTCAAGTGGTTAAACTTTATTTCAGAGGACTAGAGCTCTGATATCAATTGTTAGAAATACTGAGAGAGGGGGTGAATCAGTGTTTATCTATTTATTATATTTTAGCAACTTTAAACATAAATCAAATATATATCAATTCAAGCTTAACACGAACACATAACACATGATATGATTACAGGGAAACCTTGATCAGAGGAAAACCCTGATGGGAATTAGTACCCACAAATATTGCACTAGTATAATGAACCTATTAAAGTTCATTTTCCCTATTAGGAGTAGTCTTTACAATGCAAGTACAATTCCTTGGTTAAGGGTCTGACCCTGTTAGGATTCTTTTACAAATAACCCTATTAGGGGTGAGGACTCACTATCCAAAAAGCTCATTTCTCAATAGGATGAAGGCTACAACCTCCTTGATAATAGATATACACTATATCCAAAAGTGAACTCTTGTATGTGACATAATAGTCTGATAAGTTTTGGTTATGCACTGATGTTGTTATTCTCTTCAAGAGCTTTATCTCATTCTGACATCTTATAATATTCTTTTATATCTCTACTCTGCATATCTCTTTCACACATACTAATACAAAATTGTATGTTAAACATATATGTTCATGCCTAAATAGATGCGACTAGAAACAAGACCTTAGTCGGCCCAAAAAAAATATACACAAGGCTTCCAAACTAATTGTCTTAAGCGTGATTACAGGAGTGACTGAAACATGATTACAAACATAATATAATAGGTGCATATCCTTTACAAAACAAAATGTTTTACACTGATCCAAAACTAAGGTCAGCTCTGTACTCTGTTTCCTAAACTGCTAGAGGTACTTCAACTTGTTGTAACTTATCCATATTGTCTTATCTGATCATGTGTGTCTAGAGTAATCAAAAAAACACATCATATAACTTAATTCTAAATGCGCTTAGTCTGAATTGGTTGTATGCACATGTGTTGGTGCTATGATGATCTGTATATATCTATCTTGTTCTGTCTTCTATACTTAGTCAATTTTCACTTCAAAGTTTGTTGTCAAAACTTCATATGACTTTGTTGCCATAATGAAAACACAAAATAATTCATATTCTCCCTGGGAGTCAACTTGCCAACACTTTTCCTTTATCTCCTAAAGGTCCCTTCCCTTTTTATCCCATCTTTTTCAGAAGGTCATATCCTTTACCATACTTTTCTGGGGATAGCTCCACATATTTACATCATTTTCTTTTGGTTCTCCTTTGTAGAGCCAAGCCAAGACTACTTTATCTTCGTTTTCATCCTCTTGATAAGTAGAGGCTCTAACCATACCAGTTTCTTTATGAATGTCTTATTATTTTGATGCAATAGTTATGAAAGATGAGGAAGGTTTCCCATAAGATCTTGGGGACACAAGAAGCTCTATCAATGATGGTGTCATGTCTAGCTTGTATTCTCCCATACTGGTTTCTTCAAGTTTTAGTGTCTTTCCAAAGCTTCTCATTACCATGTATGGATTCTTTTGGGACTTTCTTATTATGAGGAACCATACTATCTTCTTTGACATTTTTGCAAGTATATCTTGAATCTATAGGAATTGTTACTTCCACCTCATTATGTGGGAACTTGATGCATTGGTGGTAAGTAGATCACACTACTTGCATTTTGTGTATCCAAGGTCTCCCTAGTAAAATTTTATAGGACAATGGTAGATAAAGAACTTGAAAAATCACATTTCATTCAATTGGTCCTATTCTAATTGGTAGAACAATGAGTCCTTTGGATGCTCTTTCTTCTTCATTGTAAGCTTTGATAGTTATCTTACTCCTTGAGTCAATGGTTTGTTCTCAAAGTCCCAACTTATTTATTATATTGAGAGTGCATATGTTCAACCCTACACCTCCATCTACCAATACATGTCTGACATGGGATTTGTGAATCAAGACTTCAATGTGAAGAGGTTGGTTATACAGATGCGTTAATAATTTGTCATATTGTGATATTGCTATCAGGATTTAACTGTGTATTTTTTGAGTCAAAATCATTGACTCATAATTCATGAGTAGTGGTTCAACATGAACCCATCTCTCATGAGAATGAATGGAACAATTAGCACTCATTGGATCTAGGTGATGCTCATAGAGGTGAAGCACCGGGACTTCCCGGGAGGTCACCCATCCCAGTACTACTCCAGCTCGAGCGCGCTTAACTATAGAGTTTCCTCCATGGTTAAACCCACTCTACTTGCATCCTCATTTGCAAAACCT
>MU226973.1:478599-532943 GCA_018584345.1 Thuja plicata | reverse complement strand
CTGAAGAAGCATGATTCAGGAAATGCTTATGAGGTAGAATTGCCTACTGAGTTGAATATTTCACCAATATTTAATATTTTAGATTTGACAGAGTATCATGAAGGAGGTGTTGAAGATGAGATCACAGTGGCACAGTGGAGTATTCTAGCAAGTAGTTCATATACCAAGGAGATTGAAGACATAATGGACAGTCGTGTTGGTAGAAGCACAAGGAACAGGACATATGAAGAATATCTGGTCAAGTGGAAAGGACAACCTGTAGAAGATTCATCATGGCTGACAAAGGAAGAGGTTGACCAGCTTGGTTTTCCTCTGCACACTTGAGATGTGACAGAGTCACTTCTCAAATTACCCCGGGTGTCTGATGCAGGAGCATCCTGGGTGTAAGGGCAATCTTGCATCACCCAAAAATATGTGTTTTTCTATTCAATAAGGGCTATTTTGTACAAAGCTGCTATTTTTGGAAACTTACTATTTTTAGTAAGTTGGTCATTTGAACTCAGAATGTTTTAATTTTTCAGGTGAAGGTTCATCTTAGTCATATAAGAATGTCAGTTGAATTTCATTGCCAGATCGTCTGTATTGGCGAAGTTATTAAGGATTTACTATTGATATTTTAGGGTGCAAAACCTTTGAGCTCAATTTTCAAGACCTTAGAGGCTCCAGATCAAGGTTGAACCCCTAGCTAACTGGCGCTTCGCGAGTAAGGCACTGTAGATCACGGTCTCCCCTTTTTGAAAAGTGGTTATAATAGCCAATCGGAGCTACGGTTCAAAAGTTATGGCTTCCAGAAGTTGGGCTACCTAATCTCATGTTTTGTAAATATTTAAAGCCAACCGTTTTGTAATAAAAGTGAAAAATAATTAAATGCTAAGGGTAGTCGACCTTAATGGCTAGATTTCTGGAACCTTCTCGGGCGGTGGAAATTGTCTATATAAAGAAGGCCCGTAGTGTTGTCTAGGGCAGTTCTGGGTAGATCGAGGTAATAATTCAAGGCTTTGTCCTACAGAATATTGTAAGGGGAATGCCCATGTGGCTTTGCATATTGTAATTCTGAAATTTTGTAATTCCACATTTGTGGAGATAATAAGAAGCCCATTTTCTATTTTTGCAAATTATTGTTGCTTCTCTGTTTCTATTATGTGTTTGTGGCATTAAGGGGAGCACCCCTTCATCAATAAAGAATTATCTAAATAAAGATAAAAGAAACATATATACATTTATATACATCTAAATTTTTTTACATATATGTAACTAGATAGATGTATATTAAATGCTCAAATTTTATTGCTATCATAAATATTAAAAAAAAAAAGAGAAAAAAGAAAACCAACATTTGAAACAGCATGAATAGATAGGGGTTATTATTTTATTTTTACTAAACTTGATGAATAGATAGGGGTTATTATTTCATTTTTACTAAACTTGTCTAGAAATGTACTAAAAAGAAACTTGTAGATTTTTTTTTTCTTTAAGCATAGACTTTTAAGAAAACAAACTTTTAAACCAGAATGTATAACCATGGATGGTTATATATATGGTTTTTTTTATTAATCTTTTCACATGCACTTAAAATAACATCATAATGTTCTTTTGAAGAGTTTATTTTTTTTATTTTTTATTTGTACTGAAATAGAATATTAGATTTCTAAATAAATAAATGTAAGATAATATTCTACCTTAATAAGCATAGGTAACTGAATATACTTTTAAGTAAAATGGTCAGATTGCATTCTTATCTAACTTCAACTTATGCATCTACCTATTGCTTTTACCATCTAAGATTTAAAACAAAAGAACAATGTACAGCTATTTTATTTCTCTCATAAATATTTAGAACATATCAAATGAAATTTACAATAGTTTCTCTTCTACTACACTCAAAGAATACATACATTGCATTTCTCCTCTTTACAAGGAAATCTACCAAATTAGATACACAAAAGATAGGAAGGTGAAGGTACAAGTCCTTTCTATTCAAACTTCTTCCATGTTACTTTATGTGGTAACAATTCTTTCCCTTTCACATAATAGATAAGTTTTTCAAGACATTAGCCACATTGGCTTTTAAATGAAATAAGAATGTACAACATGCGACTTTCTTTCTTTCTCCTAGTTCTTTCTCTTCAATCCTCAAGAACTCAAAATGCAACCAAAAAAAACTGCAAAAGAAAGAGTTTGAAAAGACCATGGGATGCTCACCTCCCAACCTAGGCCTCTAAGAGGCCACCCCCAAACTTGGGGAATAAAAAAAAGGTGGGTTACAAACACTCAAACATAAATAAAAATTACAAATATATTAACCCACATGAAGCTCTCAACCAAGGCATTCAAAAAGGGTCACATAATGACCCTAAAATGGGGTGAAGTGGACCAAGTACCCAAGGGAGAAGGTCAATCCCAAAAGCTAAAACCAAGCCCTCACATGGCTTACAAAAATATTATCCCGAATCAATCACATATTCATCAAAATATCCTTATGACCCCCAAGAGAAGTATCAACAAAGGAAGGCTTCATGGAGCCCATACTCCATGATTTTTCCCTCTCCTCCTTAAGGAGAGATTCTACACCAAGGGCTGTTAAATGCCTCCACCCCCAAGGCTACTCTTCCCTCCCAAGGGTAAGCGGACCTTGATAAAAAATCCCATTAACAAAACAAAAACAAAGGAAGAAAACAACAACACAAACATGATCCTCACAACAACATAACATACAAAGACATCCTTACTTTCTTCAAGACTGCTAACATAATTTCCTTCTTTTCATTACAACACAAATGCAACAAGTAGCAGAATGAAAGATGTCCACCAACCTAGTTCCAAGCTTAAGGGAATGAAATTTTTTGAAGAGCTTCCTTATAGCCTAAGTCCTCCTTTTTCCAACTTCTACAACTCTAGCCAAGTCTCTAAGTTAGAGAGTGGGTGTTCAAACTCTCCAACATGGAGAGTCCCCACTAAAAAAGCCACTAGAAACTCATGGGGAAAAGGAAATCCTCTCATTGGTCTCTCTTCCCTAAGTCTCTTACAACTTTCTAAAAAAGGATCCAAAAAGGGGAAACTCAAAAAGGTGAGTAAGGTCTTGCATCAAAATGGAAGAGTGGTCTATCCAAGATCAAGCCTTCCAAAAGTTGATTTTCGTCCAACTTGAGAAACCAACTTTTGGAAGGGTCTCCTGGTAAACCAAAGGTTATCCTAGGGTTAAAATGACCCTTACCCATAGATATAACAAGTGGGATACCTAAAAATGATCCTAACACACCCCTAAGCACTTTTATAACCCCCCAAAAGTTCACTAAAAATATACTCACGAAATTACATTGAAGTGACCTCACCTCCAGATCTCTAATCAAGGAAAAATACATGGGGATCTACTTGGTACTATCCTAGGTAGATGGACACCCAATCCCCTTGTGGACATGTCATGGTCTTTAAGTACATTCAAAAGTGTCAAGTGACACATACAAACATTTACACATCACTAGACACATGTCATATCCACTTGGGCATAAACACAAGAATTAAAAAAATGAAAATAACATTTAAGAGCTAAATTCCAACTATCAAACATTTACGTTTACAAATTAAATCATGATACCATGAGGTTTTGTCTCTTATTAGACACAACCTTGGCTTAAACTGAGTTCACATATACCTATGTTTGGTTCCCCAGATTTTAACACCATGGTCTAATACTTGCACACTAAATCCAAATATCAGTAGCCCAAGGAGATAAAATATACTTCATAAAGGAAATAAACAATATTGAAAACCTTAAGCAACATCTTCATATTAAATTTATTACCTAAGGTCATAAGCAATAATAAATTTTTTTAAGCATATAACATAAAGTAAGATCAACATTGCATGATAATTCAATTAAATGTCAATTTTCTAATAATCCTCATATCATCGATAATCCATCACATAATCATAATGTTTTTCCAAATCAAATGTCTCAAAATAGAAGGTCCAAAATAGAAACATAATATAGTCCATTAGGCACATCATAATGTATCCAACATCCAAAATGATCAATCCATGATATAAAGCATAAAATCCATAAAGTCTATAGTGCATCAAAATGAAATGTATCATACATAATTCACATAAAGGCCTTTCACAAGATTTAAAAAACATCAAAACTCATCTCAAATAGTCCTATCTTAGCAGGATTTCACAACACATCCCAAGCCTAAGGCAGTTCACCTAACTCAAGTAGACATAGATTTCCCTAAGGTATAATGTCACAAGGGTACTACCTGGTCATATCTACAATAATAATTCAATCTATGCCTCTCAGAATGTCAAACATAAAGGGGAAATGAGGGAGGATCTACATGAAGTATCATACTATTAAACAATTTAATTTTTTATATTTCTTGCATTTCTTTGCATATATATATATATATATACACACACATGTATATATATGTACACATGTAGATGTATATATAACATTGATTGTGTTAACACTGTTAAATTACATTGATTATGTGTTAACAGTGTTAACCCCATATTGTTAACACTGTGTTAGTAAATAGATTGTTATCTTCAACCTAACTCTAAAATACCCAAAATACTTAAGAACAATCAAATATAATAGTTGGGAAATTGTTAATGAAGAAACTAATTTCCCTCTGAATTTAAAGGTACAACTCCCTTATATGAATGATTTTCAGTGAATTTTGCTCTTTCCTAATCTAACAGGGGTATGTTCTTAACCTGAGAATAGAAGAGGCAAACTGAGCTAATCTTAGGTAGGAAATAGCTCAGGCATGATAAATTCCACTCTAAATCTAGCCACCCTTGAGATTTCATCAATCAGATTAACTCCCCAAATTGGTAATGCATGAACTTCTACTAAAAATGCATATGCAAGACTAAACTAAAGATGTAACAACTATGAGTCAATCTATATCATGATAATGTTTCCAAAATTTGAGATAACAATGAGTTTCCCCTTTTGCTAATCGCATCAATTCATAATGCAAAGCTCTGGTTCGAACATAGATTGAAAATCCAATTTCAAAGAAACATCTAAATTCAACAGAAAGATAAATTCAATGCAGATGGAATAGATAAAACAATGGTATTCATACATACAAGTTTGACTTAGCAAAATGCTATCTTTCACACCAAAATTTAGCTGACCTTTGTATTGATTTTAGAAATAGTACATATAGGGTCCTAGATTGGGCCGTTACAAGAAAGGGGGAGAACCGAAACGGTTCAACTTCCCCAACTAGAAATGATAACTAAAAGATTTATTGCTTACAATAGTATCAAAAATAATATAAGGGGGAATCTATTTAGGTTTTAGTTTCCTTCCCCTTGTCTAATTTAGCCCTATAGGATGTAACAGCTGTAATGACTCGAACGAGTTCTTCATGCCTATTGATGTGGATGTTAGTGTATTGAATGAGCCACTTGGAATGTTCTTTGGTGAGAATCTTGATAGCATCAGTCTGATCTTTTAGTTCCTCTATCACTTTAAAGATGCACCCACTCAAATGCTGGAGTTCTAGTATTTTGTCTAGATGAGAGGCAGAATCTTCTGTCAGTTTATGAAAATAATCAAAAAATGAATTATGCATATTAGCTACTCCAATTATTTCTTTGCCCTGACTACTGGTCTATGATTTTGTATGAAGCCCTAAGAGGAGTTTGAAATATTTGCTCTGCTCTTCTTTGATCTTAACATTTGTCTGTTGTAATCCTGCTTCAGCCTGGATGATCATTTCAATCTTAAACTCTAGGCTCTAAAGCCATTTGATCAAAGGCTCATCTCCTTTCTGTGAAATATTAGCTTTTAGAGCTTCTTTAGTCTTCATCTTTACTGCTACATGCAACATAACTATACATTCCTCGCATTTCACTCTCTCTGACGTGAGAGTCTGTAGGTTCACAACAATGTTATTGCTCTCTACCTCTAGCCTTAGAAGAGTATTACCTAGTTGCTCAACCACCACTAGTCCCTCAGACTCAAGCCTCTCAATCCACCATTTACCAATCTTCCCATAATGTCGATCTTCTTGCAACTTAGCCAAAATGACTTGGTTCTCCACAGCACTAGGGTCAAAGGTGGTTTGAGTGCTAGGAACGCTTGCAATCAAAGTGAGGAGCTGCCTGATGAAGTTGGTTAGCTCAACTACTTCTGCCTTAAGTTGAAATTTGGAAGTCTTGAGCTCCTCGAGCTCCTCTTCTATCACTACATTGGTAGATTCCCACTAATCCACCTTGGTATCATGACGGGCCAACCCCATTCAAATGACTATAGTTGAAGGTCTAAAGCAGTCATGTCCTTGAATCTACCTTCTTTAATTGTCTTGGCCACTTCCATGGTGAAGTGTCTAGTCTCAGGATCATGGCCCAGGGTAGACATTATCTTCACCTTTTTTTGTTTTCTCATGATGGCCTTGGGTTGAATATCTCATGATACAGTGTCTTTGTTGGCAGTCCCTTCTTCCACCCTCTTTCTCTTGTGCTTCTGAGTATGTTCTATCCATGACTTTGTGCTAGTAACTTTGTTGGCAGAGAACAACTCCTCAATGAATAATTTCCTGATGATTGGAGGTGTAGCCTTTGGTCTCGAAGCAAATGGGTTTATCAAAGTAGGAGAGGAGGATACCAACTTGGCTATAGAAGCAACCTTTTGATTATTTCCAACTTCTCCTTATGATTCTTTTGTTGAAGGAGTATCTTCACCTACTTCCACTATGACAGGAGACCCTCTCCTAGGAGAATCCTGGGTAGGGGTATCAATTAGTACATCTACTGTGACTGCTTTCTCCAACCACTCTGGTTCTGTATCTTTGGTGATCTCTTTTGTTGTCTCGATATTGGGGAGTGGACATTCTACACAAGTCTTCTCCAAGGTAATTATTTTATTAGGAGGTTCATCACCTCCTCCTACCAGCCAGGTCGATCCTTTGGCAATGATTGGGATTTTTATCAACAAAGTGGTTGCAATGCCAACAGTGTCTTTTTCCAGAGTTCACTGAGTAGGCGGCTTCCTTTCAGATCTCTTCCTTTGGCCTGAGATCCATTTGACTCATTTTTCTATTCTCTTGTAGATACCCCCCATTAGAGTTGGCAAGTTGCTAATGTCTTGGTCCAGCATTGGTTCAGAACTAACAGGGGTGAGCTTTATCGCCTCTAGATATGTATCATCATACATATGATTGCCATCATCTTCTAGCCCCTCAACTGCAATGTTAACATTGAACCTTTTGATTTGTTCAATAGTTAATCGGGCATAGAATCTCTCTCTGCTTTCCAGATCATCCTTGCAATTTGCCTAGTAGTCTTCTATATTATGAACATGATTAAATGCATGGCTCATTTGCAATACATCCGTGGCATAGTTCACTAGATCATATTGTGGTCTCAAGATATCGTAGGTTTCCAAAGAAAACTTCTTTGAAAATGTCTTAAGAACATTCTTCATCTCTGACCTAGATGCACAACTATAAGCCCCAATGGTCATGGGGAAATCATATCCCTTCTTCTTAGCTTTAGACACAAAGCAAGTTCACCTAGAGTGCTTGCCTCATTACTTTGATTAGCATGATCATATTAGTAGGATACCTGGGCAGCTTCAAAGGGAAATCATCAAAACCTGCAAGATGAAGATATGAGAAACCTCTAAATTGAATGAAATAGCATCAAAATTGGCTGATGAAATCCATGGCTTCATGAGAGAATCTCCTTTCTGGACAACCTTGTAACTCCCTACACAATCTCATTGTGAATGCATCATTAACCTAAAGGTACTCAACATAACTATTATGCAATTGCAAAGAGGGGAAAAATTCATAACTTTTGACATCATCAGGGAATTCTTCTAATCTGAGAAGACGTGGCCAAATTTGGAGTGTAGCCAGATTGTATAAGAGAACTGAAGACAAGTAAAATTCATTCTGGCATTTAGCTCTATCTAAGGCTTCCGAGAGGTTCTCACTTACCATAAGCACCCAATCTATGAAGTGGTATTGGGAATAGATTACCTGAACCAAGAAGAAGTGATGGTCAACAAAATTGAGTGCCTCACTCTCACCTCTGATCCTGTGGAGCAACACCAAGATGTCAATGATCTCTGGCTTCAGATTAGTGTTGTATAATGTCTTTGTCAGCTTTCCTTTGGTGCTTTTAGGTTCTTGAAACCACACTTTCATTATCTCTTTCTTCTAGATTGACTTTTTAGCAATATACTTAGTCACCGCTCGACTATATGTCATTTCTGAATACTTATCTTGCTTTGGAATGCGAAGAAAGTTTTAGACTGATTCCCTATCAATAGATAATAGCACCGTATCATTGGGCAAGAGAATTTTCCTGTTGTCTGGGTTGTATCAAGTGATGCATTCCAGATTAATTCTGGGGCTTGAATAACCATGGGAAAACCAGTGGCCTCATCTAATCCACTCTCTTTCAACTTCTCTATAATAGGATGTATCTGGTACGCTTTCAATCTATTCTGGAAGTTTTGCATGTCATAGAACTTCAGGGATGTATCTGAAATCTTATACCATTCAGAGTTAATTTTTTTCATCCTATCAAACCCCTTGAATCTGGAAGTGATACTTCTGATGATTCATATTTTGAAACTAGAAATATCTCTTAGGGATGCAGAAGCAAGGAATAGCTAAAATATGAGACTTTGAATTCAAAGAAATTTGGCGAACAAATGGTGGTTCTCGTTCACAACTTTCAATTGATTTTATAACTTTTAAATTCTTACCGTTAATGGCCGACTTCCCATGCCACATTAATGAAAAGACCCTGACATTAATGAAAAAGCCCGTTATGAAGTAAAACGGCTTTATTTGAATTAATTACCTTGCTTTTACAGGCCGTTAAGAAATGTCTTTTCACTTTTGGTAACCGCAACGGTAACTTTTCTAAGGTAGCGGAAAATCACTTTTATGCTTCTCCTTTTGGCGAAGAAGTGCTTTTGGGGTGCTCTCAATTTAGAAGTCTTCCAAGGGAAAAATTTAGTCTATCAGGATGCCAAAATGGCATGTGCTGATTTCATCCACTTTCTTTATATCTCAGATACTTTATGAGACAGGCTTCTCTTCAAAATCATTTTATTTAGATGATTTGGTGGAAAACATACCTCGTGGGTCAAAACCCTCCCGTAGGAGTAGGGGAGAAGCTATTTTCTTCTTTTTTACCTTTGGCTTATTTCCATAATTTATTTCTATTAAATCATTCCCTTTGGCTTGTAGAGGTGTAATCCAGATACAACAGCCCTTCTTAAGTCTAAAGGACCCATTTTAACATTTTACTTCTTGCTAAGGCATCACCTAGTAATCATCAGCAGAAGATGCACACCATTGATACTTTTCTGCTAGTTGAGAAGCTCAAGCCTGATTCTCCGCCAAGATGCAAAATGAAGAATTATGACTACATACTTCCATTATGTGTTATACCAATGTTAGAAATCTTTGAACCACATCCTTTACCAGATGAGGAGCTTAACCTACCTGAATAATACATGAACTCAAATGCCCATTCCCTCCGGTTACAAAAGAGAAGGCAATTTGGGAAAAATATGGTAAAGGCTCCCTAGCCTAAGGGAAAGATTTATAGACTTAGACTTAGGACTAAAAAGAAACTCTTCATCCACCACTATACATTAATCACTCACTTTTGTTAGAAAGGTAGGTGGATCAAAAGTGGGCCAACAACTGGCTCTATCTGGGGACTTGGACATTCACATGTCCAAGCAAGGAATCTCAAATCTTTGGTTTCCCAAATCTCAACAAAAGGTGGCTCACAAAAAAACTAAAGCAAGACAGGGAAAGGGAAAATAGGAAGGGAACCTAACTAGGAAAACAAAAGCTAGAACTAAACATAACTATTGTACAATACAGGGGTTACCTATTTTCAAATTAAATATGATAAAGCTTCAAATCCTGACCATTATACGTTAGGGGTAGCACTTTTCCATTCAGATATGTCAGCTTGAAAGAATTCTTCTCAAATGCCTGATGGATCTTGAAAGGTCCTTTCCATAGTGTTTCAAATTTCTTGTGCATGCCTTTGGGTGCCCTACACTTGTCCTATAATAGCACCATGTCTCCTATCATAAATTTTTGGGGTCTGCTCTTTTTTTCAAACAAACTTTTTACTCATATCTGATGTTGTGTAATGTGGTCAACCATTTTCTCTCTTTCTTCTTCCAGTTTGTTTAGGTACATAATCCTCTTCTCTAGACCATTTTCATATATGCCATCTTCTACTGCCATTCTCAGTTTGCAGGTTGCTACCTCTAGTGGTAATGGAAGGCTAGCCTCCACTCTGTAAACAAGTTCAAAAGGGGATACACCTATAGATCTTTTGGGAGTCACTTTATCTTCCCATAGGGCTTCATAGATTTTCTTGTGCCAGGTTCTCTGGTTGTTCGCTACAAGCTTATTCATGATATTCACAAATTTTTTATTGCTAGATTTGGCTTGACCATTCCCTTGAGGGAAATAGTTAGAAGAATGACTGACCATGATGTCATACTCAAAACAAAATTTAGTAATTTATTGAGAAGAAAAGTATGTTGCATTATCCATAACTAACTTAATAGGCACACCAAACCTTACCAAGATGTTTTCTTTGATGAACTCACATACTACTTCTGAAGTAGTCTTCTTGGTTTCTTTCACCTCTACCCACTTTGTGAAGTAATCAGTCGCAGTGATTATGTAGGTATGACCTGTGCTAGATGTGGGGTTTATAGGACCAATAAAATCAAGACCCCATTATTGAAAAGGACCTTCAATTATCACTAGCCTCAGAGGCAACGCTGATAATTGTGGCTTTCTGATAAACATTTTGCATTTCTCACACTTTTCTACCTAGTGGTAATAATCCCTGAACATTCCTAGCTAGTAATAACACTTTCGTAGAATCTTGAATGTGGTAACTGACAAAGAGAAATGTCCTCTGCAGGCTTCATCATGAAATACTTTTAACAACTTTTGCTGTTGCTTTTTATCGACACATCAGAGAAAGGTCCCATCCATTGATCTCTTATATAACCTATCTTCCTAGATAACATATTTAGAAGCCTTTAGTTTCAAGTCTCTTCTTTCCTTAGAATTCATCCCTTTAGGGCATTCACCGTATGTAAGGAAATATATGATGTTTTCAAACCAGGGGTCTTGCATACTTACCGCCAAAACTAATTGTGTAGCTTCTGGGTCTTCGCCTACTTGGTTTTCTGCCATGGCCCTTCATAGTGCATTTCCTCTTACCAGCTTTGTGGGCTTGATCTCTACATCATATTCTTGTGTTTTAGCTACCCATGCTTCTCTATTACTACATCCTACATCCTACTAAGTTAGTATACTCTTGACTACAATATTAGGTACATACACAAGAGAATGTGAGTGTAAGATGTAGAATCTAAAATTCTTTAAATCTTTAATGACTGCAAAAGCGTGTTTTTCAGTTTGAGAATATTTTAGCTCATGATTTTTTAGAGGCATGCTCATAAAATCAATGGGAGCCTGGACTCCCTCCTCATTTTCCTGCATGAGAATGGATGATAGAGTATGTTCAAAAGAATAACAATAGATTACAAAGTCTTTTTTGTAATTTGGGTGACATAACACAAGAGCATTGGCTATGGCGTTCTTTATGTTTTTGAAGGCTTGCTTACTGGGTTCATTCCACTTGAAATTCACATTTCCTTTCATCATATCAACTATACATTTTGTAATTTTTGAAAAATTTGGAACGAACCTTATGAGAAAGTTAACCTAACCAAAAAAATATTTTACTCCAGTTTTATTCACAGGTAAAATCAATTGCTAAATAGCTCTGACCCTTTCTGGATCGATTCTTATGCCTTCTTGGGAGACAATGTGACCTAGAAATTTCCCCTTAGTTACATAGAAGAATAACTTCTTGGGATTTAGCGAAATCCCATCCTCCCAACACCTTTGCAATACTTTCCTTAAGTCACTTATATGAGCTATTCTTTTCCTAGAGAACACAGTAAGATCATCTAAGTACATACTAATGATTTTATTCTTCATGTCACTAAAGGAAAGGTCCATACCTCTCTGAAAAGTAGCTCCAGCATTGATCAGCCCAAATGGAATTCTGTAGTAAGAAAAAGTACCCCACAGGGTGGTGAATGTTGTTTTATGTTGTCCACTTTCTCAACTTCTATATGATTATATCATGAAAAGATGTCCAACATAGACATTATTTCATCTCCGGCAACAACCTATAGTAAGTGATCCATATTGGGAAGAGCATAATTATCTTTCAAAGAAGATTGATTAAGATTTCTGAAGTCCACACAGATTCTTATCTCTCCATTCTTCTTCCTCATAGGCACTATTTTTTCCACCCAGGTAGAGTGGTGTATAGGATAGATGATCCTTGCCTTAAGCATTTTATCTACTTCCTTGAATATTTCATCAGCAAATTTGGGGTTATAGTTCCTTTTCTTTTGCCTGAATGGGGTAGCTTTAGGTTTTAATGGAATTTGATGTTTGAATTTCCCACCCATAAAAATTTTCAGGTCCTCATAGCTCCAGGCGAGGACATCTGAGTATTCTAGGAAGAGTTTCCTTGCCTCGTTCATTTCTTCTTCAGTGCAACACTTCCCAATATTGATCATCTTGGGATCTCTCTCAGTTCCAATATTCATTCCTTCATACTCACCAGTAGTAGGACCTCTTTTGATCCTTTTCTTCTTCACAAATGTGTCATGCCTATTGAAGATTTTTTCCAGAGTAACTAGATGGGGCGGGATGATATTACCCTGCAATTGGATAATATCTGACTTATCTTTCTTTTGCTTATCTAGATGATCTCCTTCATGATCACCACAGACCTCTTTGTGGAATTTTTCACCACTCTCTAGGAAGAGAAGTAGATTCTTATCATCTTCAAACACTTTCCAATCTTCTACATTGTCAAGTACAGATGGTCGATATATGACTTCCACTTGGTATTTCTTGTCTTTGAATTTTGGGTGGGGAATGAGCAATGAAGCTGACACAGCTAGGGAGTCCACTTTGGAATTCAACTCTCTTGGCATAGATTCAATAGAGAAAGCATACAGTGCCTCTATCTCATCCCATACTCTATTTTTGTAGTTCTTCAATCTGTGATTCTTAACAGAATATTGATTCTTAACCTGGTGCATAATAAGCTCAGCATCACCATGAGCTCTCAAAATCTTCATGCCTTTTTCTTTTGCAGTGATGATTCCTAAAAGGAGGGCCTTGTACTCAGAATTATTGTTGGTATTTTTGAATTCTAATTTGTAAGCCAAAGGCTTACATATCCCATCTAGTAATATCAAGACCACACCTAAACCAGATCATGATGAAGAACAACTACCATCCAATTCAAGTGTCCAGATTTGAGAAGACTCCTCTTCGGTGCAAAAATCCTTTCCCTATTATCCTATTTTTTCTTCCTCATTTTGATCATCAGTAAACAACATATAGTTTCCAAATTCTAATTCTTGATATAAAATTTGGGCTTTAGGGTCATCTGACTTTAGCACGGTAAACTTAGCTTTCTCCTCCAGGACCAGTTTAATTTTTTTCTTACCCACCAGGATTAAAGCTTGAGACCAATCTAAATTTATTTCTCCTCCTAAATCTCGGTAGAAACTCCTACTTAGCAAAAAACCATAGCTAGCAGGTATATCGACAACCAAGATCATTAAAAACATCTTCTTCTCGGGGTGCGCTACCAGAGCCACTTGAGCATCCTTAATTTGTCCAACCAGAGGTACTTTCTTGGAGTCCAAAGAATAACACCTCCCATAAGCTTTAGTAAGGGTAAGTCCCAAAGCTTGAGCTACTGTTGATGTCATCACGTTATCTGAGGCTCCAGAGTCTATTATACAATTGCTCAGTTTGCATCCATTAATATATAAATATACATAAAATGGATTGAGCTTCTAACCCGGGAAAGTAGCTAACATAGATGATTCACCTTGCTCAATGGGTTTCACAAAAATTGAATCATTTTCTATAGTAGTCATTATGTTCTGGTTTAAGTTCTTATTCCCTTCAGTACAGTAATCTACTAATTTATGCAATTCTATAGGATTGGACTTGAGATAATCTATGGGAGAGATTTGAATCTTAGAATCCTTACATAATTGAATAATGTCAAAAGAGTTCTACTCCTTACCTGGTTGCAGAATTCTCACACCTTGATTTTCTTCCTTAGGGTTGGAGGTAGATGCTTCGTTACCTTTAGGTGGGAGAGAAGGGACAGGACCTTTATCTTTCTGGGTCCTGGTCAAGACTGTATAGGAGGTCCCATCTATGGTCACATAACATGTTTCTCCTTGTTCAGAATCAAACTCATACTCTAAATATAAATTTTTAGAGTCACCATGTGAGTATGAATCTGGTTCAGCTCTAGAGACTCCAGTGTTCCATTCATTAGTCTTATGCATTTTCCAAGCACGGGCTACATCAGGGAAGCTTTCCCTATCGTGATCTATAGTTAGATGAAACACACACATATTCCCTCTTTTAGGGGGGCCTTCAATAGCTAGTCTTTGTGGTGGACCAGTTAACTGTAATGCTTTACTGTCATCATTCCTCCCATCATTGCTCCTTCTAGGTTTCTCTTTATAATTCCGTTGATAAGGGTTATTGAATCTAGGAAGTTTCCTTTTGAAGGTGATGAATTCATTTGACAATTTTTGGATCATCTCATCTGATGATATAGTACCACTAGTACCGAATCTTGACTGTATCTCTCTCTTCCATTTCCCAGATGAAATCATATGGTCTTCAAGTTCCATGACAGTCCTCTGTGTAGCATCTAAACTAGTAGGGTTCACTCTCCTTAGATCATAATTGATGTCTGGTGGCATAACACTTATAAAGAATGTTTTCAAATTCCCCATCATAGGCTTGTCAGCTACTGGAATATGATTTATGAGCTTACTGAATTTAGCTATGAAATCTCTCATACTAATAGAAGGCTCTTTCTTGATAGAGGTTAATTGTGTCAAGAGAGCATGCTCATCTTCCACAATTTTGAACCTTCTTTCAAAAGAAACTCTCGTGGAGGCCTAGTCTGTAATAGAAGAGTTTGGCAAGTGATGAAACCAATCGGTGGTGGCCTCAACCAGTGTCTCAACAAATAATCTAATGGCCACATCCTCTTCTCATACTACTATAATGTTGACAGAAGCGAAGAATGCAACAATATGTTCATTTTTAGATACTTTCCTGTCTCCAGAAAACTTGGGGAAATTATTTCTAGACCCTAAGGGAAGAGGGTTATAAGTGGCTAATTGGAGGAGTTCAACTGTAGTAGCCCAAGGGAGAGCCATTGTTACTTGAGGTAAATAAGGGGCTAGATTGATAATAGGAGGAGCAACTACTCTATGTAACGTTAACACTTAGCAAGTGGTGGATAAAAGAGTAGACTACTTAGGGGGTGAATAAGGTCTTCTCTGACTTTTTGCAATTGTGTTTCTTTGGTGAGGTACTTCAAGAAGAGAAAAATTAATGTCTGCAAGTCTCTCAAAGACTGGATCTGTTCTTCCTTCTCTCTTTGTGCTCCTAAGAAATATTTTAGGCTCCAGATTTTTGACTAATTCTGTGGCCTAACTTCACACTTGACTTAGCACTATGCTCTTTGATTTCTCCTTTAGAAGGATCTTTCAAGTACTTCTACACTAGCTTCTTCTTGCTCTAGCACTTGACTGGTGTTTTTGTAATGTTCGGTGTTTCTTCTATTGATCATCTTGAAAACCAAGATTTGGTTGGAGTACAGGAAATATATTTTCATGGGGAAGCACCATCTTTCCTCATGATATGCTTCTGGTGTAACAAATGTTCATCTCCCCAGTGGAGTCACCAAAAATCTGTTAGTAAACAGATTGTTCTCTTCAACCTTACTCTAAAATACCCAAAATACTTAACAACAATCAAATATAACAGTTGGGAAATCATTAATGAAGAAACTAATTTCCCTCTAAATTTAAAGGTACAACTCCCTTATATGAATGATTTTTAGTGAATTTTTCTCTTTCCTTATCTAAAAAGGGTATGTTCTTAACCCAAGAATAGAAGAGGCAAACCAAGCTAATCCTAGGTAGGAAATAGCTCAGGCAGGATAAATTCCACTCTAAATCTAGCCAACCCTAAGATTTCATCAATTAGATTAACTCTCAAAATTGGTAATGCATGAACTTCTACTAAAAATGTATATGCAAGAATAAACTAAAGATGAAACAACTATGAGTCAATCTATATCATGACAATGTTTCCCAAATTTGAGATAACAACGAGTTTCCCCTTTTGCTAATCGCATCAATTCATACTGAAAAGCTCTAGTTCGAACACAAATTGCAAATCCAATTTCAAAGAAACATCTAAATTCAATAGAAAGATAAATGCAATGCAGATGGAACAGATAAAACAATGGTATTCAAACATACAAGTTTGACTCAACAAAATGCTATCTTTCACACCAAAATTTAGCCGACCTTTGTATTGATTTTGGAAATAGTACATATAGGGTCCCAGATTGGGCCATTACAAGAAAGGGGGAGAAATGAAATGGTTCAACTTCCCCTACTAGAAATGATAACTGAAAGATTTATCAGTTACAATAGTATCAAAAATAGTACAAGGGAGAATCTATTTAAGTTTCAGTTTCCTTCCCCTTCTCTAATTTAGCCCTATAGGCTGTAACCACTATAATGACTTGAACAAGTTCTTCATGCCTATTGACATGGACATTAGTGTATTTAATGAGCCACCTAGAAAATTCTTTGGCAAGAATCTTGATAGCATCAGTCCAATCTTTAATTTCCTCTACCACTCTAAAGATGCACCCACTCAAATGCTGGAGTTCTGGTTTTTTGTCTAGATGAGAGGTAGAATCTTATGTCAGTTTATGCAAATAACCAGAAAATGAGTTCTACATATTAGCTACTGCGAATATTGCTTTGCCCTAACCACTGGTCTATGATTCTGTATGAATCCCTAAGAGGAGTTTGAAATCTTTTCTCTGCTCTTCTTTGATCTTGACATCTGTCTGTTGCAATCCTGCTTCGGCCTGGATGATCATTTTGGTCTTAAACTCTAGGCTCTAAAGCCATTCGATCAAAGGCTCATCTCCTTTCTATAAAATCTTAGCTTTTAGAGCTTCTTTAGTTTTCATATTTACTGCTACAAGCAGCATAACTATACATTCCTGACATTTCACTCTCTCTGACATGAGATTCTGTAGGTTTGTAGTAATGTTATTGTTCTCTACCTCCAGCCTTAGAAGAGTATTACCTAGTTGCTCAACCACTTCTAGTCCCTCAGACTTGAGCCTCTCAATCCACTATTTACCAATCCTCCCATAATGTTGATCTTCTTGCAACTTAGCCAAAATTACTTGGTTCTCTGCAACACTAGGGTCAAAGGTGGTTTGAGTGCTAGGAACACTTACAATTAGAGTGAGGAGCTTCTTGATGAAGTTGGTCAGCTCAGCTACTTCTGCCTTAAGTTGAAATTTGGCAGTTTTGAGCTCCTCAAGCTCCTCTTCTATCACTATATTGGTAGATTTCCACCAATCCACCTTGGTATCATGACGGGTCAACCCCATGTCAAATGACTACAGTTGAAAGTTTGAATCAGTCATGTCCTTGAATCTACCTTCTTTAATTGGCTTCACCACTTCCATGGTGAAGTGTCTAGTCTTAGGATCATGACCCATGGTAGACATTGTCTTCACCTTTTTCTATTTTCTCATGATGGCCTTGGGCTGAATAGATTGTGACATAGTGTCTTTGCTGGTTGTCCCTTCTTCGACCCTCTTTTTCTTGCATTTTAGAGTATGTTCTATCCATGACTCTAGGCTAGTAACTTTATTGGCAGAGACCGACTCCTCAATGAATAATATCCTGATGACTGGAGGTGTAGCCTTTGGTCTCAAAGCAAATAGGTTTACTGAAGTAGGAGAGGAGGACACCAACTTGGCTACAGAAGAAACCTTCTGATTCTTTCTGGCTTCTCCTTTTTATTCTATGGTTGAAGGAGTATCTTCACCTACTTCCACTATGAAAGGAGACCCTCTCCTATGAGAATCCTAGGTAGGGGTATCAATAGGTACATCTACTATGACTGCTTTCTCTGACCGCTCTAGTTCTGTATCTTTGGTGAGCTCTTTTGTTGTCCCGATATTCAGGAGTCGACCTTCTCCACAAGTCTTCTCCAAGGTAATTGTTTTCTCAGGAGGTTCATCACCTCCTCCTACTGGTTGGGTCAATCCTTTGGAAAAAGTTGGGATTTTTACTGACAAAGTGGTTGCAGTGCTAGCAATGTCTTTTGCTATATTTTGCTAAGTAGGCGGCTTCCTTTCTGATCTCTTCCTTTGGCCTGTGGTCCATTCGACCCATTGTTCTATTCTCTTGTAGATAGCCCCCATTAGAGTTGGCAATTCACTAATGGCTTGGTCTAGCATGTGTTCAGAACTAACAGGGGTGAGCTTTATCTCCTCTAGATATGTATCATCGTACATATGATTGCCATCATCTTCTAGCCCCTCCACTGCAATGTTAAAATTGAACCTTTTGATTTGTTCAATAGTTAACTAGGTGTAGAATCTCTCTCTGCTTTCCAGGTCATCCTTGCAATTTTCCCAGTAGTCTTCTATATCATGAACATGATGAATTGCATGGATCATTTGTAACACATCCCTAGCATAGTTCACTGGATCATATTGTGGTCTCAAGACATCGTAGGTTTCCAAAGAAAACTTCTTTGAAAATGTCTTAAGAACATTTTTCACCTCTAACCTAGATACACAGCTGTAAGCCCTGATGTTCATGGTGAAATTGTATCCCTTCTTCTTAGCTTCAGCATAGAGCAAGTTCACCTAGAGTGCTTGCCTCATTACTTCGATCAGCATGATCATATCAGTAGGATACTTAAGCAACTTCAAAGGGAAATCATCAAAACCTGTAACACAAAGATATGAGAAACCTCTAAATTGAATGAAATAGCATCTAAATTGGCTAATGAAAGCCATGGCTTTGGGAGAGAATCTCCTTTCTGGACAACCTTGTAACTCCCTGCACAATATCATTGTGAATGCATCATTAACCTGAAGGTACTCATCATAACTATTATGTAATTGCAAAGAGGGGAAAAATTCATAACTTTTGACATCATCAGGGAATTCTTCTAATCTGGAAAGATGTGGCCAAATTTGGAGTGTAGCTAGAATGTATAAGAGAATTGAAGACAAGTAAAATTCATTCTAGTGTTTAGCTCTATCTAGGGCTTCCGAGAGGTTCTCACTTACCATAAGCACCCAATCTATGAAGTGGTGCTGGTAACAGATTAATTGAACCAAGAAGAAGTGATGGTCGACAAAATTGAGTACCTCACTCTCACCTCTAATCTTGTGGAGCAACACCAGGATGTCAATAATCTCTGGCTTCAGATTAGTGTTGTATAATGTCTTTGGAAATGTTCCTTTGGCACTTTTAGGTTCTTGAAACAACACTTTCATTATCTCTTTCTTCCGGACTGACTTTTTAGCAATATACTCAGTCACCACTTGACTATATGTCATTTCCAAATACTCAGCTTGCTCTAGAATGCAAAGTGAGTTCTTGACTGATTCCCTATCAATAGATAATAACACCATATCATTGGGCAAGATAATTTTCCTAGTGTCTTGGTTGTATCAAGCGATGCATTCTCAGATTAATTCTAGGGCTTGAACAGCCACGAGAAAACCAATGGCCTCAACTAATCCACTCTCTTTCAAATTATCTATAATAGGATGTATCTGGTCCACTTTAAATCTGTTCTGGAATTTTTGCATGTCAAAGAACTTTAGGGATGTATCCAAAATCTTATACCATTTGGAGGTAATTTTGTTCATCCCATCGAACCCCATAAATCTAGAAGCCATGCTTCTGATGATTCATATTTGGAAATTGGAAATATCTCTTAGGGATGCAGAAACAAGGAATAGCTAAAGTATGAGACTTTGAATTCAAAGCAATTTGGTGAAAAAATGGTGGTTCTCATTCGCAACTTTAAACTAATTTTATAAATTTTGAATTCTTACCATTAACGACTAACTTCCTGCACCACATGAATGAAAAGACCCCAACATTAATGAAAAATCCTGTTATGAAGTAAAACGACTTTATTTGAATTAATTACCTTGCTTTTACGAGCCGTTAAGAAATGTCTTTTCACTTTTAGAAACCGCAATGGTAGCTTTTATGAGGTAGAAGAAAATCACTTTTCCACTTCTCCTTTGGCAGAGAAGTGCTTTTGGGGTGCTCTCAGTTCAAAAGTCCACCAAGGGAAAAATTTAGTCTATCAAGATGCCAAAATGACATGTGCCGATTTCATCTACTTTCTTTATATCTCAGATACTTTATGAGACAGGATTCTCTTCAAATCACTTTATTTAGATGATTTGGTGGAAAACATACCCCATGGGTCAAAACCCTCCTATAGGAGTAGGGGAGAAGCCATTTTTTGCTTTTCCACCTTTGGCTTATTTCTACAATTTCTTTCTATTGAATCATTCCCTTTGGCTTGTAGAGGTGTAATCCAAACACAACAGCCCTTCTTAAGTCTAAAGGACCCATTTTAACATTGTACTTCTTACTGAGGCATTGCCTAGTAATCATCAGAAGAAGATGCACACCATTGATACTTTTTTTCCAGTGAAGAAGCTCGAGCCTGATTCTCTGCCAAGCTGCAAAATGAAGAATTATGCCTACATACTTCTATTGTGTGTAATACCAATGTTAGAAATCTTTGAACCACAGCCTTTACTAGATGAATAACTTAACCTACCTGAATAATACATGAACTCAAATTCCCATTCCCTCTAGTTACAAAAGAGAATGCAATTGGGGAAAAATCTGGTAAAGGCTCTCTAGCCTAAGGGAAAGATTTCTAGACTTAGACTTAGGACTAACAAGAAACTCTTCATCCACCACTATACATTAATCACTCACTTTTGTCTAAAAGGTATGTGGACCAAAAGTGGGGAAACACACTTCTTTCTAGTGTTAGCACTACTTCTATTACACTAAAGCAATGTTAACATTGATTATCTATGTTAACATTGATTACACTTAGAGTAACAAAAATTGTAATTCCCACTTAAACCATGAAACAAATGTAACGGAAACAAAGTCAAATGAATAATTTTAAGGTACAACACATAAAATTATGGAAATCAAATTGAAACAACCAATAACTACACTAAACATCAGAATAGGAGACACACGTTCAATATTTGAATGTATACACCTATAGATCAGCTATATTGGCACTGATTGGATAAACAAAAGATTGGATAAACAACATATTGGATAAAAATGTATTTGATAAACAGTATTGGTTAAATAGCTGATTGAATACAGTGTACCCATTTCACACTAAGGTATGATTTCTAGTGTTAACACTCCTTGCTAGTGTTAATCTAACAATCAGTGTTACACTGAAGTAGTGTTAACATTGATTATAAGTGTTAACACTTATTACACTTAGAGTAACAAAAACTACAATTCCCACTTGAACCGTGAAACAAATGTAACATAAACAAAGTCAAATGAAGAATGATGGAATAAAATAAGAGTTCTTGGACCCTCGATAAAAGCTATGTCTAGTGCATTTTTTTAGGTATAACACATAAAATTATGGAAATCAAATTGAAACAACCAATAACCACACTAAACTTTAGAACAGGAGACACATGTCCAACATTTGAATGTATAAACATGTTGATGAAGGGTGCTCTCCTTATTAACACAAATACACAACAAAATTGAGAATAACAAGATTTGCAAAGATACGAATGAGCTTTCTATTATCCACCATGAAATGAAATTACAATATTATGAAATATAACATGCACCTTCACAAATGCAACATGCATAGTCACATGGGCATTTTATTACAATAATCGGCAAGCCAGAGCAACTAGTTGCATAACCCAAAACTATCCTAGAAAACCCTACGAGCCTTTAATATATAGCCAATTTTAACCACCCAAGAAGAATCTAGAAATAAAACCCTATAGTTTAAGGCTGACCAACCCTAAGATATTATTATTCATTTTTATTACATTAGAGTAGGCCCAAACAACTTCGGAACCCAACATTTGTTTTTGAAGAAACTTTAACATTTTCAGGTTTAGGTAGCGCAACTTTCAGAGACCATAACTCATCAACCATTCACCCGGTGGGCCACCATAAACCAATTTCGGAAATGCCACAAAGTTCTCTACAACACTTGACTAGGGCTTGCCCAGCTAGCCAAGGTTTCTGGTGTAGGAGCACCCTTAAGGTCTATTGAAAGATCTTAATCAATTTTGGCTTGTAGGTTGGTTTGGCCAACCATCCATGAATAAGGACTAAGTATAAAGTCCCTAGTGTGTTTTTGATGTGTGGTTTAGGTTTGGAAAGATTAGGGTTGTGTTGTTTGAGTCTAGTTGATTCTAGGAGTCTCAGGCCTAGAAGTCAACTCAAAAGTCAAAGAGTTGACCAAAGTCCCAAATTGGGAAGATTTTTAATGTTTTGTTGTTTTCTAAACATTTGAGGTCAATTGTTAAAGTTTAGAACCAATTAAGACACTCAAGTTGTGAAAATGACAATTTTGACAAAAGTTGTCAAAGTTGTCATGACAACTTTTAAAGTTGTCATGACAACTTTTAAAGTTGTCATGCCAACATTTCCTAGATTTTAGGAATCGGCCATTAAGGTGCCCAAATCCCAACCAAATGGCCTAGAAATATGGGATAGGAGTATATAAGGTGAATCCAACCCTAATTTTTTAGTTAGTTCTCATATTTTACGGACTGATTGCAAGGAAGAACCAATTTACAGTGTAAATTTGTGACAGAGCCATCATCCATCACTTTATTGGATTGAATGGACTGAATGAATGATTGGATACTGTTTTCAATATATTTTCCAAGATTTTTATGGTGTTAGTTTGCTAGTTTGTACATTCTGGTTAAGCTTTGTCAAATTATTTGTGTTTTGCAAGTTCACTGGCTAGTTGTGGTCCAGTTATGTAAATAATGGGTTTCTTTGGAGTTCCCATGGCTCAAACTCCATGAGTACTTGGAATCCACTAGGAAATTGTATATACTATGTAGATATGGATTTTGGAGTGTGTGAGTGTAGGGAAGGCTTGAGAACATTCAGGCCCTAGGTGAGTGGTGAGCATTCTGGATAGGGTAACTGAACAAGATAGTGACAATAGAGATTGCAGTTTGATTGGTTTGAGCCAATCAAGTTTGGAGAAGTGAGGAGGTATGTGGTGTAGACCTTCTAGTGGAGGGAGAAGTTTAGAGGGGCCCAACTGATCAAAGAAAGAAGATCAAGTTACCAAACCAGTCCATGTGTCTCCAAAACCCTTATTTTTAGGGGTTTGGTAGAAAACTATTGTATGGACACCATTAGGAATTGAGACCTAGTAAATATTCAAGGGGAGGAAAAACCCACAAAGAATATCTAATTTTTTTTTGGGGTTGTTAAGGTTTTTTGGAAGAAAGAATATATTTTTAGTGTTCTGGAGGGTTAATATGCCTAAAAAGGCTACAAGGCCAAAGAGTTGGATTTGTGGGTCTCGATTGGAAAATGGTTAAAGGGTCTAGCAAGTTGGATCCATAGGAGTGTAATTTTACCTAAGGGGAGTATGAAATTCCAACCTTAGGAAGTTGACACAATTGGGGTGAAAGGAGGCTAGTGAAGCCATGCTTGCAAGAAAGCTAAGAGGAGAGTAAGGAGTTGAGTTTGAAGTTGATGGGAAGTTCCTAGTGAGTTAGAGGATTAGGAAAGAATCCTATAAGTTAGGGTAGAGAGAGAGACCCTAACGAAGACCCAGTGAAGGTCTTAGAGAGAGCTAGAGGCTCTAGGAGAAGGAGCTCCTCATCAAATTGGTATCAAAGCCATTGAAAGGCTTGGGTGATTGAATTGGTGTATGTCAGATTGGAGTGAGTCCAAGATGGTGACCAATGCAGATTTTGCCAAAGATTTGTGAGAGAAACAAATCAAGAATAGGCTTCTTGAAGAAGCAATGGAGGAAATGAAGATCAAAATGGAAGAGGTTGCAGAGACAACCAAAAAACTGAGAGAAGAAGTGCATGGAGGGTTCGATAAAGGTAAATATCCATTGGAAGAGGAAGTAGAACCAAATCCTGATCCTCTTCTACTTAAGGAACCATTCCTCAAAGCACTCAAAGAACTGAGTGGGAAGGCTCTAGAAGGAATACCCATGTTCTCTGGTAAGATGGATACAAAGTTGGTTATGGAATGGCTTTAAGGGATGGAGAATCACTTTGAATGTGATGGAATTATAGAAGCCCAAAAGGTAAAGATAGCCAAGTCAAGGCTAAGAGGGAAAGTACTTACATGGTGGAAGTTCTCACAAGAAGAAAGGGAGAAAGAGGGCAAGAAGACCATAAAAAATTAGAAAACAATGATGGCAAAAGTGAAGGAGTATTATCTTCCAGAAGATTACGACATCCAACTACATAAGAAGAGGCAAAATCTTAGGCAAAAAGACCTAGATGTGGCAGCCTATACTGAAGAATTTCAAAAAATTTTCCTTAGATCAAGAATCCAAGAGATAGAGAGAATTAAAGTGGTAAGATACCTTAATGGATTAAGGTGGAACATATAAGAAGAGATTAGTCTCTTCACCCTGACTTCCATTCATAGTTGTTTTCAAGTGGCTTTGAAGGTAGAAGAAAAATTAAAGAAAAGACAAGATTCTAGCTCTAAAAGTAGAGGAAGGGGCAGAGATAAAAAAAGGTGTCCATAGAGGAGGCTCAAGTGGTAGAGGAAATGATAATAGAGGTCAAGGTGACTCTAGATATGTAGATAAAGGATAGGAGTTAAGCAATAGAGGTGGATTCAGTAGTAGAGGAAGGGGTTCTTATAATAGTGGTAGAGGAAGGACATGAGGATTTGGAAGGGGATCTCATTTCTCTTCCATGAAATGTTACAATTGTTGACAGTTGGGGCACCCTGCATACATGTTACACCCTGCATCCCCATCCCTACATTTTGTGTGCAAAATGTTGGGTCCCCCTTTTTTTTGTGTGTTTGTTTTTTCTTGCGGCTTTGCCTTGTCTTTCTTTCCCTTTTGTTTTATTTCTCTAGGGTTTTATTCCCTAGCATTGTGTTTTGTTTGTTGGGTTTTCACCTCTGGGACTCTGGTCCTGGAGGTTGTCCTTCGTTGGGAACCAAATTCTAGACTCCAAGATTCTTCGCCATGATGTTCTTAAGAACATCATCGTGAGGAATCTCTGGGCCCAGAATATGGAGGTTTTCTTGTCTAGAGATTTCTAGAAGGAGGATTGCCTTTTACAGCAGGTATAAATAGGGCTTATTTGTCACTTTCACATTTATCATGATCAAAACTTCCAAGCACTTAGAGCGATTTCAAAGCGATTAACAGAGCATTTGCAGAGAGTTTATGATAATCAACGCTTAACATTTCCAGTCACTTTCAGGAAAGTGCAAGTGCTTCATGGTGGTGACTCTGACTATTTGACAACTCGAGCTGTTGTAGAGCTCCTGTGGTAAATCCTCCCTTTCCTCCACCTTCTGCATTCTCAGGTTGGTGTTTCTGCTCTCCCGCTTCTCTGGTTTTCCTCTGTTTCATTTTTTGTTTTGTTTGTTTTGTTTTCCTGTTTCATTTGGTTTGTTGTTTTCTGGTTTTTCCGCCCATTGGTGGGTCAGCTCTCTGCGAGAGGGTTGTCCACCCTCTGTGTAGAGGTGCTCCATTTGTAAAATAGGTAAATAGCTATATATATGTTTCTGCCATGTCTGTTTTTCCCGCGGACGTCTTTCCACGTTGTATATTTTATGTATATGCATATATATTTATGTAGGGTCTCTTTATATCCCTCTGTGTCTTTGTATATATCCCTTGACTCTGTGTATATCCTTCTGGGTGGCTCAATGACCTGGTCGAGTTGCTTGTGTTTCTGATTTTCTACCCGTGAACTCGCTTCAGGGTAGAAAACCACCTGTTTGAAACTCAGCTCACGGCCGGTTTCAAACAGGTAGTTTTCTCTCTCCTCCATCAACTCTGTCAGAGCCTCAGTTATGTCCCATGTGCACAATCAATTCTAGCCAAGTCACTTTCCCTTTTCATGTGTTCAAATAGTTGGCTCCACCGTGATTTCCATAACTTCCATTTAATACCTGCGCACGTGGCGCCCATGTGGGTTCGATGACTTGGCTTTTTGCGCGTACTCACCAACGGTCATTTCTCTGGGTTTGGGTCTCCTACCGTCATCCATTCTGTGCCTTCAACTAGGTGTGATAAAAATCTCTGGACCCAGGTGTTTAACAGAAGATGAGTTTGTGATGTGTTTTGATTTTCGGTTATCTTTGCATGAAACTAACTTTTCAGGAAAAGCAAGTGCCATGGCGGTAAGATCTCCGTACCCCAGAATAATTATTTTGATAAACATGCTCTGACGGTCGCTTTGCCTTGCAGGTTCCTAGAATTTATCTTTCAAACATGTCTGAGGCGTCCGCATCTTCTCCACCCGGAAGTCCAGAGCTACCTACCACTGTAGAAACCAGGGCGACAGTAAAATCTAAGATGGAGAAGGCCCTAGAAAAGCTGCCCTTGACCATAAAATTTGTACAGGATAATGTCATCGTGGGCTCAAAGATTGATTCCAAGGTCAAGCTGATAACTGACACCAATGTCAGAACATGGTTGAAAATGCAGGCCTTGGTGAAAATAATGCACATCCAGTGACAAGCTAGAGATCAACTAGCAACCAACGTCGAGAACTCTGGAATCCTCCAGGAAGCTTGTTTTCCGTGCTCTGTGCAATCTTCAGAGCTTATCCTAACACTTGCAAACCACTACAATTCTTCTATTCAGGCTGTTATGCTCGCGGCCATAGAACCTACAGGGTACCCCACTCCACCGGTGTCCCTCGACCCTGTCACATTCCAGGCAAGCCTGGGAATCCCACAGTTTGAGAAGGCCTCGGTGGTTACAAGGACTGATGCCTTGACCCAATTCACACAACTGGAGGATGCTGCCTGGGTATACATAAATACCCATTACCTTAAGGCCCCAAAGAGGGACCCAAAGAGAATGAAGATAGAGATTCCCCGCTTTGAATTCAAGGAGAGCATCCAAATGGGGATGATAGTGTTAGCCCAGGCCTTTGGGCAGCCCTCCGCCCAGGATTTTTCCAAATGGATGTACTATTTCCTCCTTGGCATGTCCACCAAGGGAGGATACTTCGACTGGGCGATGATAATATCCAACCACGTCGACTCCCAGTTCTAGCAGTTGAACAAGAAGAAGAAGTTTTACGTCTTCTTATGTTTTCTGGGCCCTGGCACAGTAGAGGCCCCATTCCCATGGCCTACTTACTGACGGTGTACTCAGGATTGGCCTGGGACAAAAGGCACCATGGGACCATTTCCCACAAATTCAATGGGAGGCTAGTTTCCCCAGTTTCTGTCAAGTAAATGATGCGTTCATTTACTATCATCTACTTACGCCCACCCGAGATGCTGGATACCGCCTATCTACAGAGGCGATGAAGCTAGTCCATAGTTATGGATATTACTATATTCAGTTCCAATAGTACATGTACATTAGGTTCGTCGGCTTCTCTAGGAAACCCTACTTGTTGCCTAGACATTGTGGGGACAAGATCGTACTATTGGAATATTGCAGGCAAATAATGGAGGTGCATATCTTCTTTTCCCTCAAGAAGATCCCCAACATCCCGTTCCCAATCACCTGCGGGAACGACACATGCAGTCTGGCCTCCGTGAAGGAGGTAGACAATGAGCTGAAAAGTTATAACTTACAAAAATTTTATCTAGCACGGAAAATTTTTGATCCGCATGGCAGAATTGCAACAGCAATGCCCCGGGCTTCAGAGCCCCATCGTATACACATGGAGGACTTCTAGGCAGACTGCCAAGATGATGTGGATGTGCGCAGCAGGCACTTTGTCAAAATGACGGCTGGCATGATGCAGAAGCTAAAGCTCTAGAAGTTCCCGTCAAACTTCTCGAACGCCGCCCCCACTATCGATCCCCAGTACAAGGCAAAGGGGATCAACAAAAAGGCCCTTCCACCAGTAAATTGGGCCACCTAGGAGGGGCCCACAATTGAAGACTTCACTAGAGAAGTGGTCGAGAGAAGCCATGCCTATTTTAAGAAGGCGTGCCCCGGGAGTACTCACCGAGCATCCCAGCCAGTGCCAAAGTTAACTCCGCCGCCGGTACCAAAGATGACCCCGGGGGCCGGGACTTCTTTGCAGGGTGCAGACAAAGGAAAAGGAATAGACACGACCCCTACTGCACAAGAAGTCCCGATCATAGAGAAAATAAAATAGTCGGTGGCAGCCTCCCAGCAGATGAGGGAGAAATTAATAACGAGGCTGGCCACCCCACCACTCATGGCCGGGCCACTTCGTCCCTCCTCCTCCCCAACATTGGTTTCCTTGATGGTTAAGGCAACAGGGGTAGATCCCCTAGAAGCGGTGGCAATAAGAGATGTGGGGCCACCTCTGGTTACCCAGCGAAAGAAGAGGCTCATCAAAAAGATCAAGGAAGAGCCAGAGCCAGAGACATCTCTCCCCCAGCAAGTAGAAATCCTTTCTTCCAGTTCCCCAAAGCCAGAGAAGGAAATGGAACCTGCAGAGGTCCCAGCCAGTCCCCCTCCGGAAGAAGAGTTTGATGTATTCACAATTGATGAGTTTGAAAATTTGTAAGGGGACAATACACAAGCGGAGACAGAAGTCCCGGGGATAGAAAAAGAGGCCGCAGACCAAGAGGACTTGGAACAGGAATGTGCATAGGGACAAGAATAGCAGGTGGAAAAGAAAGAGCCAAAGTCGGAGATTATCTCTGGGGCTCAAGAGATGCAAGGTCCGGGAGTGGACCAACTAAAGCAAGGCAAACAAATGGCATCTGCTGGTGGAACCGAACCTTCAGGAATAACCATAACCCCAGCCACCACGTTCCAAGAGCCACTCCCAGGAGCAACCTTCAGGTAGGTTATCACAATGGCTCAAACTTTGAATCTCGGCCTGATACCTCCCCTACTGCCAATAGAGGAAGAGGCCCTGGCAAAAGAAGAACAACAAGAAGAAGAGAAGCTTAAAGAAGAAATCCTTGAGGAAGCCTACCAGGGTCCAGACCCAATGATAGACATACAGGATAAGGCCGAGGAGATGGAGATTGAAGAGAACGTCACTACAGAAGAAGTTGAGGCAGGGAGAGAAATAGATGAGGTCCATGTTGCTAAGGAGCAATAGCCACAGGACACTAGGGAAGAATCAAGAGAACAAATTCTGGCAGGAAGGCCACCCATACCACCTCAATGGCTGATAGAGAGCAGAAAAATAAAGGCTCAATCTGCTCCAGTGATTCCTCTCTCCCTGGCCAAAATGATGGCCCAAGTTCAGGCCCTGACAAAGACAAAGAGAGCCCAGCCAGTTCACACTCTTGGAACTGGGTCAGGCAGAGAAATAGTTGTCATTGTGGCAACACCTCCCTGAGACACCGATGAAGCAACCACAGATCCCGCAGACTACAATGTTGTAGAGGTATCCCTAGGCAAAAGGGGAAAGCAAGGTGAGGTAGATTTTCTAAAGGAGGTAGCAAGGGCTGTGGAGACCCGATATGAGAAAGAGGCCCAGAGGCTCAAGGCTAAAAAGGAAAAGAATGCAAACCTTGTGGGGTTGCTCACCAAGCTGGCTCAACCAATCAATACCACTCCTCCAGAGGCCTCCACCTCAGAAGATATACCACAGGGTGACATAGAATGCCTACGAATAATGAAAAAGAAAGCCCAAGCAGTGGACGAGTGGGTCGTCTTGAAAATAGGAAACACCCAGCATTTTTTGGCATCCACCCTCCGAGATCTATACACAGCCTGACAAGTCATTCATCAGGCGGAAACTCTTATTGAGTTGTGGGAGGGTGACGCCGACAATTACCAAGCATGGAAGGTAGAGCTCAAAAAGCTCCTTACCTTGGGAGAGGATATGATTTCAGAATCTAGAATTTTGGGTGATGAATCATTTGATTTTGTAAGAACCCAGCACTCCAGACTTGACCTCACATTGGAGGTGACCAAGCAACTGGTAGGGTCCTTGCAAGATAAGGTAAATACTGTAAAATATTCTTCTAATTTATACAAGTCTTTTCTGATAAAGACTTTCGGGGCTGATCCCCTTAGCACAGATACATGTACCCTGAAAGATTCAGTTTTGGGGAGTTTTGATCAAATAATGAAGTCTCGGTATCAATCCCCAGAGGGGATAGATGGGGCCCAAATGAAAAGATTAACTAGCATGATACTTAATGGTCATGACGCGGCAAGAATGGCGGATGAGTTTAAGGAAAATGTTCTAGACCTGGGGGAACAAGTTGAAGTGGCCAAGCACAGAAGGGCCAGCTTAAAAGAGATAGATGAGGATGGCATTTCCTACCTCCTCCAGGCCTTCAACAATAATAAGCAACCTTGAGCTTTCTCCAGGGACCGGAGAGAACTCAAGCATTGGGCATTCTTTATTCTTTGGGGACGTAATTTCCTAGATCCCAGAGTCGTAGATCCAAAATTTTGTATTTTTTAAAGTGATCTGTATCCCGGTCCCCGAGGCCGATCGGTCACTTTTAGAAACGGTTAATAAAGGCTTTCAGAAGGTGGTTGGCTACATCAACTGACGTCGACTCATCAATTGGTTTTTTGACAAGGTTACCTTCTCAAGGCGCCGCTCAAAGGTACACCTGGTGCATTGGAGATAGGGTGCCACATTTCCTATTTATGAGGCATGTAGCCTCGGTCCTCGGGGGACCTACTTTCTTCTTTCTCCTTTCTGGCTCTCTTCTCGAGGCCAATTCTTCCGCTGAATATCCTTGTCTTATTCTTATGATATGGAAGACCTATTCTATCTCCAGGTCTTTTGTAGGGTGGCACAGGTAGTACCGGCCCCTAGATATTGTATTTTATTGAAACATGATGTAAAATAGGGTTAGGGTTAGAAGAGTTGTATAAATACCCAAACCGGCCCATTTTTAAGGGTCGATGAAATTGATGATTTTGTTTTCCATGATAATAGCAAAGGAATTTCTCATTTTAGTTGCAGAGCTCAATGCTCCATTGTTCTGTTCTCAATAGTTAGATGCTCCCCTAGAGCCACCATTGTATCATGCACCAGTGCTTGCTGGAAGGAACATTAATAAAGAAGGAAGAATTCTTGGCAATGATGTTGGTTGCATTCCTACTTCTAGGTTAATGGTATTTCATGTTTCAATGTTCTTCATGTCTTCTACTATGATATGTTAAAATAGATTAACGACCTCTTTACTCCCACTACTGATAAAATGCTAGCTGATGGTTATGTATTTCTTCGGTATTTAGTGTAGTTTATCAGAGTATTATTGATGTTCTGGATGTTTAAGCATGACTATAGTTAGATGAAGTGTTTCTAACCCTGCAGGATCTTTTTTTTTCATTTTATTTGCTAAGTATAGAATGCTAGGGGAAACTTTACTGTATTGAATCTCTGGAGGTAATAAGTTGAAGAAACCAGCTATCCCCCTTGAAAATAGTCACTTCTCCCAACCGAGCCCTGCACCATTGTGACCCGACACCCAGGTGCTTGAAGGCCCGGGGAATTTATTTTACCCGGACAAGCTTTGCAAGTGGAGTTGGCTGGTATCCCTGGAACCCGGTGACAACTTATGACTGTTGGCGGACCCGGTCAAGAAAACCCCGTCAATAGAAACTGGCGCTAGAAGGAGGGCATGAACTCATCCCCCTCCTAAGATTTATATTTTACACCTCCCGAGGGTTCGCCGAGTTATAGTTTTAAAAGGTAAGCCTTCAGCAGGATTGGATCTTTCTCCCCAGAGAAATTTGAAAGAGTCCTTAGGTCTGCCCCGAATCCTGAAAGGTTTGTCGAACTCGAGCCTCCTGCTCGAAAGAAATGGACCTCAAAAATCATACCAGCCACTATTGTCTGGGGACCTAGCATACCTCAGAATACCCAAACTTCTCAGGAAAACCTAGGAACCAGTGCCCATACTACCCAACATATAGTTCCCCCAATGGCTGCGTACTTCAAAAACACTGGGTCCCCAATGGGAACTTTTCCAGGTGCAATCAACGACTTACCCTCTCACCCGGAGAAGATTTTCCCATGATACGAGAACTTAGGCTCACAGACCATGGAAGAACACTTATAAGCATACAAAGATGCCATGAATCGACATCGGATCCAACATGAAGATGTTGTGACTCGGATGTTTCCCTTGTCCTTAGGGCAAGGTGAGTTGAACTGGTACCTTAACCTTCCTGCCAACTCCATAAACAATTGGCAGGACATGGAGGATGCCTTCCTGGCTGCCTTTCGTGTGCATGTGGACCCAGCTTGGTACCACAGCCAATTCATCTCCATCAGAAAGGAACCCAATGAACCTCTTACAGCATTCAATCATAGGTTCCAGCGTGCCCTAAAGCGGTGCATGGGCCCTTTCATTCCATCCCCAGAGGTAACAATATAGACCTATCTTAACATGATGGACCCTTTTGTTTCCACTCTCCTTTGAAGAACAACCACCGCGGGTGACCGAGACACCTTGGAAAAAGTCTACAACCTCGCCCTAGAGCTGTCCTATGGTCTCAACAAATCCCCGGGTGGGATTGGGCAGAGCACGCCTTTCAACATGATCCCCGACATAACTGCATATGTCGAGGGATACAACCCCAATCTGGCAATAGGTGCCCCATCAATGGCGATGAATCCTTCACCATCCCTGATAGACCAGTAGGCCCGGTATGTTTACCTAACCCAGACCCAGATGACACCGGGTCTGGAAGTCTTCCCCTGGAATCAGCCGCAGCAGGCACAACAATCTCAGACACAATCATCTGGAGTGCCCTTTTTCTAGTCGTCCGCGACTGGAGGATTACCGCCCTTGACTCTGGCTAATACTGTTGCCTTCCCAAGAGGCCAAAAAAAACAACCGTCACATTGTGACACAAACACTCAGTTGACCACCGAGGTCAAATCCCTCCAGTGAATGCTGTCTACCTTGACCATGGACATGGGCCAACTAAAGGCGGGGTCCTACGCACCCCAGAATTCAAATTTCCAGAGGGGAAATATTTTCTCTGGCCAACAAAACAACAATGCCAGAGGGAGAAACTTCAACAATGGGTCTAAGACCAATCAACAGCAATGGAATAATAACGCGAACACTGGAGGCCCGCCTTTGAACCAAAATGCCAACTAAAATGGTGCTGGACCATCACATTTTACACCAGTCGTAGACTTCTAGCCCATGACTAACTGGTGTAGATTACACAACACAGGCTCACACAATGAGGTGAATTGTGCCACTTTGGAAAAGGTCATCATGATCTCCCAACTAGACAGGCAGCAGTCGCATGATACCGCCCCTCCAGAGCCCCCTGTCCAAGAGCCAACCCATAGTTCCTTCACCTGTGATACCATCTTCTTCGAGACTTCTGGGGAGGATGAAGAAGAATTTGAACTGCAAGGATTCTTTGATGAGTCTATCCCGCCCTTTGAGGCCAATGTCTTTACTAACCTATAGACTCCATACAATACTCAGAGTCAGGTTGGTAAAGGACCGGCTTACACGCCTACACCATTTATCAAAAACACTCCTCCTCCCCGGAATAATATGACTGACCGACCCATTCTCCCAAAAGGTCCTAGCTCTAACCAAGAAAAAGACCTTGCCGAGGGTGATCACCAGTTCCCAGGAGGAAGATTCGATATTACGAAGGCATTAAAATAGACCACCACCTCCATGACCTTGATGGAGGTTTTGCTAAACTATCCCGAGCAGAAGAAATCTCTTCTGAAGCTCTTAGGGAACCCGGAAACCGTCAGCCGCCCACCCAAGACTGTCTCATTCGAAGATGCTAATGCAGCCATCTTCTGGGGGAACAATGAGGATCCTCCCTTCCTACTAGGCCTGAATATCCATGGCAAGAATATATATAATTTCCGAGTGGACTCTAGAGCTTCGGGTAATATCATGCCCTTGTCCATTTGTCAGAAGCTTAGATTCCACACCACCCCATCTAATGGCGCAGTAATCTAGCTGGATAAGACTACTATGAAAATGGTGGGGGAATTGAAGAACATCCAGATACATCTTATCCAGGACCCCAGGATAGCCAGTATCATTGACATCCAAGTGGTGGACATCCCAGAGACTTACGGGATGTTATTAAGTCAGAATTGGTCTAAGTCCTTGAATGGATACTTTTCAACCGACTTCACCCACTTATGCCTTCCATGGGAAGGAGAGTCAAATAAGATCCAGGTCGAAAGTGAGCCCCGGATGAAATAGGCCCTTACCGAAGTTGGGAGGGTCAATGATGTCCTTTTCTCCCAGACTTCCCTAGGGGTGTACAAACCTTTTGAAATCTTAACATTCAATTTCATCCCCGGAGAAGATCCCACCGTACTACAGAGATGCCAAGACCTAGATGAAAAGATGAGAGTTGAAATTGGTTCTCAAGGCCCCATAGTAACCCTTGTCACACTCCTATCCAACACTTGGTGCCGAGTACACTACCAAAAACATTTAGAGCTCGAGTGTGGACCATGTTTATCGATCGCTAACCGACACCTTGATACCTTCTGGAATAAACATATAACTGATTCCCCGTGATCTAGTGTTCATACGGGACGTGCCCCTTTGATGCCATCTCTCCAGGAATCCTTAATCCAAACACCTCTAAAGGTAAATTCCACCCACACCGGTAGTCCCAGAAGGAATCCCTAAGTCTCCCAACAACAGCCCAAAGCTTGCTCCCCCTCCCCAGCCCCAGATTATAAAAAATGAGTTATGGACCCTTAAGTTTGATGGGTCCCGATCCAAACAAGGCTATGGGGCTGGGGTAGAACTAATCAACCCACAAGGAAAGTCCTTCCTCACATCCTACAGACTATAGTTTAACTATACAAACAATGTTACAGAGTACGAGGCTTTGGTCCTCAGACTCTTATTCGCATTGAGAAAAGGTATCACTCGCCTCCGGGCTCTGGGTGATTCAGAGTTGATTGTTAAACAAGTCCAGAGTCAATATACATGTCATGATAAAAGGCTGGTCGCATACCGCAACCGGGCTTGGAGCCTTATTGAATATTTTGATGCCTTTGGCATTGACCTTATTCCTCGGCAATGAAACTATGTCCGGGATGCCCTTGCCATTTCTGCCAGCACACTTGAGCCAATGGCTGGCTCGCGACTCCAAAAAATTTCAGTCGAGATGGTCCCCACCTCGTCCATTCCAGATAATGTCACCCACTTTCAGGTTTTTCAGGATGATCAGCATATCCTGGCCTTCATGGTAAATGTTGGTGTCTTTGAAGATCAGATAGTGGAGGAACGAGACCATGACGATACTGGGTAGGGTGATGAAGACGATGGGATCATGGACCTGCCCACTAACACCATCCCAAAGGGGATGGTTGCACTAGAATGAATCTTTGACTCGGACCCTTGGGCCCGTGAGAAGGTGTCATCCTCCCCTGAGGGAGGAAATTTTGAAAAGGTTAACATCGGCCAGCCCAGTGAGGAAAAGATTATTCATATTGGTACCTCCTGCTCCCCTGAAGAAAAGGAGAAGATTCTCATGGTTCTCTAAGAATACATCGACGTGATTGCTTGGGGTTATGAAGACTTGAAAACATATGATACAACCATCATGAACCATACTATTCCTCTGAAACCTGACGCTAAGCCCTTTTGGCAAAAGCAAAGACCAGTCAACCCCCTGATAGAGCCTTTGATTCATTAAGAAGTAGAAAAACTGCTGTTAGCTCGGATAATCTTCCCAATCTGGCACACTACGTGGGTTGCCAACCTGGTCCCCGTAAGGAAAAATAATGGTGAGATCCACCTTTGCATGGATTTCTGAAACTTAAATAGGGCATCTAAAAAAGATAATCACCCCCTCCCTTCATTGGATGAGGTGTTGCAGATAGTGAATGGATCCCAGATGATGTCCTTCTTGGATGGATACTTGGGGTATAACCAGGTCATGGTCAAGTATGAAGACAGAGAGAAAATAGTGTTTACTACCAAGTGGGGAACGTTTGCGTATAGAAGAATTCCCTTTGGTTTGATCAATGCAGGGGCTACATTTCAGAAGGCCATGGACATTGTGTTCGAGGGCCTTGTGAATCAATGCATAATCATCTACATGGATGATTTGACCATCTTTTCCTGGGATAGACGCGACCATGCCACCCATCTCACCTAGATCTGTGAGAGATGTCGCCGGTATGAAATATCCCTCAACCCCAAGAAGTGCATATTTGGGGTCATCGAGGGGAAATTGCTCGGGCATATTGTCTCTGAGAAGGGTATATCCATAGACCCTGATAGAGTCGAAGCATTGCTAAATTTACAAATGCCTGACAGCAAGAAAGAAATGTGATCATTCTTCAAAAAAATCAACTTCGTACAACGATTCATCACGGGATTCATAGAAATAGTTAAACCACTCAATGAGATGATGAAGAAGGATACCAAGATTGAGTGGATTCTTGAGGCAAAGCGGGCGTTCACCCAGATCAAACAAATAATAACGGAAGCACCTGTCCTGGCTAGTCCTGACTATTCCCTTCTATTTTACATTTACTCATTTGCTTCACCGCATTCTGCTGCGGCAGTGTTGACCCAAAAGGTTGAAGGGGAAGAGTGACCAATAGCTTTCATGAGCTCCCCCTTCAAGAATGCCGAAGTCCAATATTCATCACTAGAGAAGCAGGCCTTTTCTCTAGTTCGCACCGTAAAGAAATTCTGGCATTATATTCTCCAGAGCAAGGTACGTGCTATTATTCTAGACTAGGCCGTCAAGTCTCTGCTGATGCAGAGTGAATTGGGTGAGAGACGGGGGAAATAGATGGCCATCCTTCAGGAATATGACTTAGAAATGTAGCCCATGAAGATAGTCTGGGGCCAAGGACTAAGTCGTGCGATGGCAGAAGAGACTCCCTGCATAGAGTGTTAGACTTACACGGTGGAGTCCATTACCGAAGACCCACGGTACACCGATTTAGTATATTTGTTACTAAACAACAAATGTCTGGAGGGATTACCGCCCCACAAACGCTGTGCCCTGCGGATGAAAAGTGCATACTTCATGATCAAAAACTCCACGCTTTATCACAGAAGCTACGAGGGAGTGTACCTCTGGTGCATCGACAGAAACCAGGCTGTAAGAGTGATTGATGAATTCCACGAACAATTTGGAACTAGGCATGGCTCAGCCGATGCCACTGCCCATCAGATCCTTTGGGCCAGATACTATTGACCCTGTATATTCAAAGACGTTTATGCTCATGTTAGGAAATGTCACACTTGTCAAACCACAGTGCATCATGAACGTAACCCAGCTATTCCTTTACAACCAATCTACGAGGCTAGACCATTGGCCCAATGGGCATTCGACTTCATTGGGGAAATCAACCCCAACTCGTCTGCCAACCACTGATACATCCTTACTACTACTGATTACTACACTCGGTGGTCTGAAGCTATAGCTTGAAAAAACAACACGACAGACATAGTTATCAAGTTCCTAGAAGAAAACATCGTCACATGGTTTGGAATGCCCTTTGCTTTAGTATGTGATAATGGTCTGGCATTTTCTTCGGCACAGCTACTCAAATGGACCTACAATCAGAGGATCACTTTGAAGTTCTCCAGCAACTATTATCCCCAGGGAAATGGCGTTGCCGAATCAATGAAAAAAAATCTACTTAAAGTGATCAAACACCTTTTAGAATAGAATCCCCGGGACTGGAATCAAAAGTTGAAATTTGCCCTCTGGGTGGATCGCATTTTTGTCAAGGCCAGCCTAGGGACATCCCTATTCCATCTGGTCTATGGTCAGAACCCTGTATTCCTAGTCAACTTACAGATCCCATTTTTATAGTTTATGTAGGAATTTAGCAACAGGGACAACATTGTGGAGGTTTGACTCATGAATCTAGTGAGAATGGAAGAATAGCGAGATGCAGCCCTTGAACATTTCACGCATCATCAAGAAGTGGTAAAAAAATGGTTTGACAGAAGAGCCCAATACAAGGCTTTTCAGATTTCAGATTTGGTCCTGTTGTGGGACAAGGCCTGGGAGAAGAAATGAAAGCATACCAAGTTCCAACAACTCTGGCTCGGACCATACCTAATCTCAAAAATCTATGGGGACAAATACTTACCGCCTTAACACCCTGACTGGTGAACCTGTTGCATTACCCGTTAATGGACGGTTTCTCAAACACTACTTCGAGTAGGGTAAGTTTGTCCAAAGTTGTATTATATGTAAAGCCTTCCACTTGTAAGTATTTTCTTCTGGGTGTCTCATTACGAGGTACCCTACCTTGTAAATAGCCTTGTCGACTGACCTCCAGGACAGTCCTCTTCTGCCGTCTTTATTTTCATTTTTGGTTTTCTTTTTGGGTCCCAGCATTTTGTCTCTTGTAGGAATTGGAATGCTTCGCATAACTCTGGCTTCGGGTACGATCTCCACAACATGGTGAACTTTAGAATATGGCTTTAGCACGGTGGAGTCGGCCCGGTCTTTGGGGTTGTTTTATAGGTTATGGCACATTTTGAGCAATCTCTATTGGGTTTTGTCTCCAGGAGTCTGGCAATCAGTGAATATGAATAATATAAGGAACAAGTAATCAGACACGCTGAGGGTAGATCGGCTGCACTGATTAGTTGGCCCAGGTTTGAAAATTTAAAGAATTCTTCCCAGGTCTAGAGCTTTATCCCCTCTTCAAACATCTAAGCAGAGGTGGACAGGTGAAAGAAGTACCTCTTTTAAAATTAGCTAAGCTTAAGCTTAATGGTGAAAGAAGTACCGCCTTCCCCACCCAGAAACAAACAAAATAAAAAAATAAGAAAAGCGAGATGAAACTTCGGTCTCCAGGGGAAGAAAATGAATGGATGACTGGTCGGATGTAATTAGTGCCTCTTCTCTATTCCTCCCAGAGGTCATCAGCTTGATTTCCTTCCAAAACACACACAACACCACCGACAAAGGACTCCGGACTGATTCCTGCGTGGTTGTATTCTCTCAGATATGCTGCTCTTTGCATGTCAGGTGCTTCGGGAGATGGCTTACTCCAGCTTCACTAACCAAAGATTCTATGGTTCTCAAATGTGCTAAGGCATTTGTCCCAGATAGTTGCCATTTGTTATGCCCTGCATCCCCATCCCTACATTTTGTGTGCAAAATGTTGGGTCCCCCTTTTTTTTATGTGTTTGTTTTTGCTTGCGGCTTTGCCTTGTCTTTCTTTACCTTTTGTTTTCTTTCTCTGGGGTTTTCTTCCCCAGAATTGTGTTTTTTTTGTTGGGTTTTCACCTCTGGGACTCCGGTCCCAGAGGTTGTCCTTCATTGGGAACCGAACTCCAGACTCTGGGATTCTTCGCCATGATGTTCTTAAGAACATCATCGCGAGGAATCCCCGGTCCCAGAATCTGGAGGTTTGCTTGTCTGGAGATCACCAGAAGGAGGAGGATTTCCTTTTACCGTGGGTATAAATAGGGCTTATCTGCCACTTTCACATTTACCACAATCAAAACTTCCAAGCACATAGAGTGATTTCAAAGTGATTAACAGAGCATTTGCAGAGAGTTTATGATAATCAACGCTTAACATTTCCAATCACTTTCAGGCAAGTGCAAGTGCTTCGTGGTGGTGACTCTAACTGTTTGACAACTCAAGTTGTTGCAGAGCTCCACCTTCTGCATTCTCAAGTTGGTGTTTTCGCTCTCCCACTTCTCTGGTTTTCCTCCATTTCATTTTTTGTTTTATTTATTTTGTTTCCCTATTTCGTTTGGTTTGTTGTTTTCTGGTTTTTCTGCCCATTGGTGGGTCAGCTCTCTGCCAGAGGGTTGTCCACCCTCTGCGCAGAGGTGCTCCATTTACAAAATAGCTCAATAGCTGTATATATGTTTCTACCGTGTCTGGTTTTCCCGCAGACATCTTTTTGCATTGTATATTTTATGTATATGCATGTATATTTATGTATAGTCTTTGTATATCCCTCTGTATCTTTGTATATATCCCTCAACTCCATGTATATCCTTTCGGGTGGCTCAACGAGCTGGTCGAGTCACCTGTGTTTCTAGTTTTCTGCCCGCGAACTCACTTCGGGGCAGAAAACCACCTGTTTGAAACTCGGCTCTCGGCCTGTTTCAAATAGGTGATTTTCTCTCTCCTCCATCAAGTCTATTAGAGCCTCAGTTATGTCCCATGCACACAATCAATTCTAGCCAAGTGGCTTTCCCTTATCGCGCGTTTGAACAGTTGGCTCCGCCGTCATCACCATAACTTCCATTTAATACCTACGCACGTGGCGCCCACATGGGCTCGATGACTTGGATTTTTGCGCATACTCACCAATGGTCATTTCTTTGGGTTTTAGGTCTCCTACCGTCATCCATTCTGTGCCTTCAACTAGGTGTGATGAAAATCTCTGGACCTGGGCGTTTAACAAAAGATGAGTTTGTGATGTGTTTTTCTTTTCGATTATCTTTGCATGAAACTAACTTTTCAGGAAAAGCAAGTGCCATGGCGGTAAGATCTCTGAACCCTGGAATAATTATTTTTATAAACATGCTCTGACGGTTGCTTTGCCTTGCAGGTTCCTAGAATTTATCTTTAAAACATTTCCGAGGCGTCCGCATCTTCTCCACCTGGAAGTCTAGAGCTACCTACCGCTGCAGAAACTAGGGCGGTAGTAAAATCTAAGATGGAGAAGGCCCTGGAAAACCTGCCCCTGACCATGAAATTTGTACAAGATAATGTCATCATGGGCTCAAAGATTGAGTCCAAGGTCAAGATGATAACTGACACCAACGTCGAAACATGGTCAAAAATCTAGGCCTTGGTGAAAATAATGCACATCCAATAACAAGCTGGAGATCAACTAGCAACCAACATTGGGAACTCCGGAATCCTCCAGGTAGCTTGTTTCCTGTGCTCCATGCAATCTTTAGAGCTTATCCTAACACTTGCAAACCACTACAATTCTTCTATCTGGGCTGTTATGCTCGCGGCCACAGAACCTATAGGGTACCCCACTCCACTAGTGTCCCTCAACCCAGTCACATTCCAGGTGAGCCAGGGAATCCCATAGTTTGAGAAGTCCTCAGTGGTTACAAGGACTGATTCCTTGACCCAATTCACACAACTGGAGGATGTTGCCCGGGTATACATGAATGCCCATTGGCTTAAGGCCCCAAAGAGGGACCCAAAGAGAATGAAGATAGAGATTCCCCACTCTGAATTAAAGGAGAGCATCCAAATGGGGATGATAGCGTTAGCCTGGGCCTTTGGGAAGCCCTCCGCCCAAGAGTTTTCCAAATGGATGTACTATTTCCTCCTCGGCATGTCCACCAAGGGAGGATACTTTGACTGGGCGACGATAATCTCCAACCATGTTGACTCCCAGTTCCAGCAGTTGAACAGAAAGAAGAAGTTTTACGTCTTCTTATGTTTTCTGGGCCCTACCACAGTAGAGGCCCCATTCCTATGGCCTACTTACTGACGGCGTACTTAGGATTGGCCTGGGATAAAAGGCACCATGGGACCATTTCCCATAGATTCAATGGGAGGCCAGTTTCTATTGAGTAAACGACGTGTTCGTTTACTACCATCTACTTACGCCCACCCAGGATGCCGGATACCGCCTATCTACTGAGGTGATGAAGCTAGTCCATAGTTATGGACATTACTATATTCAGCTCCAACAACACATGTACATTAGGGTCGTCGACTTCTCCAAGAAACCCTACTTGTTGCCCAGACATTGTGGGAACAATATTGTACTGTTGGAATATTGCAGGCAAATAATGGAGGTGAATGCCTTCTTTTCCCTCAAGAAGATCCCCAACATCCCGTTCCCAATCACCTGCAGGAACTACATATGCAGTATGGCCGCCACAAAGGAGGTAGACAATGAGCTGAAAAGTTATAACTTACAAGAATTTTATCTAGCGCGGAAAATTTTTGATCCACATGACAGAATTGCAACAGCAATGCCCCAGGCTTCAGAGCCCCATCATATACACATGGAGGACTTCTAGGTAGACTGCCAAGATGATGTGGATGTGCATAGCAGGCACTTCATTAGAATGATGGCTGACATGATACAAAAGCTAAATCTCTAGAAGTTCCCATCAGACTTCTCAGACGCCGTCCCCACTATCGATCCCCAGTACAAGGCAAAGGGGATTGACAAAAAGGCCCTTCCACCAGTAAACTGGGCCACCCAGGAGGGGCCCACAATTGAAGACTTCACTTGAGAAGTGGTCGACAGAAGCCATGCCTATTTTAAGAAGGCGTGCACCGGGAGTACCTATCGAGCAGCCCAACTGGTGCCAAAGTTAACTCTGCCACCGGTACCAAAGATGACCCTGGGGGCCAGGAATTCTTCACAGGGTGCAGACAAAGGAAAAGGAATAGACATGACCCCTCCTACACAAGAATTCCTGATCACAGAGAAAATAAAACAGTCAGTGGCAGCCTCCCAGCAGATGAGGGAGCAATTAATAACGAGGCTAGCCACCCCACCACTCATGGCCGGGCCACTTCGTCCCTCCTCCTCCCCAACATTGGCTGCCTTGATGGTTAAGGCAATAGGGGTAGATCCCCTGGAAGCGGCAGCAATAAGAGATGCGGGGCCGCCTCTGGTTACCCGGTGAAAGAAGAGGCTCATCAAAAAGACCAAAACAGAGCCAGAGTCAGACACATCTCTCGCCCAGCAAGTAGAAATCCTTTCTTCCAGTTCCCCAGAGCTGGAGAAGGAAATGGAACCTGTAGAGGTCCCAGCCAGTCCCCCTCCAGAAGAAGAGTTTGATGTATTCATAACCGATGAGTTCAAAAATTTGCAACGGGACAATACACAAGCAGAGACAGAAGTCCCAAGGATAGAACAAGAGGCCACAGACCAAGAGGACCAACTAAAGCAAGGAAAATAAATGGCATCTGCTGGGGGAACTGGACCTTCGAGAATAACCATAACCCCAGCTACCACGTTCCAAGGGCCACTCCTGGAAGCAACCTTCAGGCAAGTTATCACAGTGGCTCAAACTCTGAATCTTGGCCCTATACCTCCCCTACTACCAACAGAGGAAGAGGCCCTAGCAGAAGAAGAACAACAATAAGAGAAGCTTAAAGAAGAAATCCCTGAGGAAGCCTACCAGGGTCTAGACCCAATGATAGACATACAGGATAAGGCCGAGGAGATGGAGATTGAAGAGAACATCGCTGTAGAAGAAGTTGAGGCAGGGAGAGAAATGGATGAGGTCCACGTTGCTAAGGAGCAATAGCCACAGAACACTAGGGAAGAATGAGGAGAACAAATTCTGGCAGGAAGGCCACCCCTACCACCTCAATGGCTGATAGAGAGTAGAAAAAGAAAGGCTCAGTCCAATCCAGTGATTCCTCTCTCCTTGGCCGAAATTATGGCCCAAGTTTAGGCCCCGCCAAAGACAAAGAGATCCCAGACAGTTCACACTCTTTGAACTGGGCCAGGCGGAGAAACAGTTGCATTTGTGGCAACACCTCCCCTAGACGCCGATGAAGCAACCACGGATCCCATAGACTACAATGTTGCAGAGGTATCCCTAGACAAAAGGGGAAAGTAAGGTGAGGTAGATTTGCTGAAGGAGGCAGCAAGGGTAGTGGAGGCCCGATATGAGAAAGAGGCCCAGAAGCTCAAGGCTAAAAATGAAAAGAATGCAAACCTTGTGGGGTTTCTCACCGAGCTGGCTCGACCAATCAATACCGCTCCTCTGGAGGCCTCCACCTTAGAAGATATACCATAGAGTGACATAGACTCCCTATGAATAATGAAAAATAAATCCCAAGCAGTGGACGAGTGGGTCGCCCTGCAGATAGGAAACACCCGATGTTTCCTGGCGTCCACCCTCCTAGATCTATACATGGCCTGACAAGTCATTCATTAGGCAAAAAATCTTATTGAGTTGTGGGAGGGTGACACCGAGAATTACCAAGCGTGGAAGGTAGAGCTCAAAGAGCTCCTTACCTTGGGAGAGGATATGATTTTGGAATCCAGAATTCTGGGTGATGAATCATTTGATTTTGTAAGAACCCAACACTCCAGACTTGACCTCACATTGGAGGTGACCAAGCAACTGGTAGGGTCCTTGCAAGATAAGGTAAATACTATAAAATATTCTTCTAATTTATACAAGTCTTTTGTGATAAAGACTCCCAGGGCTGATTCCCTTAGCACAGATACATGTACCCCTGAAGATTCAGTTTTGGGGAGTTTTGATGAAATAATGACGTCCCGGTATCAATCCTCGGAGGGGATAGATGGGGCCCAAATGACAATATTAACCCACATGATACTTAATGGTCATGACGCGGAAAGAATGGTGGATGAGTTTAAGGAAAATGTTTCGAACCTGAGGGAACAAATTGAAGTGGCCAAGCACAGAAGGGCCAGCTTAAAAGAGATAGATGAGGATGGCATTTCCCGCCTCCTCTAGGCCTTCAATGATAATAAGCAACCTTGAGCTTTCTCCGGGGACCGGGAAGAACTCAAGCATTGGGCATTCTTTATTCTTTGGGGACGTAAGTTCCTGGATCTCAGAGTCACGAATCAAAAATTTTGTATTCTTTAAAGTGATCTGTATCCTGGTCCCCGAGGCCGACCAGTCACTTTCAGAAACAGTTAATAAAGGCTGTCAGAAGGTGGTTGGCTACATCAAGGGACGTTGACTCAGCAATTGGTTTTTTGACAAGGTTGCCTTCTCAAGGCGTCGCTCAAAGGTACACCTGGCACATTGGAGATAGGGTGCCGCATTTCCTATTTATGAGGCATGTAGCCTTGGTCCCTGGGGAACCTACTTTCTTCTTTCTCCTTTCTGGCTCTCTTCTCGAGGCTGATTCTTCCGCTGAATATCCTTGTCTTATTTTTCTGACATGGCAGACCTATTCTATCTCCAGGTCTTTTGTAGGGTGGCGCAAGTAGTACCGGCCCCCTAATATTGTATTTTATTGAAACATGATGTAAAATAGGGTTAGGGTTAGAAGAGTTGTATAAATAGCCAAATCGGCCCATTTCCAAGGGTCGGCGAAATTGATGATTTTGTTGTCCATGATAATAGCAAAGGAATTTCTCATTTTAGTTGTAGAGCTCAATCCTCCATTGTTCTATTCTCAATAGTTAGATGCTCCCTTGGAGCCACCATTGTATCACGCACCAGTGCTTGCTGGAAGGAACATTAATAAAGAAGGAAGAATTCTTGGCAATGATGTTGGTTGCATTCCTACTTCTGGGTTAATGGTATTTCATGTTTCAATGTTCTTCATGTCTTCTACTCTGATATGTTAAAATAGATTAATGACCTCTTTACTCCCGCTACTGATAAAATGCTAGCTAATGGTTATTTATTTCTTTGGTATTTAGTGTAGTTTATCAGAGTATTATTGATGTTCTGGATGTTTAAGCATGACTATAATTAGATGAAGTGTTTCTAACCCTGTAGGATCTTTTTTTTTCATTTTATTTGCTAAGTATAGAATGCTAGGGGAAACCTTAGTGTATTGAATCTCCGGAGGTAATGAGTTGAAGAAACTAGCTATCCCCCTCAAAAATAGTCACTTCTCCCAACCGAGCCCCGCACCGTCGTGACCCAACACCCAGGTGCTTGAAGGCTCGGGGAATTTATTTTACCCAGACAACCTTTGCAGGCGGAGTTGGCCGGTATCCCCAAAACCCGGTGACAACTTATGACTGTTGGCGGACCCGGTCAAGAAAACCCCATCAACAATACAGGTGTCTAGATAAGCCAACATCCTCACAAGGAGAAAAGAGGATCAACTATGTCCAAGAGGAGGACAACACCAAGCATTCAGAGGTCAGTTTGGATTTAGAGAAAGGTGAAAGTTTGATGCTTAGGAGAATACTAATTAAAGAACCCACTAAGGATGGACACAAGAAAAGAAGGGCTCTTTTCAGGATCAAGTGTAAGATAATGGGAAAATTATGTAAGGTGATCATATATTTAGGATCTATAGATAATGTAATATCAGGAGAGGCAATAGAGAAACTAAAGCTCACTAAAATTCCACATGAATGCCCTTACAAAGTCACATGGTTTAATAAGGGCTAGAACATCTTAGTTAATGAACAAGTGTGGGTGGAATTTGCTATTGGGAAGTATCATGATAAGATACTATGTGATGTTTTTCCAATGGATGTTTGCCATCTGTTCCTTGGCAGACCATGGTAGTATGATACATATGTAGTCCATAATGGGAAGGATAACAAGTATACTTTCAAGAAAGATGAGGTCACTTATAAGATATAGTCCATCTTAGAGGAGGATACAATGGAAAAGGTAGAATTTAATGCCATTTTATTAAGTGGGAAATAATTCCTAAAAGATTTGAAGGAAGAAGAAGTTGGCTATGCAATCTTGCTAAAGCGAAAGGAGGAGGAGTCTCATGAGAAGCAACCTATACCACAGGAGGTAAGAGAACTACTAGACCAGTTCAAGGATATAATTTGTGAAGGTACACCAGCCACACTTCCACCAAAGAGGGAGATAAATCATCAAATTGACTTCATACTAGGAGCATCTTTATCAAACAAGGCTGCATACAAGATGACACCAGGACAAAACAAGGAGATAGCTAGACAAGTCCAAGATATTTTGGACCAAGGGTTGATAAGGAAGAGAATTAGCCTATGTGTTGTCCCAATGGTATTGGCTCCTAAGAAAGGAGGTAAGTGGAGAATGTGTATTGATTCTAGGGTAATAAATAGGATAACTATCAGGTATATATTTCTAATTCCTAGAATAGAAGACTTGATGGATTGTTTGGGGGGTGCTAAGTAATTCTCTAAAATTGATTTGAAGAGTGGGTACTATCAAATTAGGATGAAAGAGGGTGATAAGTGGAAGTATGTATTTAAGACTATATAGGGGTTATACAAATGGTTAGTGATGCCCTTTGGGCTTACCAATGCACCAAGCACCTTTATGAGGGTTTTGAATGAAGTCTTGAAGGACTATATAGGAGTATTTGTAGTTGTCTATTTAGATGAAATCTTCATATTTAGTAAAACAAAGGAGGACCATATGAGAAACTTGGAGTTAGTGTTGAAGAAGTTGCAGGAAGAGAAACTCACAATAAACCTTGAGAAGAGTGATTTCATGAAGGAAGAGTTAGTCTACCTTGGCTTTATGGTTTCCAAGGGTGACTTAAAGATGGACAAGGAGAAAATAGAGGCCATATTGAAATAGCCTACTCCTAAGACAGGGACAAAAGTTAGAAGCTTCCATGGGTTAGCCCAATTCTATAGGAATTTCATTAGGAGATTCAGTGATATTTGTGCTCCAGTCCTAGAGACTATAAAAGGAGGGTTGAAAACAAAATTTGTGCAGACAAAGGTAGCTAATGATGGATTTGAGATATTAAAGAAAGAAGTGGCTACTCAGCCTATATTGCTATTGCCAAGCTTTGACAAACCATTCATTGTGGAGTGTGATGCAAGTAGCATTGTAGTGGGAGTTGTCCTAAGTCAGGAAGGTAAGCATGTGGCCTTTTTTAGTGAAAGACTCAATGAGGCTAAGTCTAGTTATTCTTCCTATGAATTGGAGCTATATGCTCTTATACAAGCCTTAAAGAAGTGGAGGCATTATCTTTTTCCTAAAGAGTTTGTTTTCTTCATAGAAAACCAAGCAGTGAGTTACATAAACACTCAAGACAAGATCAGTTTGAGACACATCAAGTGGATGGAATTCCTATAGTCTTACACCTTTAATATCGAACATAAGAAGGGAGTGAAAAACAAAGTTGCAGATGCCCTTAGTAGAAGAATACTTACCATCCAAGAGATTTAGTTGCAAAGCATAGGGGTTGAAGGTTTTAAGGATCTATATGAGGGAGATTCATATTTCTCAGAGATATATAAGGTGTGTCAAAATCTTGAGAATGACTTTCATAGTGAATTTGCATAGTATACATTGAAGAATGGGTTTCTATTCAAAGGCAAGCAACTATGTGTTCCAAGAGGTTCAATGAGGGAGAACCTTATACAATAGAAGCATAATGGAAGCCTAAGTGGAAACTTTGGATTGAGTAAGACATTGGACTTAGTAGAGAGATTCTATTTGTGGCCAAAGATGCAAAAGGAAGTAAGAAGGTATGTGGAGAAATATGGCATATGTTAGAAAGCTAAAGGCACTTCATCTAATGTAGGACTTTACTAGCCATTACCCATCCCAAGTAGACCTTGGGAGTGCATAAGTATGGAATTCATAGTGGGGTTAGCTAGAACTCCAACTGGTTTAGACAGTGTATTTGTAGTGGTAGATAGGTTTAGTAAAATGAGCCACTTCATACCATGTAAAAAAACACATGATGCCAGCCATATTTCCTACTTGTTCTTCAAAGAAGTGGTAAGGATTCATGGCCTACCAATGAGCATTGTTGCAGATACGAATGTAAAGTTCATGGGTCACTTTTGGAAGACCCTATGGAAGAGGTTAGGAAAAAACTTGTCTCACAGATCTGCCTATCATCCTCAAATGGATGGGAAGACTGAAGTAATCAATAGGGTCCTTAGGAACTTGCTTAGATGTTTGACCAAGGAGTGTGGACAAGGCTGGGAGCAAGCTATTCCACAGGCTGAATTTTCCTACAATGACAGTACCAATAGAGTTACAGGGAAGAGCCTATTTGAGATAGTGTATGGGGCACATCCAAGGGGTGTGATGGAACTCAGAGACCTCAAAGGATATGAGGGAATCAGTGGGCATGATGATGATTTTTCACAATCAATGAAGGAGGTTCATGAGCAAGTGCAAAAGACCTTGATGGAGGCAAATCAAAAGTTGAAGGCAAAGAAAGATGAGGGGAGAAGAGAATTGTAGTTTGAAGTGGGTGAATTAGTCATGGTGTTCCTAAATAAGGAAAGACTACAAAAAGGGATACCCAACAAGCTACAAATGAAATGAATTGGACCTTGTAAGATATTGGAAAAGTATGGACCTAATGTATACAAGGTAGAGTTGCCCAAGGGGATGTCAATTTCCCCAATCTTCAATGTGAAAGATTTGATCAAGTATAAGGTGTTAATCTCTAAGTTCTGTTGATGATTAGTGACCAACACTTAGTCATTCACTTAGGTAGTTTTAGTTGGCTATCATTGTGGCCAAGCTAAAACTATGCAAGGCTGAGCAACATTGCCAAGTAGTTTTCAGTTTGCCTAGTTATATTGTTGAGCTGAGTAGGACACAGAGATGTTAAGTGCCAAGAAAAAGACAAGCCAATGCTGAGTAGAACAATTTTTGTATACATGTCAGGAATGATACAAACTTTGAGGATAAGTGATCTGGCCGACTTGTATAATCTTTTTGGGCCAACTTATGTATGCATTTAATATTATTTTATGGAGTTAGTTATGCATTTAATTGTTTTATCTTATGCATGATCTATTGTAAACATTAATTGTTATACCATCAAGGTATGGGTGTTAGATCTTGATTGTTGATCTGGATCTCGCTATCAGATTTGAATAGGTATATTAGATTGCTTCTAAACCCTATTTTATGTGTGTAAGGAGATAGTAGATGAATTGTCTAGTGACTGCATTTTGAAGTGAAATGCATAGAGGGTTATTTTGTTAAGAAGCAGAGATCAAGCAGAGTAAAAAAATAGTGAACAATAGAGTAAAGTTATATCAAATTATGAGATCTTAGAAGGTACTAGAAAGAGGAGATCCATCATCAGCATTAGAGTGCATAATGAAGGATCAATACTTGAGACATTCTAATCATTGTATTAGGTGAAAATATCTTAACAGAGTGGTTCTAGCAGACCTTTCTTTATCTCCTAACAGAGTGCTTACTTCATTGTAAGTTAAAATCCTTTCATAGGGTAGATTGTAATGATCTTAAGCTCTTAACCAAGAAGACCTTTAACATGGTAGATTATATTTTGTAATCAACATTTGTAACCTTAACAGGTACACTTTATTACTACAGTAGTGGAGAATTTTGTGGGTGTCATCCCCACCCTAGTTTTACCTATTTGGGTTTCTGTGTTACCAAATTATTGTGTTATGTGTTATTTATTTCATTGTGTGGATGTTATCTGAGATTACATTAGATTCATATATGTATGAGTGTGGATCAGTTTGTTTTAAGTGTTTAATTTTGAAGATCTGCTACACCCCCCCTCTCAGTATCTTTCTTTCCCATTATTGTATTTCAAACAATTGGTATCAGAGCCTTAGTTCTCTAAAAAGGTCATAATCAGCTTGAGAATACAAATCTTGAGATGGAGATCTACAAGATGGGTAAAGTCATTGAGAATCAAAAGATTGATATTCAGCTAGCACTACAACAACTTGAGACTGTAAGACAAGAATTAAAGAAGTCCTTGACCACAAGGAGAGATTTGGACAAACTAATGAATGCCACTCATTATCAGGAAGAGGACACCACAAATCTATTTTAGAATGGAGATTCTACTAAGAGCGATGCAGCAATAGCAGATCTACTGGAAAAGAATAGTGCACTATGTGAAGAAGTCAAAAACTTGAAAAAGGAACAAGAAACCCAATCAATAAGAATGTGTGAAGTTGTTGAATAGAAAAAGAAAGCCAAAGATGAAAAGGCTATGGTAGAAGAAGAAAAAATAATCATGACTACCAGACTTGATGAAAGAACACATGATGTGCAAACAATGACAGTCAATCAAGTAGACATGGAAAACCAACTACTACTTGTGAATCAGGAGATCAATAGGAAAGACTTAGAGATTGTAAATCTTAGATCTGAGAACAATCAATTGAAAGATGAATTGAGATATAAGAAAGAGATTAATAATAGAGTGAATGACCCAAGTGTAGCTATGAGATACTTTGAACAATTGGTGGAAGCATCAAGAAGACCTAAAGATTCTTCTAGATTAGGTCACATTGAACAACATACAACCACTAAAGATGGAGAATCATCTACGATAGGTGAAAGAAGGCATGCAAAGTCGAGAAACAACAAACCTGTTTGTCACCACTGTGGGAAACCAAGTCATACAACAAAAATTTTCTAAAGCAAGAATGGTAAGTCCAATCCGAAAACTAACCTTAATAGTTATTGCTTTAACTGTAATAAGTTTGGACATCAAGCACGTGAATGTAAGACAAAGGCAATAAAAACACCTACACTCAATGGTAATTTCTATAACTGTCACAAATATGGTCATAGAGCACAAGATTACAGATCAAAAGGTAAACAACAATGGACATCAAAGGTGCAAGAGAAATCACCAAGAAAAGGAAATACTTACAATTGGGATTACATTACATGGCATAGTTTTCATTACTATGGTGAGTATGGATATGTTCCAAAAAACTGCATAAGGACACATTTCAAAGGAAAATCCAAAAGTTGGATGAATGGAAGCCTAGTTTATCACAGTTGTCTGAAAATTGGTCATACAAGGAAAGATTGTAAGACTAGGGTACCTGTTCCTACTGTTGATAAAATTAGGGCACAGATGAACAAGACATTGGTTAAGAAGTATGAACCATGCAGCAATGAAGCTAGTGAATTCGAGGTCACCCAATCCAATGGATCAAGTGATCACATCATCTCCAACTAAGAAAAAGAGGTGTGTAAGGAACTGTATGTAAAACTCTTATCTTACATCAGTTCCTAACATGAAATGTACAAAAGTCCATATTTGCATATGTTAAGATGCACTGGGACATATTTTTGAAGACAAATGCTGAGTTGAGCCAATTGCACTATAGGTACCAAGCACCAATCATGGACACTAAGGGTGAGTTCTTTAGTGAGTGCCAAGTTTTGTTGGCCGAGTAAGTTTTATGATGGCTGAGTGTAGTAAGCCGAGTGGGATGCAAGTTGTGTTAAAGCCAAGGATAGCTGGCTTGCACTAACTCAATAGGAAGAACATTCATTGCTTAACTACCTTGACCTTTCAAAGTCTATAAAGGATGAATAATTAACACTTCATTTTTACCTTGCAATTTTTACTGTTTATAGAGTGATTGAAGTGATTTGTAAAATTGATCTTAACAGAGTTAGCATCAAAGATTTCATCAGCATGCCATCGACAATCCTAAGGTGAATAGTGTGAAGAGCTACTTGCTGAGGTACTCTACTTTTTCATCTCTCAAACCCTAATTTCAAAATTATGGCTGCAAGTTCTTCTGCACTAGCTAAGAGTATGGAGGCAGAACCAGAGCAAATTTAGTTAGTACAGAGTGATGAATGTGAACCTGTCAACTTTCAAGCCATTCCTGAAAGTGTGATTCAAATTGATTTAATGGGAGCCCTCTCATCCATTCCACCCAAGCTACTCATGATACATGATGTTTGATCATGTTATATGGTTAAGATTGGTGAAGTAGGTTATAGTGAAATAAGGAAATCCTACAAAAAATTGTGTGTCAATGGAGTTCTGAAGGCAGAATTCAAACATTTAGCCGACAAAGGGTTAACTTGTGCCCTAGATTTTCCACAAGGTTTCAAAGATGAATGGATTAAGATTATCCTTAGCCGAGTTCATGACATGTGTATGTGGTTGGATAATGGACCAGTCAAGATCACCAAAGGCATGATTCATCGAGTGACTAGATATCCTATAGAAAATGGGAAATGAACCATGAGGGATAATAACAAAGAAGAAATTACAGTGAACACTGGAGCTGTATAGAACAACAAAGGTATGAATATCTCTACAATTACAGACCTACAACTTGACTTTGGAGTAAGAGTAATAGCACATAAGTTTTATCAATCTAGTAGATTGGATAGTGTTCCTTGTACACTCATTGATCAGGCATAGAAAATTGTTAAGAAAAATCATACATATGATATTGCCGAGCTACAGTAGACACAATTAGTTGAGAACCTAGAATCAATCAGAAAGGCTAAGAGCTCATCATGTAAGTTTGGTTCTTTAATAGTCTGTATATTTTTCTACATTCAGGATACATTTCCTACACTGGGAAATATTTTTTGGAAAAAGGATAGGTCCATAATAGTTCAAATTAGTGAATGTATGGATAAACTAGGAAGTAATTTCAATAGCATTTTGGGGAGCTATTTTGTAGAATTCAAGAAGAGAATGAGATTAAGGACTAGAATTCCTAAGTCACTAGTGGAGAAGCACTATGAAGAAATCTATTTTCTAGTTGATACAGATAATACTTATATCCAGGTAGTGACATCTAGGATAACATGCTTAGAACCATTTCCATATGAAATCAACATTGATGAAGCATCAACTACCATCATTACACTCCTAGCTGAGGTAATTGATACTATAGTAGAGAGATTTGGAAACTTTGATGAAGCTAAGGATAAAATTTCTAGAAGTTTGAATGAGGGAACTATGGATAGGAAAAGAAAGAAGATTGTGAAAAACTTGAAGAAAATGGTTGGCTTGGGTAGTGATGAAGAACCTGAGGATGCACCTTTAGGCCTGACCACTGGACAAGGAGAGGATATATCTACAGAGGAGGAAGTAAGTGCATCAAAAGAGGTTACTAAGAAAGCTAAGGGCAAGAAACAATCAATTGTCATAGTAAGCAAGTTGAGCAAAGCCAAACCCAAGGTTACACCTCCTATAGCTAATCATCCAAGGACTAGAGAATCTACTATTACTTCTCCAGTAGAAGTACAGACAAAAGTATATGGTAAGAGGAAAGTTGTAGAAATTAGTTCTAGAAAGGAAGCAAAGGTTACTCCTAAGGCTGAGCCGAGTAAGCCAGCAAAGAGACCAAGAAGAAGATTAAATTTGGGGATAGATAGTGTTAAAATGGAAAATAAATTCGAGCTAGGAATGTATAATCCAATTGAGTAAGGAAAAAGGAAGATTATTATGAATCAAGCTAATCCTTAGAGCATACACCAAAATGAAACAACAAAGGAGACAAGAAGTTTTTGAAGGGGGAAAAGCATAAAAAAACCCCCGTGATATTATTAAGAATGGGCCAAAAAATCCTAAGAGAGAGAGAGGAAGAGAATGAGAGCAAAATGCTCATACAATTCTTCAATGAGAATGAGAAACTAAGTGTTGCAAGTGAAAATGAGAAAGAGTGAATAATGTGAAAAAGTGAGTGAGTGAAAAGTGTATATAGAAGAGAAAAGAAGCATCTCTTATGAAGAGATGAGAAGAAAGGAGTTGCATGTAACTCCCATGTGCATGTGAGCCACATTCATAATGTGTGTTCCACTTGTGCTATTTCCTCTTAAGGAGGAATCT
>MU226973.1:464132-478549 GCA_018584345.1 Thuja plicata | reverse complement strand
TCACACATGGACAAGAGGACATGTGTTCATGTAGGGATTCTATAGGAATCTCCTACTTAAATAATAAATTAAACTAAACTACCTTGGTTTATAATATATTTCACCAAGGAAAGATTACATATTCTAATAGATAGTGATGAGGAAAAGACATAAACTGATGAACCCAACAACATACCTACTACAAAATTTAAGAAACCAGCTAGTATTGATGAGGTATGTGACACTTTGAGGAATTCAGTAGGGTTAGCAACTTTTAAGTTCATTAAGTATGAAAAGTTGAAAAATACAGATAGGCACAAAGTATAGGAAGCACTGTTAGATATGATGAGTACTTTCAAATTAACTCCTACAGAGATAGGAAATCATGTGCCCAATGAACTTTATGATTTTTTTTCAAGCAAATGGGAATTTGCACTTGCCGCAGAAAGACAGGTCAGGGAAGGAACTCTAGCCCAAGTAATACCTGAGTTAACCTCAAAGAAAAGAGCCAAATTCATTGAGGATTACAAGAGTAGGTTTGTTCCTAAACTCAGAGGCTATGCTATTCTAAAAAAATATATTGAAGGTGTAGTACAACAAAGTACAAGGATCTAGAAGGAAATCTTTGGACTGGCCGTTCCAAAAGATAAGAAATCTAGTGAAGGGAAATCTGAGAAAAAGACAAAAGAAGTTAAAGTAAAGACTGCCCTTGAACCACAGATAACACAAGATCAAATTTCCATAGAATAGGGAAAAACCAAAGATGCATTAGATGCAAAAAATTCTGTTGATCTGACTGCAGACAATCCTATGGATTTTATAGTTGATGATCCAAGCAATTTGAATGCCGAAGAACAAGAGATGCTGAGTGGTAAAGACACTGATTCGCCTATTAAGGCAACTGATACTGAAGAAGGGAAGACCACAGCATCTGATGAAATAATTGAAGTTATCAATGATCAAAAAAGTGAAGAGAAACAACAAACAAATGAACAAGAGGTAACTTCATAGAATCCACCTATTTTAGAGGTTGTGAAAATACTTTTAGATAGTGGATTAGGGATGAAGGATACTGTTGATGAGCCTAAAGAAGAAGAGGCAATGCAAGTGTTGGTTGATCTACCACACTCTGCATCATCCACTCCCATAGGTCCTAAAACTGAGAGTATGCTGAACCCCCAGACAATAATGATAGAATTAAAAGAGGCATTGGACATTGACACTATTAAAGGAAAAGATATTATGCTTCCGAGCATAAGTTCTCCAGAGGTGAAGAAAAATAAAATCTTGAAGAAGAAGTCTCAGATTCTAGATGTAAAATTAGATGAAGTCATTGTGATTCCACAATGGGATCCCAATGAGTTATATTTTGAACAAATAGGGACTCTTCAAGAATTACTTAAGAGGAAGAAGAGATAGGAAGAGATGAAGATAGAACAAAAGAAAAAGTAGGTGTTGTATGACATCAAAGACATATTTGCAAAGGCTTTTGACTTCGAGGATGAAATGCCTCAAGCTCCAATCATTGATCAGCTAGTCAACATTGTACATAAAGTAATTGATGAGAACATAGACAGAAATGAAGAGCTTCTACAATGGTCCAGGAGAAGATTTGAGAGAAAAGTTCTAGAGAAAATTTTAGAAGAGATTGCCACAAAATAGGTTGAACTTTCTATTCTTGTAGAAACTTTAGAGAAAGTTATAGCCAATGTTTATTCTTTTTATAGGAAATTATGTGATGTTGAATTTTTCACAAAGGATAATCTATAGCTTGTTGAGAAGCTACAGTTAGATTTAAGATCAACTGGCACTACTTTGGGTAAAGATACTACCTCTATTTCTTTACATCTTAATAAGTTGATAAATGCACAATAGAGAATAGCCAAGATTATGGCTGAAGATGGTTGAATAAGGGCCAAATTGATAACTATTTAGACAAGCTTGTTGCCTCACTTGGAGGTAATACAAAAGGAACTTTTAATTACAAAGGAGTTATCACAAAGCAATGCAAATCTATCAACTGCAAAAATTTTAGTGAGTCTAGCTGTCGAGCGAGAAATAAAATTGGAAGTTATGAAGATTGCAAAGGAAAGCTAGGATACTACATTTGAATCCACCCTGCAACTTCATAAATAATTTTTGGATAAGTAAAACTTAACCCCACCATCAATTAGTGACAAAAACAAGGGGGAAGTTGGTAAGGAAGTATGAAAGGATACAGTATGATACATCAGTACAGTATAGGTACACTTGCATATAATTTTTGAAGGCATGTAAACTTTTTGTATGAATTATTCTGAGTATATTCCTAGGGGGAGTACTTAGTGTACTTAGGCAATATTTTGATGAAATGAACGGAAGTAATTATAAGTTTTTTTGCCACTAATATCAAAGGGGGAGATTGTTAATCTCAAAGTTCTGTTGATGATTAGTGACCAACACTTAGTCATTCACTTAGGTAGTTTTAGTTGGCTATCACTGTGGCCGAGCTAAAACTATGCAAGGCCGAGCAACATTGTCGAGTAGTTTTCAGTTTGCCTAGTTAGATTTCTGAGCTGAGTAGGACACAAAAATGTTAAATGCCAAGAAAAAGACAAACCAAGTGCTGAGAAGAATAGTTTTTGTATACATGTCAGGAATGATACAAACTTCAAGGATAAGTGATCTAGCCAACTTGTATAAGCTTTTTGGGTTGACTTATGTATGCATTTAATATTCTTTTATGGATTTAGTTATGCATTTAATTGTTTTATCCTATGCATGATCTATTGTAAACATTAATTGTTATACCATCAACGTATGGGTGTCAGATCTTGATCGTTGATCTGGATCTCGCTATCAAATTTGAACAAGTATATTAGATTGCTTCTAAACCCTATTTTATGTGTGTAAGGAGCTAGTAGACGAATTGTCTAGTGACTGCATTTTGAAGTGAAATGCATAGAGGGTTATTTTGTTAAGAAGTAGAGATCAAGTAGAGTAAAAACATAGTGAGCACTAGAGTAAAGTTATATCAGATTATGAAATCTTAGAAGGTACTGGAAAGAGGAGATCCATCATCAGCATCATAGTGCATAACGAAGGATCAATACTTGAGACATTCTAATCATTGTATCAGGTGAAAATCTCTTAACAAAGTGGTTCTAGAAAACCTTTCTTTATCTCCTAATAGAGTGCTTACTTCATTGTAAGTTCAAATCCTTTCACGGGGTAGATTGTAACGATCTTAATCTCTTAACCGGGTAGACCTTTAACAGGGTAGATTATATTTTGTAATCAACATTTGTAACCTTAACAAGTACACTTTATTACTACAGTAGTGGAGAATTTTGTGGGTGTCATCCCCACCCCAATTTTACCTATTTGGGTTTCTGGGTTACCAAATTATTGTGTTATGTGTTATTTGTTTCATTATGTGGATGTTATCTGAGATTACATTAGATTCATATATGTATGAGTGTGGATCGGTTTGTTTTAAGTGTTTAATTTTGAATATCTAATTCACCCCCCCTCTTAGTATCTTGCTTTCCCATTATTGTATTTCCAACATAAGGGAATAGATATGGATGAGATGCAATATAGAACAGAGGTCATTAAGGACATGGGAGAGTTCAATACTTTAGAATAGGACAAACTACAAGTTGAGAAGATATTGGATTCAAGGGTGAAAAGAAAACAAGGCATAAGATATACATGGAGCATCTAGTGAAGTGGAAGCAACAACTAGAGTTAGAAACCACTTGGATAGTTGAGAGTGACTTCAAGAAACATGGAATTAGTGAGGAGTTCCTGACACCAACTATACCCGAACTTGTTTTTCTTGTACAGGGGAGTATGGTGTAGGAGCACCCTTAAGGTCTATTGAAAGCTCTTAATCAATTTTGGCTTTTAGGTTGGTTTGGCAAACCATCCATGAATAAGGACTAAGTATAAAGTCCCTAGTGTGTGTTTGATGTGTGGTTTAGGTTTGGAAAGATTACAATTGTGTTGTTTGAGTCTAGTTGATTCTAGGAGTCTAAGGCCTAGAATTCAACTCAAAAGTAAAAGAGTTGACCAAATTCCCAAATTGGGAGGATTTTTAACATTTTTTTGTTTTCTAACCATTTGAGGTCAATTGGTAAATTTTAGAACCAATTAGGACACTCAAGTTGTGAAAAATGGCAATTTTGACAAATGTTGTCAAAGTTGGCATGACAACATTTCCTAGATTTTAGGAATCGGCCATTAAGGTTCCCAAATACCAACCAAATGGTCTAGATATATGGGATAGGAGTATATAAGGTGAATCCAACCCTAATTTTTCAGTTAGTTCTCATATTGTACGGACTGATTGCAAGGAAGAGCCAATTTACAGTGTAAATTTGTGACAGAGCCATCATCCATAACCTTATTGGATTGAATGGACTGAATGAATGATTGGATAGTTTTTGAAATGTAGTTTCCAAGCTTTGTGTGGTGTTAGTTTGTTAGTTTGTACATTCTAGTTAAGTTTTGTCAAATCATTTGTGTTTTGCAAATTTGCTGGCCAGTTTTGGTCCATTTATGTAAATAATGGGTTTCTTTGGAGTTCCCATGGCTCAAACTCCGTGAGCACTTGGAATACACTAGGACCTTGTATATACTATGTAGATATGTCTTTTGGAGTGTGTGGGTGTAGGGAAGGCTTGAGAACATTCAGGCCCTAGGCGAGTGGTGAGCATTCTGGCTAGGGTTACTTAACAAGACAGTGGCAATAGAGATTGCACTTTGATTGGTATGAGCCAATAAATTTTGGAGAAGTGAGGAGGCATGTGGTGAAGACCTTCTAGTGGAGGGATAAGTTCAGATGGATCCAACTGATCAAAGAAAGAAGATCAAGTTACCAAACTAGTCTACATGTCTCCAAAACCCTTATTTTTAGTGGTTTGGTAGAAAACCACTATACGGACACCATTAGGAATTGAGACCTAGAAAATATTCAAGGGGATAAAAACCCACAAAGAATATCTGATTTTTTTTGGGTGTTGTTAAGGGTTTGTGGAAGAAAGAATACATTTTCAGTGTTTTGGAGGGCTAATAGGCCTAAAAAGACTACAAGGCAAAAGAGTTGGATTTGTGGGTCTCGATTGGAAAATGGTTGAAGGGTCTAGCAAGTTGGATCCATAGGAGTGTAATTTGACCTAAGGGGAGTAGGAAATCCCAACCTTAGGAAGTTGACACCATTGGGGTGAAAGGAGGCTTGTGAAGCCATGCTTGTAAGAAAGCTAAGAGAAGAGTAAGGAGTTGAGTTTGAAGTTGATGGGAAGTTCCTAGTGAGTTAGAGGATGAGGAAAGAATCCTCTAAGTTATAGTGGAGAGAGAGAGACCCTAAGGAAGACCCAGTGAAGGTATTAGAGAGATCTTGAGGCTCTAGGAGAAGGAGCTCCTCATCAGTTTTGACCCCATTTGGAGCCTCTAAAGCCTTCAAAATCAAGTTCAAAGTTTTTGTACCCTGCTACCAATACCAAAAATATCCAATATCTACAAAACTAGATTTGATCTGGGAATGAAAATTTACTGGAAAGATGATACAATCAAAGTGAACCTCCAGGGAAGAAAATAGAACATTCTAAGCTCAAATGGAAAACTTACTAAAAATAGTAACTTTCTAGAAATAGTAACTACACAAAATACCCTTTATTGAAAAGAAACCAGAAAATATTTTTGGGTGATGCAAGATTGCTCTTATACCTAGGATGCTCTTTCATTAGACACCCAGGGTAGTTTAAGAATTGACCCTATCATGTCTTAGGTGGGCAAAGGAAAATCGAGATGGTTAACCTCCTCCTTTGATAGCCATTGGTGTAGGAGCACCTAGGTAGGGCTAGAAAGTAACCTAGGGCTTCTCAGTTGTTTTTGGTTTGTAGTGGTTGTAGCCAAACCACTAGGGAATAATGGGACAAGTTAGGTCCTATTTTTTTTGGAGTTAGATGAGGAGGTCTACTTAGGTCTTTAGTGCTTTTATTTTCAGTAATGTCCAAAGTTTCTCTTTTGATCCATATGGCCAATGTTGGGGCAATAGTTTAAATAATCCATCTAGGGGTCTAATTGGACAAGTAGGAGTGCACAAGGCCTAGATGATGTTTACTTAGCCTAATTATTCTATTTGTTAAGTTCTTATGATGTTTGAGCATGTTTTGTGTCAAGATCCCAAAAGATGTAAAAGTTGTCAATGTTGTCATTGACAACATTTGTTGCAAGATTGTGTTTTCAGACAAAGTGGTTCCTTAAATATTTGAAACTGTCAGGATAGGGACTTGGAAACCTATATTATACCTCCCTCAACCTTTTGTATAGGTTTGTGGGTTTTGATAAGCTATTGTACAGACTGTGTTATCAATGAAATAGTTACAGTTCTTGTATTTTTGAGCATTTTGTATTTTCTTAGATTAGATTACCTACTGTAATTCTTGATTTTGTTAGGGTAGCATGTTTTAAGATTCTGTGTGGTGGTAGATTTATATTTGGTGTTGATTAAGTTAGTTTTGTAAATTCTTTTTATTTGTAACCAGTTGCTGGTCTGAACCAAGCCACTTCTGGAAATGGGGTCATAAGTCCTCTTCCCACTATGGAGCTTGCACGAGCCTTTGGGATTAGGGAGATGAATCCATGTACATATTTTATAGTGAAGGAGGGGCCCTAGAAATCAGGGGAGATATTTTCAATATGATTCCCTAGGTGAGCTAGAGTTGCATGGCTAGGGATCACAAAAATTTGCAGAGCTAATGGGAGGGATTGAAAGAATTAATTGCTTCAATTAGTGATTTTGAAGAGGTTTATTGGTTTGTGGAGGAGTCCCAAATCAAAGGAGAAGATTGGGTGGAGAGTTTAGAGTGCCAATAAACAAGTTCCTTTGTGCAGATAGACCTAATGCTTAGAAACCCTTATTTTTAGGCATGGTTATAGGAGTCATTGTACGGAGATTTTTGATAAAAAATAACTAGAAAATATTTAGTGTCTTGATAAAGGGTATTAGTATCCATTTCTATTTTTCCAACTTGTTAAGGAGTTTTGCAAGTTAATTGGGAAAAAGTGCCTAATTAGGCCTAATGGTTGTAGCCCTATTTTGGGTGAATTTGGCTTTGTTATTGGAACTTGTTTAGTGTTTCAGTGCAAAGGAAATTTGTGGACATTGGATTGGATCCAATTAACAATCTAGTAGACTACCTTTCCATATGGAATATTTCTGGATTATTTTGGATCAATTTGTGGGAAAGGACAAGAAGAGCACTAGGGCAAGATATTGAGTAGTTTTGATTCCTTTATTGGTGTACTCAAGCTGAATTGGAGTGGGATCTTGTGGAAAGGATCCTTATAGATTAGGGTTGGTGAGGAACCCTAATTAGGCTGGAGAAGAGGCCTATTGAAGACCCTAGTGGAGGATAGGGTAGCAGAGAAAGGCTTGTTGTTACATCAGATTGGTATCAGAGCCAAGTTAAAGACTTGGGAAGTCAGTATATGTCTGTAGCTACTAGTGAATCAGTAGGAGAGTCAAAAATGGTGACTAATGTAGACCTGGATAAACAGGTGGATGAAAAAAAGGAGAAGGACAAACTCCTTGAAGAATCCTTAGAAGGAATGAAGATAAGGCTAGAAGAAGTTGCCAATGTAGCAACTAGAAATAAGGAAGTTGAAAGCAGTGATAGGGGTAAAACAATTGTTGAAGAACACCTTATCCCTAAACTAGACCCTATTCTCAATGAAGAACCCTTTCTAAAAGCCATAAAATCCCTAGAAGGAAAGGAATTGGAAGGTATACCATTGTTTAGTGGAAAGATTGTTTAGTGGAAAGATGGACATTGAGGCAGTGATGGATTGGATTGAAGGAATGGAGAACCATTTCAAGTGTGAAGGGGTTAAAGAGGCACAAAAAATAAAGGTGGCCAATTCAAGACTAAGAGGATCCACCCTAACATGGTGGAAATACCTTCAAGATGAGAGGGTTAGATTGGTTAAGCATCCCATAGCCAATTGGAATGCAATGGTGACCAAGCTAAAGGAGAATTATCTACCAGAAGACTATGAGATTCAAATCCATAAAAAAAGATAGAATTTGAAGAAAAAATACTTGGATGTGGCCTCATATATAGAGGAATTCCAAAGATTGTGTCTTAAGTCTAAGCAACAAGAAGAGTAATCAATCAAGGTTGCTAGGTACTTGGGTGGACTGAAATGGAACATCAAAGAAGAAATCAGTTTGTGGACACCAACTATAGTTCAAAGGTGTCATTAGTCAGCCCTAAGAGTGGAGGAAAAGAATAAGAAGGGTAACTCTAACTTAAAAAATACAGGTAGAGGAAGAGATCGAAGGGGTCAAAGAGGATTCTATCAAGGCAGAGGCAATGAGAAAAGGACACAAGGTGAGAACAAACTAATAGAGCACAATACTGAAAGCACTCCAAAAGGGGCTATAACAGAGGTAGGGTTAATCAAGGAGGTCCTAGTAGAGGAAGATGAGGTAGAAGTAACTCATACTTTGCAAGTATGAAGTATTACAATTGTGGTCAATTAGGCCATCTAGCATATAGATGATCTGACAAGCCTACTACTTCAAATCATGATAAGAGAGTGGCCTATGCTCATGAGGACACTGTGTGTCAAAGTGTGATAGCTAAATGTGGCCTTTTTACTTAGCCATACACTTCAACATGGTCATTGTTCACCAGTCGCATACAAGAATGGAGATGAAATTTTCCATCTTGCATGTCTGTATGATTCGACCTATTTCCTCCTATCTAGTTGGGATTTTGAATAAGCTCTCAGAATTGAGAGTCCAATAACCTAGACCATTGCTAGAATGGAGGATTTAAGTAAACAAGTAATGCAAAAGTAATCTAGAGAGCTTAGTTTATTCTAGAAATGATATGCAATATTAATCTAGATTAACCTACAAATGATTATGAAGTTAATCTAGAAATGAGAGATTAAGCTAAGAATGCAAAAGATTAAGCTAATCTAAGAAATGAACAAAGATGTATTCAAACTAAGATTAGAAATGTGATTTAACTATGAAAATTTAATCTAAACGATATTAAACTAGCATGACATTAAGATTATTGCAACAATTCTAAAATTAGTGCATTCAATTAGAAAACTAGTGAATTTGAATTACAAGACTACAAATTTCAAGACTAGTTTGAATGAGAGCTGAGAGAATTCTTTTATAGACCTAGAGTCCATTCAGAATAGAAAGTTTCCTTTGAGAGAAATAGTGAACTGTTGTCTTTTGGAGTTAAGGAAGCAGTTAACTGATTAGTTTCTCTTTTCAATTTCAGTCAACTCAAAGTTTCTATTTCTGAACTAGAGAGAAGATTTTGGAGAGAATATTTAATTAGATAAATAGAATATGACCTCATAAATGTATTTTCTCAATTATTTGAACAATTAAGTTCAATCATTGAAATGAGGGTATTTATTTAATATTTAAATATTATTTAATTCCTTTTTATGTGTTTTAGCTAAAAGGGGTGAATTTAATTTAATTAAAGTGCTAGGAATTTATAATTAAAATAATTCAATCATTAGGTTTACTTAGCCAATTATGATTGACATTTTAGGAATTAAATATAATGTATGATTAATGTAGATTTAGGGTTTTCTACATTTGACACTTAGGTCGAGTAGAGTCAGTCAAAACTCAGAATTGCCTAGTACAATAGGGACTTTGATGATTCAAAAGAATGATAAATGCAACAAAATTGGTTAGAGTTGCAAGTGCCAATTTTGGGGTGTTAAATTTTGCCCCTCTTTGAATTGATGTGCGAGCAGCACATTGACTCAAAGAATAGTTTGATGTCTAAAGCATAGAAGAATAGTTGAAATTGATTTCGAGAATTGATGATGTAAAGAATTCAGAGCTATCTCCAAAACATAGCTGAACTCTCCGACGTCTAGGTTAGATTGTCAAGATGCCAGTTAGATCAATTTTTTGAGGGTCATCTTTAGAATGAAGCTTAACTCTCAGGGATTTGAGTTAGATTTCTCAAATACCTAATAGTGAGATTTTGAGAGCCATCTCCAGAACGAAGCTTAAATCTCAAGAATCTGGGTTAGATTGCTTCAATACCTAATAGATTTATACCTTTCAAAAGACTATCCTCAGAACAAGGCTCAATCTTCAGGAGTTAGGGTTAGATTTCCCCAATACCCATCCATTTGAAAGTAAGTCAGTAGTGATTGTAGGAATATCTCCAAAATGAAGCTTAGTCCCCCAATATCTAGGTTAGATTGCCCAGATACTGGTTAAATTGAGTTTTAGAGTCATCTCCAAAACAGAGGTTGATTTTCAGGAGCCAGGGTTAGATTGCATCAATTCCCAATAGATGAGGTTTTTGAGAACCATCTCTAGAATGGAGCTTGATTGTCAGGGATGTGACTTAGATTGCTCAGATACCAAATAATAAGATGACCAGATGCAAGGAGCGATGATTCCCTTAGTGATTCAGAGTTTTGGAACACCCAGTTTTGACTATGGGGTATGAAAACTGAACATGCCCCAAGTGATGAGATGCCCCCAGCAATGAGGACTTTTGAATTTAGATCAGATTGATTAAAATAGATTCAATGATGTAATCATCCTGCCCACTCGGGAGTGAAAATAGAAAGATGACACACCATAATAAAGATTGAGAGTGAGAAATTGAAAATAGATGTTGAATCGAAGATCAAGAAGAACTCAGAATAGATTACGAAAGAATTTAGAAGATTCAAAATCAATTTTGAGTGATTTCAAGGTCTGGTTGACCAAGTTTGACCAAAGTTGACTAGAGTTGAATTTTGAGGAAAATTGTCAAAGATTTGAGAAAATGTTGATTAGATGTGATTCTGAAAAGAAAGGGACATCAGAAAGTTGACTGCATAAGGGTCTAATCGCGTCGGTCCCAAAATTTTAAAATGCAATTTTGAGCTATATATGAGTGTCATATTCAATTTCGATTCTGAAAATGGATTCAGAGCAGTCGATTTAGCTAAGGGTGAAATTTTCATGCAAAATGGAGCACTTTTGAAAATTTGGTCAAAACCTATATATGAGTCAAAAAGGTCATTTTCAAATCATTTGCATCCATTGACTTTTGAGAAGAAAAGAGCTCTGAGCGAGAGTGGTGGTCCCCATGAGTACTCATTGATTCGAGTGATCACTTGGTATCACAGTTTTCTGGCAGCATACGGACCAATGATAAGTGGCCGATTTACCTCCTTATCAATTCAAATTTCATTGCTTTCAGTTAAAATTTTGCATGTTTTTGTCATTTTTAGGAACTGACCCGTGGGTTCTCACACGAGGAACTAGGTTCTTCGTGCGTGCCGATGGGAAAGTTTGCACGAGGAACTGCTGAAAAGTGAATCCTCATGACTATCGATGGGCATCCTCATGTGGGAGGGTACCCATGTCTCACATGAGAAACCCTTTGAAAGGGTTTTTCTCATGTGGGTTGACATAAAACTTCACGCGAGCCCAAAATGTCACGTGGGTTGAAGAACTTCTTCGTGCGAAATGTTGCTTCTTCGCATGGAGAGAACAATATAGTTTGAATGTAGAATGAGTCTACATCACATCTAGTAGCATTTACATCAGCTTTGTATCTATGTTTAGGATTTCTACAATGCTTTATTTCTTAGTATAGTATTTGAAATGATATTTTCTTCCAAGTACTTATCCTTTGTTGTTGTTTTCATGTCTTGCAGGTCGATTCCTCAGATATTGCATTTAGATCACATTATCCATTTATTTGTGGATTGATCCGGTAGTTAGATGATGCTAAGGTAGCCCACATTGACAGTCTAGGCCTTTCTCATCTTTGTGAGGTACCCGAGATTTGCGTAAATCACAGAGTATTAGGAGCCTTAGTGGAGCGTTTCTATTTGGAAATGAACACTTTCCACCTTCCATAGGGCGAGATGATAGCGACGCCTGAGGATATATATAGGATTCTTCGGATACCCTTCCATGGACCTAGAGTAGCATACAATGTGCAGCCATGAGAAGGTACAACAACCCTGAGAGATATTTCAGGATGACTAAGTCATGGATCGAGCTATCCTGTGGGAGGAGTTGATCAGAGTATACGGGCCAGGGCACCAATTACCAGTGGTTCTAGTAGCCTTCCTTGGTTGCTACCTTATGAAAAATCATGGTCAGCATGGTTTGGAGTGTTGATGGGGCTGAATGTTATAGCGTATGCTAGCCAAGCCTGCCCATTTTGGATGGGGTCAGTGTATGCTTGCCCACATGTATCATGAGATGCATGAGATTTCCTATAGAGAGGCAAAGAGTATGGCTACCGACATGTTTGTTTTATAGGTGTGGGCGTGGGTGCACCTTCCTATCACCAAGCCCATTTTTCATGATCTGAGGCTACCTTTAGAGCCATACATATATAGATATAGGGGTCTAATTACCCAGCCCGTGCTGGGTAAGATAGAGCAGTGGTGAGCTCAGTTGGATGATTTGGTAGCCGTAGTATGGTGACCATGGATATTGACCAAGCCGTAGGATGATTCCATAGATCATCTTGGCTATATTTTGTGCTCATGACCACTTATCAGCTTTTCTATTACCATTATTGAGTGGTTCCCTCTTACGTGTTTCTGGCGGCAGTTTGGTCGTGCCCACGACATATCTCAAGAGTATTTCCCTTATCCTCATTTCATTGATGAGATGAGGAAGGGATGGTCGATCTGATTAGATACTGGGTGATGCATGATAGATGTGTGAGAACTTGCGCAAACTCAATGGGATTATATAAGTGGGGTAGTAGATGGTAGCATTCCTACAGAGTATAGAGAGTATTTTTCTACTCATCCATTCCCATGCTTCACAAATCCAGTTGGTATGGGAGAACCAACACAGGTAGTACACCCATAAGTACCACAGTAGAAGGTACCATTGCCTCTTCCATAGCAGATACTACAGCCACCACCATAATAGGGACCCTAGTAGGGGCCATGGCCATGCACTTTATAGGTTGACATCCCCGCTCAATAGATGAGGATTGATCCTGGTGCGAGCGATAGTGGGAGGTAGACGAGACGGAGGAAAGCTGCTTAGTTAGGTCAGCAGCAGGAGAAGCCAGAGTAGGAGGAGGCACATCAGGAGGAGCCTATGTAGGAGGATCAGCCTACACAAGATCTTGTATGGGTTCAAGTATAAAGGGACCCATTATCATAGGTGCAGGATTCCCTGCAGAGAGCTAGAGAGAGTTTTCCAGCTGCAGTGACAGGTTGGAGATTTGCAGGTATAGGTTTCTATGCAAGATGCCTAGCTCCTAGACTGGGACCGAGAGCTGCAGGAGGTATGAAGGTAGCTGTTGGAAATTTGACTATATTTAATTATATGACTCTATTTAGTGTTTTCATTATGGCAACAAAGTCATATGAATTTTTGGAGTCAGCACACATTATCAGAAGATCAGAAATTGGCTAAGTACAGAAAACAGGACGGAGCAAGGAACAAACTATTATAGTTTTGATTAGCGTGTGTTCATTTGTTATCCAAATGATATGTGCCTTTGAAGATAATCTTATGATTATTTTTACATGATAATTTTAAGAGAGCATGATCAGATCTACAATTATGAAGAAGATACAGCCAGTTGAAGAGGTACAGCCAGTGGATGCCAGAACAGGACAGAGATCATGGAAAGAGCTGATAGAGATTGTTTTGGCATGTAAGTTGCACTCATCCTCAAGACTTGTGCCTTTTGATTATTCATTTTTAGTGACCTAAAAATCTATGGTTAAAAGTGCATGACTTTATTCATCCGGGATAATTAGTTAGACCTATTTTGGTGAAGCGGACTGTGTGAAAAGATGTGACTGTTCGGTTTGAGTAAAGCAGTTATAGTTAATGATAAGCCAACTTAATGAAGGGTTGCATGGTTATGTAAGTGATCAAGATACATGTTAAAAGGTTTCCTAAAGCTGACATGTTCATTTACTTTGAGGAATTACTTATAGAAGGTCATTTGTGATGGGAAAAGTTGCAAAAGCCAGAGATAAGAAAGCATAGCAGAGTGCTGAAGAAGCAAAGATATATCTGTCATATGTTGAAGATATATATATTGAAGTAGAATATTTCAGAGTGAAGACAATATTTTTATAGTGATTAACAAGAGGTTAAAGCATCAGCACACAAAAGGTACTGATCAGACAAGCAGTGTCACAACAACAGTTCACCTTGCAGATACAGTGTGTATCAAATATCCAGAAGGTTGTAGCCTTCACCATTTGGATAGTGAGTCCTTGGACAGTGAGTCCACCACCCCTAATAGGGTTATTGCAAAAGAATCCTAATAGGGTTCAACCCTTAACAAGGTCACTGTACTTCATGTATTGTAAAGACAACTCCTAACAGGGTTAAGGATCTTCTAACAAGGATCATAAGACACTAGTACATAATATTTGTGGGTACTAATTCCCAC
>MU226973.1:430791-455728 GCA_018584345.1 Thuja plicata | reverse complement strand
GTTGCAAAAGTAGATGACAGTTGGTTATGGCACAAGAGACTATGTCATATCAATTTTGACAATATAGTAAAGATCAGTAATGTCAAGGCAGTTAGAGACCTACCAAGCATTGCAAGACCAATTGACATAATATGCAGGGAATGTGTTATGGGTAAACATATAAGGAATTCATTTAGAAGCAAGCAGACCTCAGCTAAAAACAAGTTGTACTTAGTGCATACAGATTTATGTGGTCCTAGTCAAACAAGATCATACTATGGTGAAAGGTACTTTATTTTGTTTGTTGATGATTTCCCTAGGATGTTGTGGGTTGCTTTCTTAAAAGAGAAGTCAGAAGCCTTTGAGAAGTTCAAAATATTCAAAGCTAAGGTCGAGAATGAATCTGGACTAAAACTGAAATGTTTAAGATCAGATAGAGAAGGAGAATTCACCTCTGACCAGTTTTGTGACTATTGTGAAGAACATGGAATAAAAAGGCAGTTGAGTGCCCCTAGAACACCTCAGAAAAATGGAATTATAGAAAGGAGGAACAGGATTATACTAGATATAGAACGCACCATGATGATTGAAGGAAAAGTGGCGCACACCTATTGGAGAGATGCAGTAATCACAGCAGTGTATACCATCAATAGAACTCAATTGAGATCAGGCATGGACAAGACACCCTATGAACTATGGTTTGGTAATGTACCTATAGTAAAATACTTCATAATATTTGGCAGCAAGTGCTACATCAAGAGAGATGAAAGTATTGGCAAGTTTGATGCTAGAAGTGATGAAGGTATTTTTCTTGGTTACTCTACAAAAAGAAAAGCTTACAGATGTTTCAACTTGAGATCAAAGATGATAATTGAAAACACACATGTTAAGATTGATGAGAAGTTTATGATTCAAGAAAGGTATTATGATTATGCACCTTTGACTGAAGAAGAACCTAGACCTAACAGTAAAGATACTATGATTGAAGAAATGTTTGATTGCATTGATTTCTCATGCAATGACCTTGATTCAAGCAATGAAGAACAACAGATTATAGAGGAAGAAATCACACCTAAGGTTCCTAAATTTACATCCAGATACCACTCTAAAAATGATATCATTGGAGATCAGAGCAGCAGTGTTTTGACTAGATCAAAAGAAAAGAATCAAACAGTGGATGAAGAGGTATGTTTACTTTCATAGATTGAACCTTTAAGTATTGAAGATGCTTGTAATGATTCTAATTGGAAAAATGCAATGAAAGAAGAACTAAATTAGATAATCAAGAATGACACATGGGAATTGGTTCCTAGACCAAGCGATAAAAATGTAATTGGAACAAAGTGGATATTCAGAAACAAAATGAATGAAGAAGGTACAATAATAAGAAACAAAGCAAGATTAGTATGCAAAGGATATGCACAGAGAAAAGGAATAGACTACATTGATACATTTTCCCCTATGAGCAGATTGGAAGCCATAAAATTGTTTTCGGCATATGCAACATTAAAAGACTTTAAAGTTTATCAAATGGATGTCAAATCAGCCTTTTTGAATGGTGACTTAAAAGAAGAAGTCTACATAGAACAACCTGAAGAATTTAACCTTTCAGATAGACCAGACATGGTATGTAGACTAAATAAATCACTTTATGGACTTAAACAGGCCCCAAGAGTGTGGTATGAAAGACTAGATGGTTATCTCACCAAGATTGGATTCAAGAAAGGAGCAGTAGATTGCAACTTGTTGCCATATTTGTTGATGAAATATTTGTTGATGACATTATCTTTGGAGGTAATGACAAGCTTAGTATAACATTTGAAAAAGAAATGAAGAATGAATTTGAAATGAGTATGATTGGTGCTATAAAATACTTTTTGGGATTAAATGTAAAACAGATAGACAAAGGAATATTCATTAATCAGTCAAAATATGTAAAGGAAATATTGAAAACCTTCAAGATGGAGGATTGCAAGCCAATATGCACTCCTATGATCATAGGAAGTAAACTTTCAAAAGATGATGACTCCACAGCAGTTGATAAAACATTGTATAAAAATATGATTGGAAAGCTTATTTATCTAACTCAATCAAGACCTGACATATGTAATGCAGTTGGCATTGTTGGAAGATTTGTAGCTAAACCCAAGCATAATCACTTAATGGAAATCAAGAGGATATTCAGATATCTTAAGGGAACTATAGACTATGGTTTAAGGTATCCTAAATTAGAGAATACACAACTTCATGTGTATACTGATGCAGATTGGGCAGGTTGTATTGATGACAGGAAGAGAACTTTTGGAGGAGTTGTATTTCTTGGAGAAAGGTTGGTATCTTGGAAAATCAAGAATCAAAACTATATTTCTCAGTCAATGGAAAAGGTAGAATATGTTGCAGCAGCACTAAATTGTACAACAATTGTTTGGATCAAACATATGGTTAAAGACTTTGGTATTCAAGTTGACTATCCTGTTTTTATTCATTGTGACAACACCAGTACTATTAACATGTCTAAGAACCCTATAATGCATGCAAAGACAAAACACATAGAGATCAAGTATCACTTTCTGAGAAAAAAAATTGCAGACAAGGAAGTGACATTGGATTATGTAAACACAAAAGATCAGCTAGCAGACATTTAAATGAAGCCTTTAGCAAAGGATACTTTTGAGTATCTAAGGGAGAAGTTGGGAGTCATTCCCTCTCCTAAGTCTGATTAGAAAAAGTAGCAAGTACATCAGTCCTATGAGACAGATGAATGGTTGACTACTCTACAACTGGAGTAGTACCTATGCAAAATGGTTTATGGCACCCTTTTCCATTGATGTCAATGGGGGAGTATGTACTAAAAACAAGGAACAAAAACAAAGAGCTAAACAAGGAACACATACAAGGAGCTTATACTCTAGGGGAGTGTACACAGTCTAAGTAACTACAATAGTGTATATGAATCTTTGATGAGGATATTGAGAAGATTATAAAAGAAATAAGACACCATGAACATAAGTTTTTTTTATCATATGTTGCCATCAATGCCAAAGAGGGAGATTGTTGGAGATTTGATTCTGAATAGTTGATTGATTGTATGTTTGTCATTGATGACAACATATAATAAACAATAGTACTTCTGTATGTACTTATCAATATGATGACATGAAGACTAACGTGGATAGATACATGTTTTTGACATGTTTACTGTGCTATGTTCATACATGTAGACTCAGATATGAAGATTCAGTTAAGATATGTAATTTTGTTATTGACGGTTATAGTTCTAGAGGAATAACAGTTTAAGGCTGATGTATGTAACATGTTGATTTAGTTGCACCTATCTTTAGGATATGCATGTGTATATTCATGATGAGTTATGAGTTTTTGATATTAATCTAAATGTGCCAAACATGTTTCAAGAAGATTGCAAAGTTATGGTTAAATTGATGAAGCCGACTCAGTGGAGCGATGTGTCTATTCAGTTAGTACTTGCGTGGTTGTAATTATGCTTGTGTGCTTAGTAGAGCCAACAAGGATGTTAAGAAGAGTTTTCCTACAGGTCCCATGATCTCATACTTTGTGTATGTACTTATAGTAGGTCATTTGTGATAAGAAGAGTTGTGAAAGCTAGAGATTAGAAAAGCAGAGCAGAGTGTTAAAGCAGCAGAGCTATATTTATCATATGTTGATAATATAGATATTGAATTTGAAGCTTTCATAATATAGATATGATTTTTATAGTGCTTTACAATATTTTAAAGCATCGGCGCATAAAAGGAACTGATCAGACAAGCAGTGTCACAAATAGCAGTTCACCTTGTTGATACAGTGTGTATCAAATAACCAGAAGGTTGTAGCCTTCACTACTTGGACAGTGAGTCCTTGGATAGTGATTCCTCCACCCCTAATAGGGTTATTGTAAAAGACCCCTAACAGGGTCTGACCCTTAACCAGGTCACTATACTACTGCATTGTAATGTACAACTCCTAACAGGGTTGGAAGATATTTTAACAGGGATCACTATAAATAGTTAGTTCTTTATGGGTACTAATTCCCACCAGGGTTTTTACCATTTGGTTTCCTCGTAACCAAATTGATGTGTTGTGTAAAGTGGTATCTGTATGTGCATTTACTTTGTATCAATCTGAATTAATAAGTATAAGATAAAGATTTAAAGTTGCAGATAACTGATTCACCCCCCCCCCTCTCAGTTATCTCTGAAGTATTCTAACACGTCCTATTTATTTGATGTTTCCAGATCATCAGGACTACACCAAAAAGTAGTAGACAAAGAAAATATCAATGAAATCCATGAGAATAGACAACATACAAAGAAAGATTCAATCATAGCTCAGCCAGTTTCAGAGTTTTGGGATGTGTATAGGTATAGGGGTGTTGAAAAACACCGTTGTGCTTGTGAGTGCATTGTGTTTGATTTCTATTGATAGATGTTTACATTTGCAATATCCAATGTGTACATGAGCATTCTAAAGACAACTATTACCATTACTATCTTTTCTTGTAAGACTAGAAGAATTTGTGAATGATAAACTCCATTTTTATTTTTATTTTCTTAGGACATTTTGCAATTTTTAGTATTTTTTTAGGACTTTACTATGTACATGAGCATTCCGAAGATGGCTTAGTTGTAGAATCTTTTCAGATGAAGGGCTTTGATTAGATCCTTGATTTTCTCTCTTTCAGTGGTGGAGAGTTGATAGGTACCAGACCCAAATATTGTAGTGACAACATACAAACCAAGCCAATTTGGTTCAAACTTCCCCTTTTGGACCTGATGTTGTTGATTCTTAGGGTTCTCCCTTAGAACAAGGTCACCCACTTGGAACTCCCTTGGTCAAACTTTCTTGTTGTAGCTTTTAGACATTCTTTTTTGATATGCTCAGAGGTGATCAAACACCGATTTCTGATGTTCATCTTGTAGTTCTAATTCTTGGAGTCTCAAAACTCTATATTCTTCATCTGGTATAATCCTATGCAAAGAAACCCTAAGAGATGGGATTTATACCTCTATAGGTAAGATTGCTTCTGCCCCATATAATCGTGCAAATGGGGTTTCCCCTATAGGCATTCTGATGCTTTTTCTATAAGCCCATAATGTAGGATTGACCTGCAGGTGCCAATCCCTTCCAGACTTGTTAATTGTACAGTGCAAGATTTTCAAAAAAAAATTATTTGAGGCCTCAACCTATCCATTACCTTGTGGGTAATAGATGGAAGATTAGTGTTGTGTGATTATGAAATTTTTGCACAACTCATCCATGATGTTGTTCTTAAATTGTCCTCCATTATCAGTGACGATGGAGGAAGGTATGCCATAGAGACAAATGATGTAGTTCAGAATGAAAAATGAGACTTGCTATCCTGTAACTTTAATGAGTGGGACTGCCTAAAGCCACTTGGTGAAATACTCTATAGCTGTGATGATGAACTTGTGTCCATTAGAAGATGAGGGGTGAATCTACCTGATTAGGTCAAATGCCCACTATTGAAAGGGACAATGTGTTACAAATAGAATGAGTTCCCTTGCTAGAGCGTGAATGAGATTTCCATGCAGGTAGCATTTGTTATAAGATTTCACATACCTGATAGCTTCTTTCTCCATATCTCACCAATAATATCCTACTCTAAGAAGCTTTCAGGACAGGGTTAGACTGTTAGAATGAGAACCACAAATTCCTTCATAGAATTCAAACAATGCATGTCTGGACTCTTCTTTTTCTAGACACCTAAGAAAAGTACCATCTAATCCTCATCTATACAAGTTGTTGGCCATAAGAACATACCATAAGGCATTGCAGATGAGGTGTCATTTTTCACTTTTGGTTAGTCCATCAAGAATGACTTGATGGCGCAGGTAAGAGTAGACATGATGGTAACAAGAGGATTCATGTTCAATGATGGAACACACCATTTGGCAGTCAGGGGAGTTGTAGGATGGGAAATGCATTTATTACCACTAGGCACTCATAGCGGAAAGCTTCCTCTTATTTTTGTGAGGATGCTAATGTAGCCATGGCATTAGCTTCTCTGTTCTGTGTCCTTAGTACTTGTTGAAATGTGATGAAAGTGAAATATTTCTTAAATTCATCAACCATTCATTTATAAGGCATGAGTTTGTCATCCATATTCTAGTATACATCATTGATTTGGTTGATTATAAGTTGAGAGTCACTATGGACATGTAACTCAGAAACATTTTGTTCAAGAGCTAGTTTATGTTAAGGAAATATGGATCAAAATAAGATATAAAACTGAATGGTTGTAGTAGAATACAATTGCCTTTTTTATTGATTGATTCTACAAAATATAATGACTATATATATTGAATCTAAAGGATGTGAATATGAAAATACATGACTCACCATATTAAGTTATATGATGAGTCATGGCTGTTCATAATAACATATTGTATAACTTATGATTATTGTTTTATGCACATAGTAAATCATATATCACAAATCGTATAGCCAAGGTATATCGAATGGAATGTTTAATACAATCGAACAGTCATGATACTATTGTGACTATCATATACTAACAGTCTGATAGTATCATGACTGGTCGTATATAACAGTCACGATACGTGACTTCCTTTGCATACTTGACTGATAATCATATTCGACAATTAATTCGATTCAATGACAATTAAGTCGATTCAATAATATTTGCATTACTTCATTTTATATTATATATATATATATATGGTTTCACTTATAAGCATATTAATATACACTATATATTCAATTATTATATAGTATATAGTATATATATATATATATATATATATCATGATTGTCTCATCATTTATTAAACACGAATGAACAATACTTTAACACTCCCTCTTGAGAGAGAGTTTAATAGAATTTGTAGAATTTTCCATATCATGATATTTGGCCTAATCCAGGACACTTAAAAGGTTTCAATCATGATGAGTTATTACATAGTAATAATATACGTGTCAAGATGTCCAGTCCTATCTGGGACAAAACCTTTCTAGAGTCAATCTTAACAAATTATTACCCATCAAGTAATAACATAAGCAACAAGATGTCTGGCCCTATTCAGGACAAACCCTTTCAGGAGTCGATCTTGAAGCCTAGTTACTATTGTCAAGATCATCATCTTGAAATAGTAACCTATGTATACATAGAAGATTGTCATCTTCACAAGTTTGAAATATTTCAATATTTTATTTATTCATGAATAAAAAATGTACATAAAAATTACATTCATATTTTGTTCATACCAATTTTCCTTTTGAAGAAATCTATCTTTACCTTTGCAAGAGGTTTAGTAAAGATATTTTTATTTTGTTCTTCAGTACTGATGTAAATCAGTTTAATAATATTCCTGTCTACCATATCTCTTACATAGTGATATGGGATCTCTATGTGTTTTGACCGATTGTGAAAAATAGGATTTACAGAGAGCTTGATGCAACTCTGATTATCACAATGAATAATAGTAGGTAATAAGGGTTTATCAAATAGGTCAAAGAGTAATTTTCTTAACCATACTACTTCTTGAGCTCCCATAGATGCAGCCATGTATGTTTCCTCTGTTGAACTCTAAGCAACTGTCGATTGTTTTCAGCTAAGCCAATAAATTACTACAGAACCTAAACTGAAGCAAAATCCCATGGTACTCTTATGATCTATGGAGCTTCCTGCCCAATCTGAATTTGAATAACCTTGAAGTTGGATTTCACTCTTGTCATATTTTAGTCGAAGTTCACTTGTTCCTTTTAGATATCTCAAAATGTGTTTATCTGCCATTAGATGGATCTGCTTTGGTCCACACATGAAGTGACTTAGTACATTTGTGGCATAGAAAATATCAGGACGTGTGTTCACTAGATACATGAGTGATCCAATTATTTGTCTGTAAAGTGTAGGATCTATAGGTTCTGAATTTTCTACTTAAACTTTTAACTTGTGAAGGTTTGTCTCCATGGGTGTAGCCAATGGTTTACAATCTATCATACCAAATCTGTTTAGAATGTCAGAAGTGTATTTCTTCTAACTTAGGAGAATGTGATCTTTATTTTGACTAATTTCAAGACCTAAGAAATAGTGAAGTAGGCCAATATCCTTCATTTCAAACTCAGCTACTAGGTCCTTTTTACATTTATCAATAAGATGGTCTTCTCCTATAATGAGTAAGTCATCAACATAGAGAACTAGAATTATCATGTCATCTTTTTCAATTTTGAAATATATGTTAGGGTCTGCAATATTTTTAGAGTACCCTAATTTATTCAAGTATTGATCTATTCTTTCATACCATGCTCTGGGAGCCTTCTTAATTCCATAGAGTGTTTTCTTTAACTTACATACATATTTATCTTTGTCATGTGTGATAAATCCTTCCGGTTGTTCAATGTAAACTTCTTCCTCAATTTTACCATTTAGAAATGCAGTCTTAACATCCATCTGATGTACTTTCCATCCTTTAGCAACTGCAATGGAAAGTATGGTTATGATAGATGTGTATCATGCTATAGGAGAAAAATTTTCCTCATAGTCAATGCCTGCCTTCTACGAAAATCCTCTTGCAGCAAACTAAGCTTTGTGTTTATCAATACTTCCATCTGGTGTGTATTTGATTTTGAATAGCCATTTTGATTATACAATTGACTTATGTTTAGGTCTAGTAAGAATATCCCATACATCATTTTTTAGAATGGACTGATATTCTTCAATCATTGCTTCCCTCCAGGCTTGATCAGATAAGGCTTTCTCAACACTAACAGGTTTAGATTCTGAGAGTTCAGTTAGAAGTGAAGTGTAACATTTTTGTGTTCTAGTTCTTTTTTTCTCTCTGGAAATCCATTCTGGTTCTACATTGTTCTCTTCAAGCATTTTTCTATCCCATAATGGTCTCTTTTTATTGTAGATATTTTCATTATCTGAGTATGAATGTTCAAAGTCTAGAGTTGTTTCCTCATTATTGATGGGTATTGAATTCATGTTTGAATTGTTATCCTCCCCCTCTTTCTCAAGTGAAAGATCTCTATCAAAATCTATATAAGTGTTATCTTCATTATCTGTAGATAAGAAGTTTTCTTCAAATTTAACATCTTTGCTTATTTCTACTATTTTCTGACTAGGGATATAGATTCAATATCCTTTAGAGTCCTCACTGTATCCTAGGAAAATACATTTCTTGCGAGAAGGTTCTAATTTAGTCCTTTTCTCCTTTGGAACATGTATATACACAGGACAACCAAACACCCTTAAGTGACTTAAATCAGGTTTAACTCCTATGAATACTTCTTCTGGTGTGGTGTTTTCTAGTATAGCATGAGGACATCTATTTTGAATATAAACTACAGTGTTAGCAGCTTTTTCCCAACAAGATATGTGGATATTTTGATCATGCATCATTGCCTTTTCTGCTTCAATGATGGTCCTATTCTTTCTTTCAGCTACTCCATTCTATTGAGGATTATAAGCTAAAGTATACTCCCTCTTAATCCTAATAGATTTACAATATTTTTTGAAGTTATGAGAAGTGAATTCCCCACCATTATCTGATCTAAGAATTTTAATTTCCTTACTGGTTTGATTTTCTACTAGTGCTTTGAGTTATTGAAATTTGGCTAGAACCTCGCTTGACTCTTTGAGTTTTAAGAAGTATATCCATGTTTTTATTTAATAGTCATCCACAAAGATTAGATAATATAGGGCACTAGAAAAAGAAGGGGAAGACATAGGACCACACAAATTAGTATGAATGAGTTCTAGAATTTTTTTAGACTTATGTTCACTTGTGGGAAAAGACCCCTTAATGTTCTTTCCTAATACACAGCCCTTACAAATGTTTGAGTGTTCAGATTTCAGGGGAGGTATGCCAAAGGTGATTCTTTGTAATGTTGGAAGAGCACTATATCTAATATGACCTAGTCTTTTGTGCCAAATCTCATTATGATGTTGTACATTATGATTTAGGACTACTTTTGTTTCACTACATAGCTTGTACAAACTACCATCTTCTCTGGACCCTATATGAATGACATTTTTTATATTAGTATTTTTAGTCTAGAGAAGGACTTTGTCTTCATTAAATTTTACTCTGTATCCTTGATCATCTATTCCAAAAATAGAGATTAGATTCCTCTTTATTCCTGGTACAGACAAAACTTCTTTCAACTATAGGTTTACTCCATCTCTTATCTTTATCAAACATGTCCCAATTCCTTTTACTAGATAAATGGAGTTGTCTCCAATAGTTACCTCTTCTGAAGAGTTCCCTGAGAAGGTTTCGAACTGATCCCTGTATCCAGTGATGTATCTGGATGCACCACTATCTATTATCTAGGTACATTTGTTAGAATTCAATTCACTTGCCAAGGCTAAGAAGAAAAGTAATTTTTTTGTTCTTTTCACTTCAGCTAGTGCTGCTTGTATTTTTTGTTTTTCTGGACAAAATTTGTGAATATGTCCATATTTGTCACATTTGTAACATTTTACCTTGGAAAGGTCCCTTTTATTGAATTGTTTCCCATTATTTGACTTTTTGAATTTTCTCTTCCTTTTTTGAGGTTTTTTCTTGTTGCTAGATGTGTTAATGTGAAGAGCTTGTATTTCATTTTCATTACTAGATCCCATTCCTTTGAAATTAGTCTGGATTCCTCTTGAGTACAATCATTCTTTAGTTGCTCAAATTTAGGTAATGGGGGTCTAGTGCTTATACATTGAATGAAGGTTTCCCATGAGGTGGGTAAACCTTTGAGAGAAATTAGAGTGAGTTTAGTGTCTTCTACTTTATTTCTAATGCAAAGGAGTTGATCTCTTATTTCAGAGATTCTCAGGAAGTAGGAAGTGATAGTTTCTCCTTTGTTCATTTTCATATTTAGAAGTTGATTTTTTAGAGTTAGAATTCTACTAGCATTATTAATCTCAAATGTGTCTTGAATGATATTAAACATTTTAAAGGCACTGGTAATTCTTGATATGCTAGGAAGAATGGAGTCTTTTACTGAGTCAATTATTAGTTTTCTGGCTTTATTGTTCCTTCTCTTCCATGTGGTCTTCTTTGTCTCATCTTCGGGTATTTTAATATATTTTTCTATGTACTCCTCTAATTCAAGTTCCATAAGAAGAGAGGTAATTCGGGTTCTCCAAGATATAAAATTTCAAGGACCTTCTAATCTACCTTCCATTCTCATGCAATGAGTCATCTCTAAAGAATTATGCTCAAGAATTACGTAATTTGAAAATATGCTCAACTATAGATTTTCTAAGGTTTATATTTTATCTCATTTTAATAACCTTGTTGCTCTAATACCATGTTAAGGAAATATGGATCAAAATAAGATATAAAACTGAATGGTTGTAGTAGAATACAATTGCCTTTTTTATTGATTGATTCTACAAAATATAATGACTATATATATTGAATCTAAAGGATGTGAATATGAAAAGACATGACTCACCATATTAAGTTATATGACGAGTCATGGTTGTTTATATTAATATATTGTATAACTTATGATTATTATTTTATGCACATAGTAAATCGTATATCACAAATCGTATAGCCAAGGTATATCGAATGACATATTTAATACAATTAGATAGTCACGATACTATCGTGACTGTCATATACTAACAGTCCGATAGTATCATAACTATTCATATATAACAGTCATGATATGTGACTTCCTTTGCATACTTGACCGATAATGATATTTGACCATTAAGTCGATTCAATAATATTTGTATTACTTCATTTTATATTATATATATATATACATAGATATATATATATATATATATATATATATATATATATATATATATCATGATTGTCTCATCAGTTATTAAACACAAACGAACAATACTTTAACAGTTTAGTTCTATTTACCAGTGCTTCATATTCTGCTATGTTATTTGTACAAGGAAACAAAATCTTGTACGCCTTTGGAATGGAATATTTTTGAGGAGTCTGAAATAAAAATCCTACACCTGAACCTTGTTGTGTGAAGGATCCATCAAAGAAAATTTTCTAGCATTGGTGAGTGATGTGCAGAATGGATCCATCCAGGAATTCAACATTGATTGGTTCGTTGTCTTGTAGTGGAGCATCAACCAATTGATCAACAATTGCTTGCCCTTTGATTGCTTTATGCTCAACATACTCTATGTAAAATTCACTAAGAAGCATAATCCATTTAGCCAAGCGGCCAGTGAAGGTAGCTTTACTTAGGAGGTACTTTAAAGGGTCAATTTTAGCCACCAGATTGACTGAGTGAACCAACATATAGTGTTACTATTTCTGAGATGCAAAGACCACTGCTAGGAATAATTTCTCAATCATAGAGTAGTTCATCTCATAGGATACCAATGTTCTACTGATATAGTAGATAACACATTCTTTCTTATTTTCATCTTCCTGCGCCAGTAGTGCCCGCAATGATGTTGAGGTAGTTGAAATGTCCAGAATCAATGGTTTGCCTTGTTGTGGTGGCATGAGTACTGGTGGGTTTTCTAAGTACATTTTGATTTGAGTGAAACTTTTGTCATAGTCCTCACTCCATTCATAAGTAATGCCTTTTCACAGAGTCTTGGTACATGGTTGTGCTCTATCAGCCAATTGTGAGATGAACCTTCTGACAGACTGTATTCTCCCTTGGAGTGTTCTCATCTATCTGATGTTCTTAGGAGGTGGCATTTCTAGTATTGCTTGTACCTTTTCAGGATCGACTTCTATGTCTTTAGTTGAGATGATTTATTTCCCATAGGTAACACCGAATACACATTTCTTGGGATTCAACCTTAACTTAAACTTTTCCATTCTATACATGATTGGGCCTAAGTCTTGGAGGTAAACAAATTGTTTTCTTGATTTAGAAAGGGTATCATCCACATAGTCTTCCATAGTTTTGTGCATCATATCATGGAAGATAGTTGTTACTACCCTTTGATAGGTAGCTCCTACATTTTTCAAACCAAAAGGCATGAAATTCCAATAGAATGTTCCCTAGGCACATGCAAAGGCATTATTTTGTTGATCCTCTAGCACAATCTTGATTTGGTTATACCCAGAGAAACTATCCATTACTAGAGAATACATTTCATACCCAGCCATCATGTCCATGATCATGTCAATGTTATGCAAAGGAAAGTCAGCTTTTGGACATGCTTTGTTGAGATCTCTAAAATCAATGCAAACTCTGGTGGATTTGTCTAGTTTTGATACTGGTACTATGTTGGAAATCCATTTTGGATAATCGATAGCTCGGATGAATCTAGCTTTGAGTAATTCTTCCAGTTCAGCTTTGATATGTAATGCAACATGAGGGTGCATTTTTCTTTGTTTTTGTTTGACTGGTTTTACTCCAGGAGCTATTGAGAGATGGTGCATGATAAGATCTAGATCCAAACTAGGCATATCTGAGTATGTCCATGCAAAGTTTATCTTCTTCTCTTTAAATAATTCTATGAATTCCTTAAGCTCTGCAAAAAAAGATTTAGCCACATGAATGATGTGTGGGTGTTCCTGTGTATGAATATTCACTGGTTGAGTTGGCTCTATAAGCACTGCTGATCATTCTTGTAAATGACTAGGCAAGACATCAAGAATCCCATCCTCAGGTGCCTCAGAGAGGTTTTCACCTTTGGATGTGTCTTTTCTTTTTACTATTTTGGGTCCTGAAACCACCACAATGTGGTTTTCACCTTCAGACCCTTTTCTTTTTCTCATTTTTATTTTATAAATAAGATACTTGATATCTACTTCAGTCATACTCACACTAGGTTCACTGGTGGAAGAAGTGATAGGTTCAATGACATTGAGATAGTAGGCTAAAGTATAGTCATTGGAAAATATAGGCATTTTAGTAGGTTCTCCTTGTAAGGACCAATCAATGAGGTCAAGATGCTTTAGTGGTAAATTTTTTATGGGTTTGAGGGTGTTCATAGCATTTTCATCATAGATGGTGAGTATTAAGTAGAGTCCTAGACCTGAACCTTCTATAGATGTGTTCAAATCAGAAAGATCCCTAACGGCATCATCAAAGCCCATGTTAGAAATATGAGATCCTAATTCATTAGACCTAACTCCTAAGCCTTCACCTACTTCAAATGTGGGTACATATCGCTGAACTATATCCACCTCTATGTCTAAAGTGTCTTCTGAAAGAGTATCAAACTCATATTCATGGGAGTCCATTTCATGATTAGTTTTCATATCAAGAACATGAATGAAATCTACTCTTTGCACCCAATTTGGATGAGTTCTACATAAGAACTTTGCTATGGTTAGACTCCTTTCTTCTATATCCAGACCTTGTTCAAATGCAGTAGTTTCTAACTGATCAAAAGTTATTGGTGATTCCTCTAAAAGATGCTCTTCAGTAGCATTGACCTGGGGTGTTTTTTCATCAAATAGAAGAGCCAGGATATTGGGAGGAATGGGAGAAGGGTACACATCCTCCTCATCAGAATCATCATAATCATCCCACCAGAAAGTGGGTATGTCATTGCTTTCTACTATTGTGTTCTACTCTTCATGAACCTGACATTTCTTTCCTTTATCTAGGTTATTCATTGCTCTTTGTCTTTTCTTCAATAAGAAGCCTAGACCAGTTGTGTCTCTAGGTCATCTATATTCAAGAGAGATTGGTTCTTTAAGTCCATTTTGATTAGGTCCAATGGGTCCTTTACCTGAATAACCCATTTTACAAGCCACCTTATACCCCACCCCAAATTTTTCTGGGGGTATTACATGTTGTTCAACTTCGCTATCTTCAAGTTCCTTATATAACCAAGCCAAAGTGACTATTTCCTCTTGTTCATCTTCCAATGCTGTGTTGGCTTTAACAAAGTTCTCATCATAGATTTCTTGGGATGCTATTGGTTTCATCTCTTCTAAAGGTCTCCCATAGGACCTAGGTGAGGTGGGAAGAGATGTGATTGACAATACAGGTTCCACTATGTATCCACCCATACTAGTGTCCTTTATCTTGAGTTTCTTTTCCATTTCCTTCAGATAGTTTGTGGCTCATTCGGATTTGACACCTCACTGTTATGTGGGACTCGAGTTTCCGCTGCTTGTCTTAATGCATTATAGGCATAGCTAGTGTTTGCAAGAATATTGACCTCTACACCATTGAATGGGAATTTGATACACTGATGGTACATTGATGGTACTGCCTACATCTCATGGATCCAAGGTCTTCCCAATAGTATATAGTAGGCTAGAGGGAGATCTAGAACTTGGAATGTAACATCCCTCTCAACAAGACCCAAATAGATTGGTAAAGTGACAAGACCTTTAGAAGATCTCTCTTGTTCATCATATGCCTTTATAGTAATATTCTTTTTAGGGTTAATGACATTCTCTAAAAGGCCTAGTTTTTCAATTAACCTGTATGCGCAGATGTTTAACCTTGCACCTCCATCTATCAAGACTTGTCTGACCCAATGTTTGTGGATCATGACTTTGATATGCAAGGGGAGATTGTGTGGATGGCTCAAAGAGTTGTCATCTTCTTTTGAGAAGGATAAATAATGTGGTAAGGGCAACTGACCCACCATAGATTGAAACTATTCTAGGCCTAGATCTTTTGGAACATTTTCCTCAATGAGGGATTTTTCAAGGATCTCCTTGTGCACATGAGATATTTTCAACAGCTTGAAGATGGTGATCTGAGCATTGGTTCATTGTAATTGTTCAAGTATGCTTTAGTTAGCAACATTAGACAAGGGAAACAAATTCAAATTCTTGTTGACAATGCCAACAACAGTCTTATCTATAGATGATGAAAATGGGGAAGGCTTAGGGCCTTTGAAGATGATCTTTGCACGAGATTGAGTAACAAAATTTTCACAAACCTGAGATTGTTCTGGTTTAGAGGGGTGGGATGCAGATCCTTGCAGCATGAAGGCAGTTTTATGCTTAGGAGCATCTTCTTTTCCCTTGATGATAATGACATTACAATATTCTTCATCAACTGGTTCAACCATATTAATGATGTTATCAATATTAGCATATGTATAGTTGACTTTTGTATCAGTGTTTTTTCCTTTAAAGGATTCTCCCTTCTCATAAGGAGGAAAGGGGTATTTGAAGGCCTGGTGATCTGAGTTCTTGTTGTGACCTACCACAATAATAATCTCACTGTCGATAAGGTCTTGGACCTTATGTCATAATTGAATGCAGGTAGCCATCTTGTGACCCTTTTTTTGGCGGTAATCGTAGTATGCGAATTCATTCCACCAAGATGGTTGTGGCTGTGAATTGAAAGGATGTGGATTATCCAAAGGAGTGAGTAATTGATTGTCCAAGAGAGTCTTGTAAACCATGTGAACGGGTTCTCCAAGAGGAGTGAACTCAATCTTGGGTTGAGGAGCCCAAGGTTTTGATCTAGAAAAGTTTGAAGGCTATTTAGATTGTGTCATAGCCTAGTCATTAGCTTTGGCTACCTGCATAGTGGTAGTAAGATTGAATGCAGCCTTTGGAGGTTTGAGAGTCACATTGTTGACAACTCCATCATTCACAACATTTTGGTTCTTTTTGACAAATTTGTATTTGTCTTTACTAGAGAAGGAGGACCCTTGTTTATTATCCCTATGTAGGGTGAGTTATCCTTTCTTGATCATGAACATTTTAGTTCTTACAACTTTTTTGATCATGTCATCAAAGGTCAAAGGACCTTGCAACTACACTTGATACCTGAAATTGGGAAGGATATTGTCTAAAAATATGTCAAGCTTTTCAGACTCGGGTATTTTGCAAGAATACTTTGTATAAAGTTGTCTCCATCTTTGGAGAAATGTCAAGAAAGACTCCCCATGGTTTTGATTCAAGTTGCAAAGATCATAGATATTGACTGGATGTTGGATGTTGTGTGAATAATATTGTAAGAACAAGTTGGCAATCTCGTCAAAGGTCTTGATGCTAGTTGGGAGTCTAGAGAACCACTCCATAGCTGACCCTCCCAAAATACATAGGAAGAGACACATGAGGTAAGTTTGATCATGTATGAACTCCATAGAGAGAGCACCAAACTCTCTTATATGATCCTGAGGATTAGTGGTACCCAAGTATTTATCATACTTGGGAAGTTCAACTCCTTTAGAAAAAGGAGGCATGCACATACTCTTATCGAATGGGAATGGACAAATGCTCTCCACTGTGAACTATATGGTGGGTTTTCTTTATCCTTCATGAGTTGAAGGATTTGGCCTTGTATAATTTGAACTTGTTTTTGTAACTTGGAGCTTTTTTGTTTCTTCCTCTTGCATGAAAAGAGTCTCTACATTATAGTTTGAGGGCAACTTGGCCCCTTGATTGGCTAGTTTGAGAAGATATTTCTCTTTCTCCTTCTTCAGGAGAATCTCCATCATCTTGTGGAAGTTTTTATTGGCACAAGCATCCACAATATCTACCTAGGTTATTTCTATCTCCTCGTCATTAGGGTGTCTTGATAATGGAATTTACCCCTATTTTAGAGTGATCATCAGCTCTGCTATGTTCACCTAATTGATTGTGATCTTCCAACTTGCTAGAATGCAAGTGTTTAGTGTGCAAAGATTCGATATGAGGAGGTTAAGTATCCTAAGGTGTTGTATCAATGGGAACTCTTGTTGTTTCAATAGCGTCAAGTTCAGGAAATAACTCTTTAGAATTTGTATGTTCTTCAAACAATGGGTTTTGAACCCTAGTGAAGTCTACTCGGAATAAATGTTGGACGTAAGGTTGAACAATAGGGGAGGAAGATCAAGATGATCCCTCACTAGAGGTAGCTAATGAAGAGGAGGGTGAAGATCCTCTACTACACTCAGACTATGCGATAAGCTTGGAATGACCTCTTCCTCGATTTCGAGGTCTACTTCATCTAGTTACACGTAGGAGGAATGTGCTGCTACTTCAAGTTGTAACAGTTGTAGACAAAGATTATGCAAGGGGAGTGAACTAGGAAATTTATTAGAACTATCTCAAGATAAATGCTTGAGAGTGCCAAAAGGTTAAGGATACCTGACACGAGTCGTCATAAATAAGGGTAGAATAGCTGAGAGTTGACTATCGCATCGCAAGGTATGACAACAAAGTAGAACAAGTAAATAGATAAGAGATGAGACCAATTTAAGAAAGAACCACATAATTATCAACCTGAGACATCCAATAAAAGACTATGTATAGACAGGAAACAGTTAGATAGACCTCAGATAAAAACCAGATTAAGCAAAGTAACTCAGAACATACAGCAAACAACTCACTATTTTTCAAATTTTGAGATAGTTTTGTGCGAAGAAGTGTATTTTTGTGCGCAGATTCTCACAGGCCCATGTGAATTTTTTCAACCTATCATGGAGAAATACTTATTGGTGATAGAATAGGACATAAAATAGCACAAACTAGCATTAAAATCATGCAAAAATTCTCAGCGCCTCACGCGAAGATTCTCACAGACAAGTGCGAAGAAGTGTTTTCTTACGCGAAACTTGGGAGGAAGCTAAGAAATTTTTTCTAGAAACAAATAGTTGGAACATTCTAAAATTTTGAGACACAGTAAAGGCTATTCTCTGAGAGAGTACATAGTTTCAAATTGATAGTTTGTTTAAATGTTATAGAACCAGTTATCAACAAGTATAGATAGTCATGACACAAGCAGTAGTCTCAAACATTTCAACCAAGGACAAAGAAAATCAGAAGAACGAGGGAGTCTTTGAATAGTTTGAACATTGTAGGTATTGAAAATTTCCAAAAAGACACATGCTTATCCCTAAAGATAAAATTGGTAGAGAAGACAAAATCTTTGCCCCACAACTTATGCGCATAGGTTCACCTCACATAGCAGTGTCACCCTCGAGAGGGCACCTGTGTTTTTGGTGTTTCCAAGGACTCAATATTATATGTTCAAATGTTACCCTTGAAGAAGGTGCTAGTGTCATATACCACCTTCAAATGTCCAGGTGTATGCCTATGGTGAGAATCTATTGAAGATAATTTTCCCTCTCCCTGCACAAAGACTATGTCTCCTTTTGGAGGAGAACCAGGTAAGCATCTAACTACAAGGTGTTTAGTAGGATTCTATTCATATTAACCTTTGGTGACCTCGTAAGTGAGGTTGAGGCATATAGCCACACTGACACCTGAAAGTGTACACCCTTGGAAAGTAAGGCTAGGAGTGGTGTCGCTCAGTACAACAGACAGGGCTTCCTTGAGATGTTTGACATCAAGAATCACAAGGAAGAGAATTAATAAGGCTTTGGAGTCTTTCACTCAAATAAAATACTTTATTAGAGTGGGGTGGAATCACTAGTGAAAGGTGTGTACCCACTTGGGTCATTCCCAGAGGTTCAAATTCTGGCAGGCCCGCTAAAGATTAGACTCATACTTGGTTCGGTTTCGAGGGTCTAAATTTCTGATTCTCCCCAAAAGGGAAAAGAGCATACTCCTCTACCTTTTCACCTTACCCAAACACATCAAAATTTTTTATCACTGAGCTAACTCCTCTCTCAAAAAAATCCAAGAGCTTGTAGCTTTCTGATTCTCTCAAAGAGAGAAGAGGATACTCCCCTCACAAATGGACATGTTAAGTGATTCGTTACCTTTTCTTGCTCCCCAAAGAGTCAATCCCATAGCAGCATCTAGGTCTTAGATTCATTCATGGGAATCACTTCCATGTAATGAAGAGCCTATTACCCTATTCTACCATCAAGACACTCAAGAGATTATTAACAAGACCCTATTTAAACTATGTAAAGAAAGCATGAAAGAAAACAAAATATTTGAGCAAGCTTTCAAAAGTGCTTTGACAAGAGTTCTCTGACACGCATCCTGCAATCAAACCATTAGAAATTTTGCATAGTTATAAAAGGAATCTTTGTCATTTCATCCTATAGACCACATGTTAAGTTGTTGCTGAAATAAAAACTAGAAATAGATAGTCAACAACAAACATAAATCATTAGTGATCAGAAAATTGAATAATAAATCTGCAAAATTTTAAATCTTCTGTTGTCAAAGTCCACGTAAAGAAATTCCAGAAAAGGCATGAAGAAACACTTTGTATCATGTGAATTATTATAGAACTTTGTGTGGTTAAGTGAGAAATTTCATGCGAAACTTCACTGTAGAGCCGTACGGACAAAAATAGAATAATGAAAATAAATATAGAATGAGGCCAAAAATTGATTTTTGGCCCCATGGTGGGTGCCAGAAATGTGATAGATAAATGTGGTCTTCTTACTTAACTATACACTTAAACATGGTCATTGTTCACCAGTCACATATAAGAATGGATATGAAATTATCCATCTTGCATGTCTATATGATTTGACCTGTTGCCTCCTATCTATTTGGGGTTTTGAATAAGCTCTCAGAATTGAGAGTCCAACAACCTAGACCATTGCTAGAATGGAGGATTTGAGTAAACAAGTAATGCAAAAGTAATCTAGAGAGCTTAGTTTATTCTAGAAATGAATGTGCAAGATAGATTAATCTAAGAAATGATATGCAATATTAATCTAGATTAACCTACAAATGATTATGAAGTTAATCTAGAAATGAAAGATTAAGCTAAGAATGTAAAAGATTAAGCTAATCTAAGAAATGAACAAAGATGTATTCAAACTAAGATTAGAAATGTGATTTAACTATGCAAGTTTAATCTAAATTATATTAAACTAGGATGACATCAAGATTATTGCAACAATTCTAAAATCAATGCATTCAATTAGAAAACTAGTGAATTCGAATTACAAGACTACAAATTTCAAGACTAGTTTGAATGAGACCTAAGAGAGTTCTTTTATAGACCTAGAGTCTGTTCAGAATAGAAAGTTTCCTTTGAGAGAAATAGTTAACTCTTAAAAATCTAGTTTAGATTAGCAAGTTTCCTTTGAGAGAAACAGTGAACTGTTGTCTTTTGGAGTTAAGGAAGCAGTTAACTTATTAGTTTCTCTTTTCAATTTCTATCAACTCAAAGTTTCTATTTCTGAACTGGAGAGAAGATTTTAGAGAGAATATTTAATTAGATAAATAGAATATGACCTCATAAGTGTATTTTCTCAATTATTTTAAAAATTAAGTTCAATTATTGGAATGAGGGTATTTATTTAATAATTAAATATTATTTAATTCCTTTTTATGTGTGTAGACACCTAAAATTGACCAGGTGTATCTCAAACATTCCAAACTATAAATCTAAACCAAATGCTTCAACATCTCATCTCAATGCAAAACAAATGGATCAAATCAAATGGACAAAAATCAAATCAAATTAAAAAGATCAAATAATCATGAAATCAAATAGTTAAATTCAAACCTAAAGGGATTAATCAAATTATGCAATTGATTTTTCAATTGTATAGTTCAAATCAAAAAGATTAAATCCAACCCAATCACCCTTCCATGGCTAATTTAATTAAATGATGGAGTTATTAAATTCCTAATATCTTTGAGACAACCAACCAACTCTCCCTCCATTTGAGAGCACCTCAAAGCTTTTGACTTAACCAAGCTTTGATCATGATCAATTCACTCTACCCCCTACCCTTGGGAAAATGCTATAAATACAAGCTATTTTCTTTGTGTTTGGGATCCAAGAATTTCAAGAGAAAAAGCGTCCTTATTATACGCATATGAGGAGCATTTGAGAGCTTTTGAGAGTATTTCAACATTTGCATAGCATTTTAGCATATCATGTTTAGGAGCATTTGTTGTTTTCTAACATAATCTTGGAGAATTTTTTAGCATTTTGAGCATTCTAGCTAGATTTGAGCTTTTGTTTATCATAAATATCTCATTCTAGGATTTTCCTTGAGAGAGATTAAGCTTGAGAGCTCTCTTAAAAAATCTTGGATAGAGAACCATGAGATGATATAGATTATTAGCTTCAATTCTTAGATTAATTTGTTTTATCTTTCCATAGAGTTGTTGCTCTTAATCTTGATTTCATGAAGGTGTATTTTCTTACACACATAATGGTGCCCACCGTGGGGCTCTAAGCCTCTTTACTAACATTTTTATCATAATATTTGGTGTGTTTTCTTTATTTTTGGTGTTTTTCTTGTAGAAAATAGAAGAAGAGCCGCGTATGTGATGCTAAGAGCCGCTTAGGAACACAAAAATGCTACCTACGGAGTCTAATTCATCTCCGTCTTTCATTCTATTTCCGCTTTTTAGATAAAGTGGGCCACCTACCAGATAAATCATGTTTCCTGCTAGATAAAGTGCACTGCTTGTGACTTTTCAACAGCCGCCTACCAGCAATCTCTAGCCGCATTTTATACTTTCTGCACTGCCTGCTCTTTTTAATTAGCCACCTGTGAATTTTTAAGAGCCACATGTTAAGATTTAAAAGCTGCCTATAAAGTTTTAAGTTACGCTTATGAATATTTGATAGCCACATTTTAGTTGTTAAATTCTGCGTAATCACTTTTTCTTTAAATCAGATTTTGGTTAATTCTGTTACTGTTGTAATTTTATGTGTTTTCTTGTCCTACAGATGAAAAATCACCCAAAGGTACAAAAAATAGAGAAGCGGATCTCAAATCCTAGCAAAGAGGTAAGAATCAAAACTAAGAACGATAAGGAAATACATACAGCAAATTTATTAAAGAGTTTATTTGAGGAAGAACACTTGTATGATCATTACCTTAAGGTGTTCTTTGCTTATAAACAAAAATTTCCTACTCTTTAATTGATTTTGCATCCTTACTTATTTAAAGCTTTTATTGTTAAATATTTCATTTTAAAAGAGCTTTTAGGAGGTATTTTTGTCATTTGGTTTTTTTTTTCCAAATTTCCTTCACTTTGCCTCGCTTTGTGCTGACTAACTTGTTGGAGGAGACGGAGAGGGGACAATCACCACTAGGTGAGTAAAAACAAGCCAAAATACTCAAAAATGCGCCTAGCCTTTGCTAGCTTCAAAATCAGGTACTTATCTTATCAAGCTTGCATTGATCAAATTGTGACTTTCTTTTAAATCTAGCATAAGTAGAAAATCCTTTATTTTATCCAAATTGAACAAGCATTAGGCATATGCTCTTCACTTTTCAAAGTGAATAAAAAAGCCAAATATGCAAAGTCAATTTGGTAGAAAGACAAGGATAAGGAATTGAACCACACATTTCAATTTTAAGAACCTCCTTGTTAAGGGGTTGAAAATGAACAAATATGTTTGAAGTGTTTGGAACAAAAGAAAAACAATAGGGATATTCTCTTCACTCTTTGAGTGAATCAGATTCCCAAACTTGTTGGACAAAGTTCAATTTTTTCTTTTCATGAACATGCTATCTAATTAGAGCTTTAAAGGGCCTACCTCCTGAGATTTGCCTTACGAGGACAGTGAGAGGGAATGACCCAAAGTGAGAGATATTTTCTTTTACCGCAATATCGTCTGACCCACTATAAATAATGCACTTTTCCTTGATTGGAAAGTGACTAAAACTTGTGCAAGACATCCTCACTTCCTCTAGTAGTCCTTCGAGATTGTGCAAAATCATACTTTTGTGCATGTGGGAAGCCCTTAAAGGGGTAAAGGATCTTGTCAAGGTTTAGACCGAAATAGTTTGAGACCTGATAAAATAGAAGACCTACCTTTATAGAGCCATGATTAAAAGCCAAATTTTTTAACGCTAAGGTAGATTTCTTGGAAGACATTCTTGTGCAAACCTGTTAAAACATCCGAGAACATACACTTCAGTGTGGTTTTTAAGGATATGGTGCAAATTTTATGTGTGTGTTGAGTTTGTACTTCATTTTCACGCAAGAATATTTTTTGATAAATCTGATCAAAGAATTTAAACTTTTAAACCCAAAAAATACCATTAAAATTATTAAAATCAACTATGATAAGCAAAGCGCCATGTATCATCATTTTAGAGCCGCCTACAAACAAAACTGGACCACTTGTCAACTTTAAAATGTTTCTTAGTAACATCAAACAACTACGTATTAACTGGAAATAGCCACGTAAAGATATTTTCAAAACCGCCTGTCAATAGACAAACGCCACTTGCCAATTGCAGAGCGCCATGTAAAGGTTTTCCAGTCACCATGTGTTATCATTTAAAGGTCGCCTACACACAGGTAAGAGCCGCCCGAAATTTTAAAAGGGCAAATAGTGGGTACCTGTCGAAGGTTTGAAAACAAAAAAATTTGATTTTTGGGTACCCTTTTGGACATTCTCTCACTGTGGATACCTGACTTGATCAAAATCTGCCATTATTGGGCATTTTGCAAATTTATACATGGATTGGTAATTTAAGCGAGTTTGAAACCTAAGGTCTTCATTTGACATATGTTAATGCTAGTTTTTACTCGATCCCATTACATCAAGACTACCCTACAACCAGATAGATCTTATCTGAGACAAGAGTGTCCCTTCCCGGGTGATCCTTTTTCTGCAAAATCCTTACACGAACGCATCAAAGAAATAGAACCAAGGATGTCTTTCCCATTTGACCATATAGATCCTAATCAGATTAATCACATGAACAAGGATATGACCAAACAAGGAAATGTTGACCCTAACAACAAAGGATCCAACAACAATACCAATGGAGGAATAAACATGGATCCTAACAATCAAGGGATAACAATACCAACAACGAGGGAAATATGGACCCTAATGATGAGGATTTAATTGATGAAAAGGTTACTGAGGCTATGCAAAGCCCTTTCTTTATGAAACTCATAGAAAAAGTGTTGGAAAAATACAAAGAGAAGTACTTCCTAGACCTAGCACAAACAGGTCTCAAGCTTCCACATGATTATGATGTCACCAAAATCAAACGAGAAGAAGTAGAGAAGAAGTAGATGCTAACCCCATTGATGTCATGAACAAACAATTCCAGCTTTTCCAGATACAATTGGACACATTAAAACAAAGTGGGGCTCCTAAACCTTTTTCTATTGAAGCCTTGTGTCCATTCCCTTTTGACAAGTCCTTAGTCATGATACCATTTCCCACAAATGCTATTT
>MU226973.1:403446-429986 GCA_018584345.1 Thuja plicata | reverse complement strand
CATTCACTACTTTGGGTGAACCATTGGAAAATGCATTAAGGACACTTATTGCAAATAAGCTTATTGATCTACCAAAGGCTCAACCATATGAACCTCACATCAAGCCAAACTGGTGGAATGAGAACAATCATTGTGACTATCATCAAAATAGGGGACATAAGACCAATGATTGCCTATGCCTCAAACATGTGGTACAAGATCTCATAGACAACAGTGTGATAAAGGTGGACAGACCTAAAACTAATGAAGATCACACAACCTTTAAAACTCTTTTTTATAAGCATGGAAAGGGAGAATCTTCTAATTCCAACAATGGAGGAAACAGTGCAAATAATGTAAAAGGCAGTCACAATGTTAACTTTTCTCATACTTATGACAATACCATCAATGGTGTTGTTAAAGACCAACCTATTCAAGGATCTTCTAATTCTATCACAAGGGGGAAAGCCTCAAAGATTACCTTACAAGGGGTTACTCCTATTACTATTGGTCCTAAGACACCAACTATTTTGGATAAACAAACACCACCCACCACAAAACCTTATAGTTTGGTGGATCAATTGCAAAATACTCCCACCCAAATATCAATTTTGGAGTTGTTAAAATTATCTCCTAATCACAAGAAGATTCTAGAGAAAGCCTTGTGTGAGACCATGGTTCCTATAAACTTGGAGGAAGACAAATTTCAAAACATGGTAGGGCACCTCATAGCCCCTCATTGTCTTTCCTTTTCAGAGCAAGATGACATGTCTACCACACATCCTCAAAATTTACCCTTGCATATAGAGGTATTAATCCAAAGACATAGGGTTAAGAGAGTTGTCATAGATGGTGGAGCTGGTCTAAATATTTTCACTTTAAACCTTGTCAAGTCATTAGGGTTATCTGAGTCATCCATTGATCCAAAGAAGAAAATAACTATTAAGGCTTATGATGAAGAGGAAAGATCTTCAAAGGGTATGATCGTTCTGCCAATTCAAGGGGGACCTATCAAAAAGGACACTATATGTCAAGTCCTTGACATGAAATTGACCTACAACATCCTACTAGGAAGGCCTTGGATACACGAGATGCAAGCGGTACCTTCTACATATCACTAATGCATGAAATTTCCATACCTAGGGGATGAGATCACAATTGGAGGAGATTCAAACCCATTCCAATATTGCAATACTTTAAATCCAAGTCATGAATTATATATTCCTCATAATAGGGAAAGAGTTATCCCTAATATTACCATGGAAGAAGCCAAAGAGGAAAAGTCAGAACCAACATCAAATGTCACATCTACTCCTAACCCTATTCAAACTAACTCAACTACATCAACTAAGGGAAAATAAAAGATGAGTTACAAGGGTTCAAATTCAAAGGATACTTCAGTTCAGAATTCAACATTAATATTGGAATCTTCTAAATCCACTAAGGAAGAAAGAGATCAAACTAAGAAGGATCACTATGAAAAGATGAGTGACCTAATGCATCAATTTCAGAAACAATGTCAAATTAACTCAAAAGGAGTCGGGGAATATTTCATTTCCCTCTTTGATTTACCTACATCTCCAAGAACACATGGGAAACCATCTAAAAATAATCAAACTCATAAGTACAATTCCCATTTTGTGAGGGAATGTGACAAACAAGAAATAGACAAAGAAGATGATGAGGTATTACAATGGCTCTATAAAGAGGATGATAATTTAGATAATTCCAATGAAAGGGTGCAACATATCGATATCCAAACTAATCAATATGGAAAAGGATTTGATATCATGAAGAAAATGGAGTATAAGGGAAGAGGACCCTTAGGAGTTTGACATAGAGGGTTGTTAGAACCTATTGAATAGGTTTGGAGAGCCAAAGAAGAGAAGGCCGGCATAGGATTTCAACACAAAGGAGAAATTTCAAGTCCCATGCATGACTTCCATGCACATATTCATATGGTAGGTTCTAAAAGTGAAGATGACTCTAGAGATTATGAGTGGGATTCCTTGTCCGAAGAATCTTGTCATGACATAGAGTTTGATACCATTCACACTTATGCAACTCCTCCTAAAGTTGAGAATGAAGAACATATGGCTCAAAGTTCAAATTCAACTCAAATATCAAGCGAACCTCAACAAGTCAACATAGAACAAGCACCTTATTTCACTCAATGGGTAGGTGAACCTTGGGTACCTTCGTGGGTGGTAGATTCTAACCTAGTGTTTAATCCACATGCTTTCTTTCCCATAGAAATCTTAGAGGATTCTGATGAAGAGGATTTTGATCCTTCTTCCATGGACCATCTAGAAGAGGCACATGTCATAGACCATGACAATACAATGTATGAACCATCTAATGAAGTCATGTCCTTAACTCCTTCAAATGAAAGCCCATTCAATGAATCTTTTTCTTTAATGCATCCCGAACTTATCGATTGGGATGTGTCCAAGTCAAATGACTTACTCTACTTCCCAAATGATAATTCAATGGCCTTATACCTCAATGCGGATGAACCCAATTGTTCCACCAATGAATTCAATCCAAACATGATGATAGGGGCAGGTGTTCAACCTCTTAATCAAAAAAATGAAGACAAAATATACAAAAAAATGAGAAGGTCTAGAGGTGAAAACCACCATGTGGCAGTGCTAGACCCAAAAAAAAGTAAAAATAAAGGATGTTTTTGAATGTGAAAACTCAACTGTGGCACCTAAGGGAGAGAGGTTGGACACCCTACCAGTTCACAAAGATGAAAGATCACCTATACTTATTGAACCCATAGAAAAACTCAACATTGGAATAGAAAAGGATCCTAAATTCATTCACTTAGCAGCATCTTTGAGTCCTTTGGAGAGAGAAGAGTTCATTACATTATTTCAAGTGAAACAAATCAACTTTGCATGGTCATATGCTGACATGCCCAAATTAGATCCAAGTTTCATAATGCATCACTTAAATGTGAAACTTGGGGTTAAGCCCGTAAAGCAGAAGTTGCAGAAAATGCATCCACATATAGCCCTATTAGTCAAAGTTGACTTGGAGAAATTGCTCAAAGCAGGATTTATAAGAGTAATATCATATGTTGAATGGATCTCCAATATTGTACCAATTACCAAACATGATAAAACCATAAGAGTTTGCATAGATTTCAGAGATTTAAACCTTTCTTGTCCAAAAGATGACTTTCCATTACCAAGCATTGATGCTATTGTGGACCTCACTATAGGTCATTCTATGATTTCACTTATGGATGGATTTAGTGGGTATATTCAAATTTGCATAGCACCTGAGGATCAAGAGAAGACAACTTTTACATGTCCATGGGGTACCTTTTGTTGGAATGTAATGCCCTTCGGTCTTAAAAGTGCCGGAGCCACTTATCAAAGAGCCATGACTACCATTTTCCATGACATGATGCACACCTTTATGGAAGATTATGTGGATGACATTTTAGCTAAGTCACATAAGAGAAAATATCATCTCTCCATACTTGACAAGATTTTTACAAGGCTAGAAAAATTCAAGGTGAGACTTAACCCAAAGAAATGTGCTTTTGGGGTACAATCTGGAAAACTCCTAGGGTACATTGTTGCAGAAAAGGCATTGAAGTAGATCCTGAAAAGGTACAAGCAATAATGGACATGGACATTCCAAATAATATTAGTCAAATGAGGCCACTTCAAGGAAGACTTCAATCTATAAGAAGGTTCATTTCTCAATTGGCAGAAAAATGCCATTCTTTCACCATATTACTACATAAAGACACAATCTTCACATGGGATGAGGAGTATGACAAAGTCTTTTCATTGTTGAAAACATACTTGATGAATCCACCTATCTTAATGTCACCAATTCAAGGAAAACCTTTATTACTCTACATTTTAGCAACAGAAAGATATTTAGGAGTCTTATTGGCACAAGAGGATGATGAAGGAAAAGAACAAGCTATCTACTATTTGAGTAGAACCTTGATCAAATATGAGTTAAATTATAGCTTCATGGAAAGGGCTTTCCTAGCAGTGGTATTTGCCTCTCAAAAGTTAAGACACTATATGTTGTTGCATAAGGTGAAACTCATAGCTAAAATTGATCCCTTGAAATACTTACTTAGCAAAATAGCTTTAATTGGAAAGATTGTGAAGTGGGTCATGGTACTTAGTGAATTAGACATTGAATATGTTGATATGAAATCAATCAAAGGTCAAGTTATAGCCAATCAATTGGCTGAATATCCTCAGGAATCTACACATCCTATACAAGTGGAATTCCTGAATTCTGAAATTGTGAACGTCAAAGCTAAGACATGGACTCTATACTTTGATGGATCATATACCCAAAATAGCAGTGGAGTAGGCATTCTTTTGATTACACCACAAGGTTACGCAATCCCAAAATCTTACAAGTTATTGTTCCCTTGCACCAATAACATAGCAGAGTATGAAGCTTTGGTCATAGGCATCAAGACATCCTTGGAATGGAAAGTCACAAAATTACAGGTCTATGGAGACTCTCAATTAGTCATTAATCAAGTTAATGATGAGTACAATACTAAGGATGAAAAACTGTTGCCTTACAAGAAATTAGTGGACAACTAGAAGAATTACTTTGCTTTGATTACTTTTGCACAAATTCCAAGAGACAAGAATAGAGCATCAGATGCAATGATTACTTTGGCATCTTTACTTTAGTTACCCGATCAAAATGAAAAGTATGAGTTCTTGGTAGAAGAATTGGTGAAACCAACATTTGACCTACCTAAGACCCAAATTATTGCCCTTTTACATGGACATGACTCTCCATGGTATGGACCTATCTATACCTACCTCAAAAATCAAACCCTACCTATAGACCAAATCCACGCTCAAAAGTGAAACTTCATAAGACAAGTAGCCCATTATACTATCCTTTCTAACACATTGTATTGTAAAGGTTTTTACAGAACACTCCTTTAATGTCTAGAGGAAGATGAATCAAAATTAGCTTTAAAAGATGTCCATGAGGGGATTTGTGGGTCACATTCAAATGGTTTAAACCTAGCTAAGAAAATATTACGTATGGGGTACTTTTGGAAAACCTTAGAAAGGGATGCTTGTCAATATGTTAAAGTTTGCAAGAAATGTCAATACCATGGAAACTTGATTCATGCACCAGCACAAGAATTATATCCTTTTGTCACACCATGGTCATTTTATCAATGGGGTTTTGACTTGATTGGCATGATTTATCCACCTTCTTCAAACGGACACAAGTATATAATCACAGTGACAGAATACTTTACTAAATGGGTTGAAGTTGTCCCTTTATCAACTGCAATAGGAAAACAAATTTCCATGTTTATCCTAAATCATATCATTTGTAGATATGGCATTCCTCATGCCATCATCACGGATAATGGAAAATAGTTTAAGAACAAAGATATTCATGAACTTTGTGACACATTCCACATTACTCATCACTCTTCATCCATTTACTATCCCCAAGGTAATGGACAAGTAGAAGATACCAACAAGAACATCCTTAAAATTCTTAAGAGATCCATTGGAAAATTAGGAAAGGATTGGCACCTTCAAATCAATCTAGCATTATGGGCCTATAGGACTAGTATTTGAACCTTGATAGGAGCTACACCTTTTTCTTTGGTTTATGGGGCCAAAGTTGTTCTTCCTTTAGAAGTTGAAATACCATCCCTCATAGTCACATTGCATGGATTAATAACATATGAGTATTATAGAGTTTCCCGCCTTCAAAAATTGGAATTGTTGGAGGAACATCAAACTCAGGCCTATGATCATTTGAAAGTGTATCAGAATTGAATTTCCAGGAACTATAACAAAAATATCAAGTCAAGAAACTTTCAAATAGGAGATCTAGTATTGAGAGAAAATCCAAAAAATAAAGTTGATAGAGAAAATAAAGGAAAGTGGGAAGAAAATTGGCTTGGTCCTTTTGTCATTGTTTCTTCATTTGGAATAGGGACCTACAAATTGGCTGATTGTGATGGTGATGAATTGCTAGAACCCATCAATAGCATTCATCTTAAGAGGTTCCACACCTGATTTAGAGGAAAGAGTATCAGAATAAAGAGTATAATTTGAGAGTATCAGATGAGTCAAGCATCACCCTTGTACATGGAAAAATTCAAAAAATACCAAAAAAAATCAGAAAAGATTGAAAATACCAAAAAAATCAGAAAATTCAAAAATCCAAAAACATTTGAAAAAGAAAAAAAGTGCCTTGGTGAAAACCTAGCAATAGGCACCTTGGTAGCAAAAAAAAAGAGAAAAAAGAGAAAAAGAGCAACAATCCCAAGAGGTGAAAACCTGGAAATAGGCACCTTTTGTCCCTTAGGTGTTTCCTAGTTGCATTTGTACATATTTCAGTTTCCTCATCTCACTTGTCCATATCCTCACTGCATCCATCATTTGTGCATTGCCCTAATAAAGTCTCAGAGCTACATTTTGTCACATTCCAGGTTTAGTTGCCCTAAGTTTCACATTAATCACATTTATCACTTGGGGGCACACATCATAGATTTTGGTACCAACCAGATTCAATAGTGCAACATTTTGGTCACACATCAGAAGTAGATTTTTAGATTTAGGAGAAACATTTTGGAACCTTTTTGGAACCTTTGATGAATATCATTGTTGAACCCTAAACAGTTTGATCTCATAACATGATCCTTGAATCTCATTGCCTTATTTTATTAGGATTAAAAGTTGACACACTAAATGATCAGATTGTCTAGAATTCTTATTTGAAAATGTTGATACATTTCACAAACACTTGGAATTTTTGATGAGTTTTTCATTAACTTTTTTGAGTCATTTTATTTTTAGTTAATCAATGATTTTTTGACTAGATTGGCAATGATAAGAGACATGATGTTTTCTTAAGCTTCTGAGTGACTGTTTTGAGGAAGATTCTTTAACTTGTGTGAATCCGTCTAAGGACATGGTCATCAAAGAACCATAGAGGACATTCATATAGGACAGAGGGTTAACCTTTGTTTGTTTACACAAAAGGATACCTTGGTTATTTATATTTTCCATATCTTAATACCAAAATCCACTTGCAACATTGAATCTGATTAAACCGGTATTCATACTCCCATAGTTGGTCATCCAACTAGTGAGGGTTGTACTTGGTTTTGTAGAATGGGTTACCACATGAGGGAAAGTCATATTCATATTCTTATGGTCATAGTGGCACCAGTAAGGATTGTATCAACTCCTAGTTCCACAATGCTCTATGATGAAAACATATCTTAGTTTGCATCTCTTTCACAAACCTCAAGGACAATTAGTTGCATTGTATTTTTGCATGTTAGATTAATTGCATTTTGCATGTTAGATTAATTGCATTTTTTCATGTTAGATTAATTGCATTCATGTTAGATTAATTTCATGTTGCTTTTTCACTTAAATGCATTCTCAAAAGCTTAGTTCTCAAGTGGCTTGCCTTTATAGCAAACTTTCCACGATCAAGGGGGGATAAAAGTTGACAAACATTTCATAAAATTATATTGGTTTCAAGTCATTCAAGATGAGATTTTCCTTTTCATTCATCATCATTATTCATTATTCATTATATATTCATGTCAAAGATACATTAAACATTATTCATTTATCCATATCATTATTTAAAACTGCATATCATAAATTAAATTGCATACATCCAAAAACACAAAAAGATAGATGCATTTCATTTACCATTAGCACTAAGTATTGCATTCATTGCATTGCATAATTCATACATTGTTAAAACAAAAACATATAGAGATAAATTGCATTAACATCATTTGCATCCATTTATCTATGTCCTACTCTAAGACATTTGCATCCATAGCACAATAGAAATAAATGCATCATAGAAACATATAGACATGCATAAAAGGAAATCTCATAACATCATAAAGAAGGAATCAAAGATCATCATAGATAAATGTCCATCATCAAATTCTATAACATAAATCAGTACATCAAAGGTACATCAATACAATGGTCCATAAATCAAAGTCCTGATCAAAAAAATACATATGATACAATGTTGTATATCCTGGGTCCAAATCTATCTCATGACCCAGTAGGGGCACCTAATCCATCTCCGGATAAACCTGTGCCTGACCCCCTGCACCATCAGGATCTCTGTCACTTGCTCTATCCTATGCACTAGGAGGTTCCTGACTCGTGCTCGCACTGGTCAGTAACTGGGCCAAAGTAATCAGAAACTGCTACAACATGGTCGTAACCTGATCTAATCTCGCTGTCACTGCAGTCATCCTTGCCTGTAAACCCCTCACATCCTGCACTATATCATCTGAAATAGGAGGCACTGGAGGTGCCTATGATGTTGGAGGAGCCTATGGTGCCTGAGGTGCTAAAGGTACCTGAGGTATCACCTGTGTTGTACCAACCTGTGGGTCCACTTGTGGTATCTTTCCCTGCACTGGAACTTGTCTAGCCACCTGGACATGTCTATGCCTGTGTTTGGCCCAATTTTCATCCACTCTGAAAGGAGCCTGACCTTGAGGTACTTGTAATCCTACTCACCTCTTCCTAGGCTACCTAAATCTTCTGCCTTGGCCTCTCACATGTCTGCCTCTCATCCGAGGTCCAGCTGCTCTCTGTACCCAAGGTGCCCTAGGTACCGTCTACACTCTGCACCGCCACGGTCTACCGCCATCATCTCCATCATCCCCATCATCACCATCATCATCTAAGAGCTTGTCAACATCAGGAATGGGCTCTGTTGGATCAGTGAATTGCATGAACCAATGTCGCAAGAACCACTCATGATACTCAGCTGACATCCCTGCATCTTCCACCTGTGGCATCAGATCCCAAACCCCATATTCGAGCTGATCTATCTTTAAACAAGATGACTGGTAGTCAACCTGTACTCTCCACATCGATCTCTTAGCCTATACTCTGGCATAGAGTTCCATACCTTGTGACATATCCTGCATCCAACCGAACTGACAGAGTACTCTCCCACAACAAAATCTCTTAATAACCAATGGTGATCAACCTATCATCCATCGAGGTGAAAACATATAGGGTAACTCATCATTGTCCTCCCACCACCTCTCACACTGCAGATACAGCCTTCATACCACCTAATCAATGTCATCAATGGTACATCTCCAAAAATTGACCTTGCCCAAACGATACTAGACAACCATGCCATCATATAGAAAATCATAAGGGTAACCGCGACCATGTACTTGAGCTGAGACTAGCCTCGTAATAGGCAGATGCTCCAAAGTCCATAATTGTAATAATAATGCACCTACAAAAATAGATGCACTACGTCAATATACAATCTCATGGAGATCATGATACAACTGAGCCAGGACATAAGATCCCCAATCCAATCTCCGTGGATGTGTAATCAGATCCTCTAAAATCTATCCCCATCCAACTGCAAAACCATGACCTCTCCTATCTGGCAAAAGTAATCCCCCAATCACAACTGCTAATAACACTGGTAAAGTGGGAAATGAGGCAAACTATGCCCAAGTAATGCAATCATCAGCAATGGTGTTATCTCCAAACACCCATCTGCATACACTGCTATCATATACTAAATCATAATACACCTGTTCTCCATGAGTTGGGATCCCCAATAATCTATATACATCCTCTGGCATAATAGTCATCTCAAACAGAGGTAAATGAAATGTATTATGGTCAGAGTGCCATCGCTCTGCCATAGCTGTCAACAAACCTTGGTTCAACTGAAACTAAGGGAGATCTAAAAGGAAACTGAGTCCACATGTCTCAATCATAAGCCGCTTAGGAGGCGTAAGCTCATCTACTAAATCAAAAATCCATAATGCTACACCTCATACCCGCAACTTGCGGTAATGCTCCTAAATTTTGAAACAAAGTGCATCATGTTAGTTTTTCTCTTGATGAACCATTCTAAGTCAATCACAAAATATTAAATCTATCTTTTCTCTAACTTGAGCGTATCAACTTATTGTTCCTAACCTCTTTATTATGAGACACCAGGACAATTCGTAATCATTTTTAATCATATCTGATTGACCTATCAAACATTCATCATTAAGACTTTTCTAATATCCTAAACACTATGTGACATCTTGGATGAACATTTTCTAGCTTGGAACCTAATTAAGTCATCTAGACAATCAATCAAACTAAGTTCATCTATTTTCCTATATCGTATTTCCAATTTTATGGTAGGCGACACTTAACTTAGTGTACGTGACTTTTTAATCCAAGCAGCATTTTAATCTTTAAAAGTGGCTCTTTACCACTCGAAGGTAGCGCTTAACCAATTAGGCGGCCTTTTACAGGCCTACGCAACTTTTCAAACCTCATACGCAGCCTTTAAAACATGGTGTTTTTAGGCGGCTCATTACATTTTTGGGTGACAATTCTGACCTAGCTCCTACGCGGCTAAGGATTGTGCATACGCAAATTTTCCCAGCGCAGACATGGCTTTTCACTTCCCTACGCGGAATTTTACCCATCCTACATGACATTTTGCTAAAACTTTCCTAAACAGCAATAAAAAAATGTAATAAATGCTATTTCAAAAGCAATAAATGCACTAAGGGAGTTCGAACCACTCACTGGAGGCCCATAGTTAGGAGGTGTCTGATATTTGCGCACTCGCTTGAACCTATGCTCTTGAATGGGGGCCACCATCACTGTTAATCGTCAAAGGCTCAGAGCAAATTCTCAATAATAAAAAGTGAAAATGAATAGTAAATTTGGGTTTTTCAACCTATTTAAGCTATTTTAACCTATTTTATGAGATTTTTTCTTTTTTGACCTAGTCAAACCTAATCTTCTTATTCTACAACACTGGGGCATTTGTTCACCATCTTTCAACATCATTTGTTATAAAAAATGCAATCATCTTGGATCTCTTCTATCAACATTGATTCATCAACAACTTTTACTTATGATCAATATGATTTCATTTCTGAGGGGGTATCATCATATCATTAAAACTAGGATTCTGCATCATATCTTGTATCAAATCTGGGGCATTAAAATTTCAAACTTTATCAATTGGAGTTTCATATTAGAACATCATATCAGGGTTTCATATCAGGATTTCATATCAGAGAATCATATCATGGTTTCATATCGGATTTTCATATCAGGGTTTCGTATCAGATTTTCATATCAGGGTTTCATATCAGAGCATTATATCAGGATTTCATATTAGATTTTCATATCAGGGTTTCATATCAGGGTTTTCATATCAGGTTTTCATATCAGTTAATCAGCTCATTAGTATCGAATCAACGATCAGGACAATCAAGCTTTCTTTGGATCAATGCGCTTCGCACATTAATTCAAAGAGGGGCATTTGTAGACACCAAAAATTGACCAGGTGTATCTCAAACATTCCAAACTATAAATCTCAGCCAAATGCTTCAACATCTCATCTCAATGCAAAAAAAATGGATCAAATCAAATTAAAAAGATCAAATAATCGTGAAATCAAATAGTTAAATTCAAGCCTAAAGTGATTAATCAAATTATGCAATTGATTTTTCAATTGTATGGTTCAAATCAAAAAGATTAAATCCAACCCAATCACCCTTCCATGGCTAATTTAATTAAATGATGGAATTATTAAATTCCTAATATCTTTGAGACAACCAACCAATTTTTCCTCCATTTGAGAGCACCTCAAAGCTTTTGACTTAACCAAGCTTTAATCATGATCAATTCACTCTACCCCCTACCCTTGGGAAAATGCTATAAATACAAGCCATTTCCTTTATGTTTGGGATCCAAGAATTTCAAGAGCAAAAGCATCCTTATTATAGGCATATGAGGTACATTTGAGAGCTTTTGAGAGTATTTCAGCATTTGCATAGCATTTTAGCATATCATGTTTAGGAACATTTGTTGTTTTCTAACATAATCTTGGAGCATTTTTGAGCATTTTGAGCATTCTAGCTAGATTTGAGCTTTTGTTTATCATACACATCTCGTTCTAGGATTGTCCTTGAGAGAGATTAAGCCTGAGAGCTCTCTTAACAAAGCTTGGATAGAGAACCATGAGATGATATAGATTGTTAGCTTCAATTCTTAGATTAATTTGTTTTATCTTTCCATAGAATTGTTTCTCTTAATATTAATTTCATGAAGGTGTATTTTCTTACACAAAATGTGTTTTAGCTAAAAGGGGTGAATTTAATTTAATTAAAGTTCAAGGACTTTATAATTAAATTAATTTGATCATTAGGTTTACTTAGCCAATTATGATTGACATTTTAGGAATTAAATATAATGTATGATTAATGCAAATGTAGGGTTTTTTGCATTTGACACTTAGGTCGAGTAGAGTCAGTCAAAACTCAGAATTGCCTAGTACAATAGGACTTTGATGATTTAGAAGACTGATAAATGCAACTAAATTGGTTTGGGTTGCAAGATGCCAATTTTGGGGTGTTACACAAAGCACCTGAGATTGACCATCTAGATATAGAGATGGGTGAGAACTTAATGTTTAGGAAGGTATTGATAAGACAACCAATGAAGGATGAACCCAAGCATAGGAGGGATTTGTTTAGGATAAGATGCAAGATCCTTGGAAAAGTTTGTAAGGTGATAGTGGACTCTGGTTCCACTGATAATATCATCTCAGAGGAAGTAGTAAAAAAACTCAAGTTGACCAAATTACCCCATGTAAATCCCTATAAGGTGACATGGCTCAACAAAGGCCAAAGTGTATTGGTGAATGAGCAGACATGGGTTGAATTGTCCATAGAAAGGTATAAGGAAAAACTCTTGTGTGACATCCTACCAATGGATGCTTGTCATTTTCTTTCAGGAAGACCCTGGAAATTTGACAATGGGGCAGTGTATGATGGAAAGGATAATTCTATCACTTTCAAGAAAGGAGGCAAAAATTTCAAGATTCAGTCTTTTCTAGAAGAGGAGGAGCCACGGTCCAAGAATCCTAACATCATGTTGTGTAGTGGAAAGAATTTTTTGAGGGATCTCAAGGATGATTAGAATGAATGGTATGCTATTGTGGTAAGACCTAAGGAGGAAGAGAAACCAATCAAGGAGCCATTGCCATCAAAGATACAAGGATTTCTTGAGAGGTATAAAGACATAGTGAGTGATGGCACTCCTACAACCTTACCTCCTAGAAGAGTAACAAGTCATCAGATAGACTTTTTCCTTGGTGCATATTTTCCTAATAAGGCATCTTTTAAGCTAACCCTTGATCAAAATTTGGAAGTGGCAAGGAAGGTACAAGAAATCTTGGATCAAGGCTTGAACAAGAAGAGTATAAGACCATGTGTAGTCTCAGTTGTGTTGGCATCCAAGAAGGGAGGTAAATGGAGACTTTGCATAGATTCAAGGGCTATAAACAGAATTACAATAAGGTATAGGTTCGCAATACTTAGGATTGAGGATCTCATGGATTCCCTTGGAGGGGAAATGTACTTTACAAAGTTGCATTTGAAGAGTGGTTATCACCAAATCAGGGTGAAAGAAGGGGATAAATGGAAAATGACATTCAAGACCACAGATGGTTTATATGAATGGCTTGTGATGCTATTTGGTCTCACAAATGCTTCGAGCACATTCATAAGGCTCATGAATGAAGTGCTCAAGGACTTCACAGGGAAGTTTGTAGTTGTATATCTTGATGATATACTGATATTTAGAAAGACAAAGGAGGAGCATGTCAAGCATGTAGAGGCAGTGTTGTAGAGATTACATGACGAGAAGTTGGCTATCAATCTTGGAAAATTTTAGTTCTTCAAGAAAGAACTAGTATACTTGGGCTTTTTAGTGTCCAAAGGGTCTTTGAAGATGGATCAAGACAAAGTTGCAGCTATCCTAAACTGGCCACCACCTACCAAAACCATTGAGGTAAGAAGTTTCCATGGCTTATCCCAATTTTATAGGAAATTTATCAGGAACTTTAGTGGTATTTGTGCACCTCTATTAGAAAGAATCAAGGGAGGGGGTCAAAGCTAAGTTTAGGTGGATCTTAGAAGCAGGGAAAGATTTTGAGATGCTAAAGAAAAATGTAGCCACTCAACCTATCCTACAATTGCCTAGTTTTTAGAAACTTTTTACTATTGAGTGTGATGCAAGTGGGATGGTGGTAGGGGGTGTGTTGAGTCAAGAAGGCAGGCCAGTAGCCTTCTTTAGTGAGAAATTAAATGAAGCTAAGAAGAAATACTCTTCTTATGACTTAGAACTATATGCTTTATTTCATTCCCTTAGAAAGTGGAGGTATTATTTATTTCCCAAAGAATTTGTTGTGTTTACTGAAAACCAAGCCCTTAGTTATATCAATACTCAAGAGAAACTAAGTGATAGACATCTGAAATGGATGGAATATTTACAAGCATTCAAATTTACAATTAAGCATAAGAAAGGGAAATTGAACAAGGTTGCAGATGCACTAAGCAGGAGATTGTTGATAGTACAAGAAGTTTAGTTGAATAACATTGGAATTGATAGTTTTAGAGATCTCTACAAGGCAGATGAAGATTTTGGTGAAGCATACAAGGTGTGTGTTGATTTTCAAAATCATTTCCATATCAATTTTTCTGATTTTACTTTGCAAAATGGATTGTTATTTAAGGGAAATCAATTGTGTGTGCCAAGAGGTTCCATGAGAGAGAATCTCATACATGAGAAACACAATGGGTTTTTGAGTGCTCACTTTGGTATGAACAAAACCTTGGATCTTGTACAAAGGTTCTACCATTGGCCAAAGTTGGTAAGAGATGTTACAAGGTATGTTGAGTAGTGTGTCATATGCATGAAAGCCAAAGGAGGAATAAGTAATCCAGGTTTATATCAACCTTTACCAGTCCTTAATAGGCCATGGGAGTGTGTGAGCATGGACTTCATAGTAGGTCTACCCAAAACAAAGCAATGATATGACAACATTTATGTAGTGGTTGACAGATTTAGCAAAATGGGACATTTCATTCCCTGTAAGACTACTCATGATGCTAGTCACATAGCTTATTTTTTCTTTAAAGAGATTGTGAGAATCGATGGTTTGCCCCTAAGTATTGTATCAGATAGGGATGTGAAGTTTATGAGCCATTTCTGGAGAACTTTATGGACTAGATTGGGTACTAATATATTTTTTGGTTTAGCCTACCATCCTTAGATAGATGGCCAATTTGAGGTGGTCAATAGAGTGTTGGGTAAAATATTAAGGTGCCTAACTAGGGAGTATGGTCAGACATGGGATGGGGTTATTCCCCAAGCAGAGTATGCATACAATGAGAGTAAGAACAAAACCACAGGGAGAAGCCTATTTGAGATAGTGTATGTGATGCACCCAAGAGGTGTGTGTGAGCTTAGGGATCTTGGAGGAATGGAGTATAGGAGTGTTCATGCTGAGGAATTCACTCAAACCATGAAAGAAGACCATACAAGACAGTGCACAAAAGTTGAAGCCCAAAGTTGATGAAAAGAGAAGAGACATTCAGTTTGAGGTAGGTGACTATGTGATGGTTCATTTGAAAAAATCTAGGTTATAGGAGGGTTTCCCTACTAAAATTTAGATGAAGAGGGTGGGACCTTGCAAAATCTTAGCTAAATATGGGGCTAATACATACAAAATAGACCTACCTTCAGAGTTGAGCATATCTCTAGTGTTCAATGTACAAGACTTGATCTATTTCAAAGGGAAGATAGCAAAGAAGTGTCAAAGTAGTCAAGGGGTCAGTGGTGATGTTGAGGCTACTGTATTACCTCCCAAGCCATAGTTGGAAGCTGACAGAGTTATGGACTCAAGAGTCAAGAAGACTAAAAGGTACAAGGTGTACATGGAACACATCATCAAGTCAAAGAATAGGCATGAGTTAGAGGCTTCATGGATTACAAAAGAAAAATTCAAAAAGGTGGGAATCTCTGAAGATTTTTTGTCCATAGGAGTGTCATAACTTTCCTTTGTGGGGGAGTATGGTGCAGGAGCACCTAGGTAGGGCTAGAAAGTAACCTAGGAATTCTAAGTTGTTTTTGGCTTGTAGAGGTTCTAGAAAAACCACTAGGGAATAAAGGGAAAAGTTAGGTCATAGGATGTTTGGAGTTAGATGATGAGGTCTACTTAGGTCTTTAGTGCTTTTATTTTCAATAATGTCCAAAGTTTCTCTTTTGGTCCATATGGCCAATGTTGGGGCAATAGTGTAAATGATCCATCTAGGGGTCAAATTGGAAAAGTACGGGTGCAAAAGGAATATTTGATGTTTAATTATCTTAATTATTCTATTGGTTAAGTTCTTATTATGTTTGATCATGTTTTGTGTCAAGATCCCAAAAGATGTAAAAGTTGTCAATGTTGTCATTGACAATATTGACAATATTTATAGCAAGATTGTGTTTTCAGACAAAGAGGTTCCTTAACTATTTGAAAATGTTAGGATAGGGACTTGGAAACCTATATTAGACCTCCCTAAACCTTTTGAATAGGTTGGTGGATTTTGATAAGCTATTGTATGGGCTGTGTTATTAATGAAACAATTACAATTCTTGTATTTCTAAGCATTTTGCATTTTCTTGGATTAGATTACCTACTGTAACTCTTGATTTTGTTAGGGTAGCATGTTTTAAGATTCTATGTGGTGGTATATTTCTAGTTGGTGTTGATTTATTTAGTTTTGTAAATTCTTTTTGTTTCTAACCAGTCGCTGGTCTGAACCAAGCCACTTCTGGAAATGGGGTCATAAGTCCTCTTCCCACCATGGAGCTTGCATAGGCCTTTTGGATTAGGGAGATGAATCCATATACATATTTTATAGTGAAGGAGGGGCCATGGAAATGATGGGAGCTATTTTCAATGTGATTCCCTAGTCGAGCCAGAGTTGCTTGGCTAGGGATTACACAAAGTTGCAGAGTTAATGGGAGGGATTGAAAGAATTCATTGCTTCAATTAGTGATTGTGGAGAGGTAGATTGGTGTGTGGAGGAGCCCCAAATCAAAGAATAAGATTGAGTGGAGAGTTTAGAGTTCCAAGAAACAAGTTCCTTTGTGTAGACAAACCTAATGTTTAGAAACCCTAATTTTTAGGATGGTTATAGGAGTCACTCTACAGACACTTTTGGGAAACAAGACCTAGAAAATATTTAGTGTCTTGATAAAGGGAATCATTATCCATTCCTATTTTTCCAAATTGTTAAGGATTTTTTCAAGTTAATTGGGAAAAAGTGCCTAATTAGGCCTAATGCTTGTAGCCCTATTTTGGGTGAATTTGGCTTTGTTCTTGGAAATAGTTTAGGGTTTTAGTGAAAAGGAAGTTTTTGGACATTGTATTGAATCCAATTAACCATATAGTAGACTACCTCTCCATATGGAAGAGTTCTAGATCATTTTGGATCAATTTGTGGGAAAGGACAAGAATAGCACTAAGGCAATATGTTGAGTAGTTTTGATTTCTTTATTGGTGTACTCAAGCTGAAGTGCAGTGGGATCTTGTGGAAAGGATCCTTGTAGATTAGGGTTAGTGAAGAACCATAATTAGGCTGGAGAAGAGACCTATTGAAGACCCTAGTGGAGGATAGGGTAGGAGAGCAAGGCTTATTGTTACATAAACCATGATGAATATTCTATAGGTCATCCTTTCCATTTGACCAAATATTCTTCATATGTCTTGTTCATTGTGCTTCTTCCAACATGACTATCCTAAATCTCTTCAATCTCATTTTTAGGTGAAGTAGTTGCTAGAATATTCCACTATGCTTCTGTGATATGATCCTCACACCTCCCTCATGATATTCTGTCAAATCTAAAATGTTAAATACTAGTTAAATATTGAGTTCACTAGGAAACTCTACTTCATAAGAATTTATTGAATCACGCTTCTTCATTATTTTGTATGGTACAAAATTCTTCATCTTCAACTTATTATATGTCCCTACTGAAAATCTCTCCTTTCGCAAATGAACCATGAATTTATCTCCCACCTAAAATTCCTTATGTCTTCTTTTCTTGTCTGCCTTAGCCTTGTACTATGTAACCATTTTATTAATATGTTGCCACACCTCCTCATACAAATTCTTCAAGTGTTCTACAAATTCTTCAGCTTCAGCACTACTTGTCTCTCCTTTATCCAACTTTCTTAATTCTGATGAGTTTCTGGGACTACTTCCATACACTATCTAGAATGGTGATTTACTAGTGCTTCTATTAAAAAAAGTATTATATGCGAATTCTACCTATGGTAAAACCAAGTCCCATCCCTTTGGTTTATCTCCAACCAAGCATCTAAATAAGTTTCCCAAACTCCTATTCACAAATTTTGTCTGCCCATCAGTCTGTGGATGGTTTGCTAAACTGAAATTCAAATCTATCTTCAACTTTTTCCACAAGGTTCTCCAAAAGTAACCAACAAAATTGGTGTCTTGATCTTAAACTATGCTCTTTGGTAAGCCATGTAGTCTTACCACCTCCTTGAAAAACAATTCTGCTACATGAACACCATCATTCATCTTCTTGCAAGGAATGAAATGTGCCATTTTTGAAAACCTATCCACCACTACAAAGATGGAATCATGCCCTCTCTAAGTTCTCAGAAGGCCAAGAACAAAGTCCATACTAATATGCTCCTATGGCTTCTCCGATACAGGTAATGGATGATATAATCCTATATTCTACTTCACTTCTTTTTCCATCTTATATACTCTACAACCTTGAACAAATTTCTTATCATCTTGCTACAACTATGGCCAATAATAATTCTCACTAACAAGATAAATAGTTTTATCTCGCCCAAAATGTCCAGCCAATCCTCCACTATGCTTTTCTTTGATTAAATTCTCCCTCATGGAGCTCTTTGGAATTCACAACTGACTACCTCTAAACAACATATCATCCTTGATTATGAAATCCAACCATTTGGTTCTATCCAGAGTAACAAGTTCTCTACAAGCTTTCCAAGCTTCGTAAAAACCTGAATCTCCAGGATACAAACTCTTAAGTCCCTTGAACCCAAAAACCTCAATCTGCATCTCTGTTAGCAAAATATGTCTTATGCTAAGGGAATCTGCAACCCTATTAGACTTCCCACTCCTGTGCTTCAAAACAAAAGTATAACTCTGCAAAAACTCAACCCATTTCAAATGCCTTTGATTCAACTTTCCGTGACTATTCACATATTGGAAAGCTTGATGATCAGTAAATGAAAAAAAATCTTTTGGAGATAATGTCTCCACTTTCTCAATGCCTAAAATATAGCATAGACCTCTTGATCATAAATATAATATTTTATTTTAACATCATTCAACTTCTCACTAAAATAAGCAATGGGTTTACCTTCCTGACTAAAAACTGTTCCAATGGCATTACCACTAGCATGACAGTCTACTTAAAAAACCTTGTTAAAATTTGGAAGTGCTAAAAGAGGTTGTTCTGTAACTTTTCTTTTCAACAATTCAAAACTCTTATCTTCCCCTACAGTACACTTAAACTCCTTCCTATCCCCTCTCATTATTTCAGTCAAGGGTTCATAGATAATACTAAAACCTTAAATGGAATTTATGTTAAAGCTAGCCAAACCATGAAAAGATCTTACCTCAGTAGCACTTCTTGGGATAAGCCATTCAAGGATAGCATGCACCTTCTCTGGGTCCATTTTTAGACCTTCTATTGAGACTACAAATCCTAGATACACTAACTCCTTCTTCACAAAACTGCACTTGTTCAGATTAATCAACAACTTCTCTTCCCTTAACCTCTCAAACACCTTATGAATATGCATCATATGTTCTTCCAATGTCTTACTAAAAATCAAAATATCATCCAGGTAAACAATAAAAAACTTACCTATAAATTCTTTCAGTACTTGAGTCATGAGCCACATAAATGTGCTCAGTGCATTGGTTAGCCCAAAAGGCATGACTAACCACTCATACAAGCCCTCCTTTATCTCGAATGCTATCTTCCATTCATCTCCTTCTCTTATCCTAATTTAGTGATATCCACTCTTTAGATATATCTTTGTGAAATACTCAGCTCCACTGAAATAATCCATAATATCATCCATTCTTGGCAAGGGGAAATTGTACTTAATAGTGATCTTATTGATAGCTTGAGAATCTGTACACATACTCCATACACATACACATACTCCATACTCCATACTCAAGCTCTCTTGGATCAATCCCTTCTGCAACAACTCATGCACCTATCTCTTCAATTCTTTACTCTCTGATGGAGTCATCCTATGGGCTTCCTTGTTTGGAAAACTAGCCCTTGATATCATGTCCATCTAATGAATGACCTTCCTCACTGGTGGTAATCCATCAAGTACATTATTAGAAACAATATACTGAAACTCCTCCAAAAAGTCTACAACTTCTTTAGGTACATCTTCTACTTCTTCTTTACCCACTTTTGGAATTAGGGAAAAACACATATGCTCATGCCTCATACCTTCTAAGAATGTTCTTCCATTAACTAAACATATTTTGGCATTACTACATACATTTTCTCCTATTTCCTTTAATGGCTTCAGCTTGTGTCAAACTCCATACTTTGTCAAAGAATAAGTATTAGCATGACCATCATGTATGACACGCCTGTCAAACTGCCAAGGCCTTCCCAGCAACAAATGACATGTATCCATGGGGATGATATTGCAAAGTACCTCATCTCGGTAACTTCCAATCTTGAACTTTACTAAGAACTTCTCATTGACTAGGACCTTGTGGTCATCCTACACCCAGGAAAATATGTATGAACATGGGTGATTTTCCCTTTTTAGCTTCAACTTTGTGACCATTTCTTCTGATACCAAGTTATCAATGCTTCCACCATCAATAATCACATAATAACACTTATCCTCACACTTGCATCTAGTTCAAAATAGGCTCTTCCTCTAATATGAGCTCTTCTCTTCATTTATTAGTATCATCCTAACAACTATGGTTTCTCCTCTCTCAGCATCATTTGAGTGTTCTGACTGAGCTTCTTCATTTGCATGCACAACTTGTGCATGGCCTTCATTCATCCTATCTATCATTCCTTAACGCTTTGGGAATTCGTAGGCTCGTTGGCCTTCTTCTCCACAATGAAAACATGTCCCATGAAAACCTCCTCTTCCTGGTCCTTTCCATCTTCCTCTACCTCTCTGATCCCTATTATTTTGACCATGGGAATGATTGCAATTATTTCCCCTTATATTTCTATTGCTACTTGGCTCATCATTATTTTTTTTATCTTCATTTCTGCCTCCATAAGATCATCTATCAGATCTTCCACCACAACCTCTTCACCTTGCTTTCTTTCAAACTTATTGTTCAGCTTCTCTTCCACCCTTAGGGAAAATTGGTATGCCTCTTCAATACTAGTCATTCTAACTAGACTCAACTCATCATGTATACTTGTCCGCAATCCATAAAGATAATGAGCAACTTTTTCCTCCTTAAGTTCTGCATGACCTGTTCTAATGAGGACCCGGTGGAACTCTTCTGTATACTCCTGCATAGATTTTCCCACTTGTTTCAACTTCTTGAATTTTCCTCAGAAGATCAAGCTCATAATCAACAAGAATGAACTGTCTTTTTGACTTCTCCACCATTCGGTCCCATCTTGTGATTTTCTCCTATCCTATTCTATTCCTCTCCAACTGAATCTCCTGCCACAAATTTTTTGCATGGCCCTCCAGTTTGGCCTTCACAAATTTGACCCGATCTAGATCTTCAACATCTTCATATTCAAAATATTCTTCTAGATCATTTCTCTAGTTGATCAAATCCTCTAGGTTAATATATCCCAAAAATGTGGGAACTTCAATATTGGTTCTCTTTCCAATCTTGGAAACGGACCTCAAAAGCCTATCCTCTTCAGGATTTCTAGGAAATTCTGGTGCTTCTTGGTGACCTTGTTCTTCATCAAATTTCTCATCCCTTTCATCTCTAACTATAATATTCATTCCTCTATAACTCTAAAACCCTCTTCTGTCACACATGCAACTCTCCCGCCATGATTTCTTCCTGGAGGCATTTTGGATCTTATCACTCAAACCCACAACCATAGTCCTAGTGCAAACTTCCTCATAGTTGGCGATCTATCTACACACTAAGGAACTCCTGCTCTAATAGCAATTGATGAAGGGTGCTCCCCTTATTAACAAAAATACACAAAAAAGTTAAGAATAACAAGATTTAAAAAGACAAGAATGAGCTTTCTATTATCCACCATGAAATGAAATTATAATATTCTAAAATATAACATGCACCTTCAGAAATGCAACATGCACAACCACATGGGAATTTTATATAGCCAATTTAAACCGCCCAAGAAGACTCTATAAATCAAACCCTAAAATTTGAGGCCAACAAACCCTAAGATATTATTATTCATTTTTATTACATTAGAGTAGGCCCAAACAACTTCGGAACCCAAAAAGAAATTTTGAAGAAACTATAACATTTTCAAGTTAAGGTAGCCTAACTTTTAGAGACCATAACTCATCAACCATTGAACCGGTGGGCCACTGTAACCCCATTTTGGAAATACAGAAAATCTCTCTATAATTCCTGACTAGGGCTTGCCCATCCAGCCAAGGTATCAACCTGATTCAGAGCCTCTAAAGCCTTCAAAACTGAGTTCAAAGTTTTTGTACCCTGCTGCGAATACCAAAAATATCCAATATCTACAAAATAAAAATTGATCTGGCAATGAAACTTTACTGGCAGGTTGATACAATCAAAGTGAACCTCCAGGGAAGAAAATAGAATATTCTGATCTCAAATAGAAAACTTACTAAAAATAGTAACTTTCCAGAAATAGTAACTCTGCACAAAATAGCCCTTATTGAAAAGAAACCAACAAATATTTTTGGGTGATGCAAGATTGCCCTTACACCCAGGATGCTACTGCATCATACACCCGGGGTAATTTGAGAAGTGACCCTATCACGTCTTAGGTGGGAAAAGGAAAACCAAGACGGTTAACCTCCTCCCTTGATAGCTATGATGAATCTCCTGTAGGTCATCCTTTCCATTTGACCAAATATTCTTCATATGTCCTGTTCCTTGTGCCTCTGTCTGCACGACTATCCAAAATGTCTTCAATCTCCTCTGTAGCTGAAGTAGTTGCTGGAATATTCCATTGTGCTTATGTGATATGATCCTCAACACCTCCCTCATGATATTCTGTCAAATCTGAAATGTTAAATACTGGTGAAATATTGAGTTCACTGGGAAACTCTACTTTATAAGAATTTCCTGAATCATACTTCTTCAGTATTTTGGATGGTCCAAACTTCTTCATCTTCAACTTATTATATGTCCCTACTAGAAATCTCTCCTTTCAAAAATGAACCATGACTTTATCTCTCACCTAAAATTCCTTGTCTTCTTTTTTTGTCTGTCTTAGCCTTGTACTGTGTATTCATTTTATTAATAATTTGTCGCACCTCCTCATGCAAATTATTCAAGTGTTTTGCAAAGTTTCCGGCTTCAGCACTACTTGTCTCTCCTTTATCCAACTTTCTTAATTCTGATGTGTTTCTGGTAATAATTCCATACACTATCTGGAATGGTGATTTACCAGTGCTCCTATTAACAAAATTATTATATGCAAATTATGCCTGTGGTAAAACCAAATCCCATCCCTTTGGTTTATCTCCAACCAAGCATCTCAACAAGTTTCCCAAACTCCTATTCACAATTTCTGTCTATCCATCAGTCTATGGATGGTGTGCTGAACTAAAATTCAAATCTGTCTTCAACTTTTTCCACAAGGTTCTCGAAAAGTAACCAACAAACTTGGTGTCTCCATCTGAAACTACGCTCTTTGGTAAGCCATGTAGTCTTACCACCTCCCTAAAAAACAATTCTGCTACATGAACAACATCATTAGTCTTCTTGCAAGCAATGGAATGTTCCATTTTTTAAAACCTATCCACCACCACAAAGATGGAATCATGCCCTCTCTAAGTTTTCGGTAGGCCAAGAACAAAGTCCATACTAATATCCTCCCATGGCTTCTCTGGTATAGGTAATAGCTGATATAACCCTATATTCTACTTCACTCCTTTTTCCATTTGACATACTCAACAACCTTGTACAAATTTATTAACATCTTTCTACAACTGTGGCCAATAATAATTCTCACTAACCAGAGAAATGGTTTTATCTCACCCAAAATGTCTAGCCAATCCTCCACTATGCTTTTATTTGATTAAATTCTCCCTCATGGAGCTCTTTGGAATGCACAACTTACTACCTCTGGAAAATATATCATCTAGGATTATGAAATCCAACCATTTGGTTGTATCCAGAGTAATAGGTTCTCTACAAGCTTTCCAAGCTTCGCAAAAATGTGGATCTCCAAGATACAAACTCTTGAGTTCCTTGAACCCAACAACCCCAATCTGCATCTCTGTAAGCAAAATCAATCTTCTGCTAAGGGAATTTGCAACCCTATTAGACTTCCCACTCCCGTACTTCAAAATAAAATTATAACTCTGCAAAAACTCAACCCATTTCAAATGCCTTTGATTAAACTTTCCTTGACTATTCAAATATTGCAAAGTTTGATGATCAGTAAATAAAACAAACTCTTTTGGAAAAAGATAATGTCTCCACTTCCTCAATGCCTGAACTATAGAATATAACACCTGATTATAAATATAATATTCTCTCTTGGCATTATCCAATTTATCACTAAAATAAGAAATGGGTTTACCTTCCCAACTCAGAACTGCTCCAATGGCATTACCACTAGCATCACAGTCTACTTGAAACACCTTGTTAAAATATGGAAGTGCTAAAACAAGCTATTCTGAAACTTTTCTTTTCAACAATTCAAAACTCTTATCTATCCCTACAGTCCACTTAAACTCTTTCCTATCCCCTCTCATTGTTTCAGTCAAGGGTCCACAGATACTACTAAAACCTTGAATAAAATTTCTGTAAAAGCTAGCCAAACCATGAAAAGATCTTACCTTAGTAGAATTCATTGGGGTAGGCCATTCAAGGATAGCCTGCACCTTCTACTTGGTCCATTTTTAGACCTTATGTTGAGACTACAAATCCTAGATACACTAATTCCTTCTTCACAAAACTGCACTTCTTCAGATTAATCAACAACTTCCCTTCCCTTAACCTATCAAACACCTTATAGATATGCATCATATGTTTTTCCAATGTCTTACTAAAAATCAAAATAGCATCCTGTTATGCCCAAAACTTGGGAAAAAGCACACAAACAAACAAAAAAATTAAAACATACAAAAAGGTTGACTATACTACCTCAAAAGATGAAGCAAGTGCACGCATAACAGTACAGATGTGAAACAACATTCAGAAGGGTCGAACTAAGTAGGATAGCTCTAAGTACTATCCTATAAGGATCCCTAAACTAAAAACCTCAATTGGCACGCAAATTGAGATAGTTGACCAAAAGTCAACCAGAGTTGACCAAAAGTCAACTATACCCCAAAATCCAAGAAAGGAAGATACTAGGTTTCACTAAGCCTTTAGGAAGCCTTAGGTGTGCAAATCGAGATAGTTGACCAAACAGTCAACCATCTCTGAAAGACAGGAAACTGAAAACCTAGGTTCCAAAGACTGTAGGGAGCACTTGGTTCAAATATTAGGATGATCGGTCAAGGTTTGACCATGGTTGACCAAAAGTTAACCGTGCAAGAATTTGGTCAAAGGGAACAATAATACCCCAAAAAGTGTCATGATACCAAGGGAAATTACTAGGTTGCCCCCAAACAGATAATGGGGACTAGAATATTAAATGATTAATAATAAGTAAACTGTGATTAACGTTTTTGATTACGGTAAAAACAGGTTTTGAAGGGACCCCGAATCCCTTTAACAAAGAAGAGAAAGGAAAGGCATTAGAGCCCAGAGAGCAACAGGCTGCCCTAAGGAAGGAAGCGGGCTACAAAGGGACAGATCCCAAATTTAGCATTAAGCATAATCAAGACAAAAAAACAAAAGATACGCTGGAAGGAAAACAGAGAAAAAAACCACTAGCACCAAAATCAGAACAGAGTTTTCAGAAAACTCTCAGAATCCTCCAGCTGAGTCTTCATACTCATCACATTCTCTCTCAGCTTCTGGAGATCCGGATCCTCAACCTTCTGCTTCTTGGATCTTGTTCGGGTACCTGGTCCCATCTGCTGGGAAGTAACAGAATGTTCAGCGATGTCTTTATTACCTTCCAGCCAGTTTCTCAGAGACATCAAATTCTCTAGAGTAGCCCTCATACCAGTATTCACTAGCGTAAGCAAATGTTTCAACATTTCTTCATTCCCGCTAATTTTCTTCTGAATAGGAATCATGGCTAACTCAACAACTTTTTTGATTTTTTCATCAATTTCAGAGCCATGATCATAAACAGGAACATTAATATTATGGGCAAAATCATTTCTGAGAGTAGTCATAGTTTCTTCAATCAAGGAGCTCTTATTTTCCAGCTTGATTCATCTATTCTTAAGTTCAACCAGGTCACTCTGCACCCATTTATCCAAATTGTAGCTATAGATTGACTTATTTTTTGCAATCTCCAGGGGAGACATAATAATGGTCCTTCTGACCTCAGAGTCCATCC
>MU226973.1:334783-387584 GCA_018584345.1 Thuja plicata | reverse complement strand
ATTTCAATTTTTTTGAAGTTATTACTGGTTTTATCTCTAATGCTAGAAAAGATGTTAATATGTTTTGGGATATTACCTCATCTAACATTTTATGGCAAATTTGGAAGTGCAGAAATGAAGAAAGGTTCCAAAATATCCCCAGAATGCTTACTAAGTCTTTTCGAAGTCTCACATACTTTAACATTTTTTCGCAGATTCAGATGACCATGAAAATCAACAAGGCTAAATTCAAAACGCTGCTCAAGGACGGTCATGCTACCTTTTTTGCAAATGAGGTTAAAAATGGATATTTCTGGAGGCTGCACCTGGATAATATACATGCTTTCAATCAACCCTTCAATAGAATTAGCAAGGAGATTAAAAGAAGACCTCACAATGCTAATAGTGAGATGGTTTACACGCTGAAACAAATCCAAGATCAGAAAAGCATGGTATGGATGGATGGCTCCATGGGATGGGTGGCTTGGGTGGACACCTGGGATGAACTGCTTTACTAGGTGTCTTGGTTTATGATTTTGTTCTGCTGATTCGTTGTATAGACTTCATTTTTTATGGTGTGAGGCTTGGCCTCTGAACTCTGATACTCTGCGATCTCTTGTATTTTTGATCTCCTTATTTCTAATACAAAAAAATTTATCCTTAAAACAAACCTAGTGTCAATAAATAATTTCAACCATAAAATTAAATCTGAAAATAAAACTTGTTAATTTAATCCTAGTAATAAGAATTAAACTTCATTTTCACTAAAATTACAATTATACCTACTACCTTAAAATAAATCTAAAAAAAATATAATCTAATTAAATAAACAATCTAATCTACTAACAATTTAAATCTAATTACTAATGAGTAAATTTAATCAAATAAAATCTGATTTTATCCGACATAAAATCTAATCTAAATCTCTTTAAAACTATATTAATATTTTAATACAATACCTACTAATCAAAATTTAATAAGAACCATACGAAATTAAAAAAAAACCTAAACCTTTAACAGCCTCCGCAGAGGGAGGCGGCGGACTGAGAATGCAACACAGGAGGGATTTGAGTCTGGTTTATGCCGTTGAGCAGCTCAGCGAAGGAGGGGGAAAGGGGCGGTGGTGCCCGCAGGCGGCGGCACCACCAGCCAGCGAGGGCCCGAGTCACCGGGTGGGAAAGGGTTGCCGGCGGTGGCGGTTCCCTCCCCACTGTGCCTTGCACGGTGGGTGGGCCGCTGTCCGCGCGACGCCCAACCCCCAACAGAGAACCTGCAGGGTGGGAGGGCTTCGGCCCTCCCAAATTTTTTTTTTAATATAATTTTATTTTATGTTTTTTTTAATTTTTTTTTCCCTCTAACAAAAAAAAAAGGCATGGCATGATTTTTTTTAGTTTTTTTTTTTTTTTTAATTAATTTATTTACTATATAAAAAAAACATATTCTTTCTTATGCAAAATAAAGAATCCCAAATAAATTTAATGTGGTGCATGCTATAAAGACAAAGAAAATAATAAATTAATTTACTGGTGAATTCTGTTTGTTGAGACAAAACAGTGAGCATGTCCAAAGACTTTTTTAACTTTTTATTTTATCATAAGACTCAATAAATCTTTCTTAACAAATTAGTGGATTATTTTTTTTTAAAATTTGAGCATTTCATATATTTTTTTATTTATAAAATTTTCTCAAGGTTCGAAGTGTTAAATATTTCTATAACATTCCTATCTTGAGAAAATACCATTTAACTTAAATATTTAACATTAATAGGATCTCCGATTTCTATACAAGATTTGAAATATATTGTTTAAATAAACCATACTAGGATGATATAATTTCTACCAAACTATAGAAATCCCTAGATAGCATATATATATAAACAAGATGGGATATTCAACCATAGAAACGTTTAAGACATTATTATGCAATTTAGAAGTAAATTCCACTATATGGACCAACCATACATTATAAGCAAATTTAGTTGAATCTATAAAGTATAGCGCCTCAAGAGTCCTCATTCATAATACAATAAGAAATGATCCTCAATTTTCCCTTTTTATTCTCCAAGTTACATTATGGGTATACAAAAGAATACAATATTATAAGGATACAACTTTACTTCAAGATCTCATTACAACTTAGCACAAATGGAAACCTCTAAACAAAATAGGTTACAATGTTGATTTTCTAGTTATTCTCATCTCCCACAAAGGGTAATTTGCAATCTTCTACGTCCAAATGGTACATGTTGGATGAGGTTGACCATGGAGGCTCACCTCCCTACCTAGGCCTTTACAACACCACCCCCAAGCTAAGGGGATCCAATATGGAACGACATATAAACATACAATACTCAACTTACATAACAATAACACACAAAAAATACAAACAAAAAGCTTCTCAACACAAGGTAGAACAAGAGGAAGGTCTCCAAGAGGCCTTCCTAAAAATAGGGGGTGTGGTAGACCTCACAGTAGGAGAAAGACAAGCATCAGAAATGAAACTCAAGCCACACATGGACCTGATATGACCAGTCATGAAATAACCTCCTTATTCCCCCTAGATGCGCTTAGGCCCTACTTGGCATCATGGGTATCATAAAACCCTATGTCTTTCCCTCCACACATGGGAGACTCTACACTAACTGGAATCATTTTCTACTACCCCTTCAAGGTTACTCTGCCCTCCCAAGGGTGAGTTTGCCTTGAATATACCCATCCAAAATTCAACACAAAATAAAAATATCATAAAAACAAAACAATAAAATTTCAACTTTGAAAATAACTCCAAAAATGCATAAGACTCCATTAATGGAGTTTCAAGCTCAAGAACACACATGAACAAAAATAAATTTACTTCTAAGAGATCCAACCTTAATACAAAGCTAAGGTGGGTTGGAATTTTATGATGAGGTATCTTCCTATTCTTCTTCTCCAAAAGCTCCTTTAATTGTGAATTTGTCCCTAAGGGTAGAGAGTGGGTGAACACTCAACTCATCTTAAATCCTTCCCCGAATGGGCAAACCACCCACAAGATCAAGGCTTAACCCAAAGGTGAGGTGACTCTAACCATCCCTTAACTACCCACTTGCCTTAACTCTCTGTGGGTGGAGTCAAATGAAACTTGGAAGAAGAGAGAGGTTAACCAAGGTTGCACTCCTCTCCAAAATTCACTCAAGTCTTAAAATGACACTTTAGAGGATCAAAAAATGAGTTTAGAGGCTCATTAATGACTGAAAATGACCCCTAACCCCTAGGGTACCAAGTTGGTTAGCTTAAACTGACCCCGGTTACCCTATGAAAGCCCAAAAGACCCTCCTAAACTACCCCTGAAGTTAACCCACGAATTTCTAAATCAAGTTGACTATTTAAAAAATTCTAACCTTGGGTTAAGCTTGGGTACTTCTCATAGGTAACCTTAGTTAACCCTATACTTAACCATGGTTCTCTTTACTAGCCATGTCAACATTAAATTGCAACAATTGCCAAATTTGGCACAATGAATTAAAACAAATGACGTGGCTTATTCACATAACAATTACTAATCAAAATACACATATGCAAACCACATTTATTAATAAACCATATAAACAACGAGGTCCATGTTTCTTTATATAAACACGACCTTGGAATGCACAGAAATTTACATAGGTTCCAATACTGGGTCCCCGATTTAGATCCATGGTCAACTTTTCATGCACACTCATTGCACACATTAGTAGGTCCAAAACAACATGATATGAAAGCATAACATGACATCAATAATATACATGAATATAAACCACATCTGCATTTAAACTTGAAATAACATAGAATCGGTTTCCTAAACCAAATTCATCATATTACATTCATACATTTAAACCTATATAAGACATCATCATAAACTGAAACTAAATCAAAACATGTGGTATCTCAAGTGTACCCTGATTACATAATCAGGTACCGAATACATAACATAGGATTCAACAGATCCTTAAATACATAAAAGTCTCCAATAGTCCAAGTGTGTCAAAGCATAAACTACTAAAAGCATCAACAAAAGAAGTAAAACTATGATAGTCTAATGTAGGTCTCACATCCACCCCCTCTAGGTGTGAACTTCATACTGGAACTTCCTCCTGGAGTTCATCGAAAAGGTGAGGGTACTGTGATCTCATCTGTGATGTGTCCTCCCAAGAGGCTATAACCTCGTCATATAAATCCCACTGGACCCTAACCTGGTCCAGCTCTCGGCCTCGAAGACCCAATGTCCTCCGAGCCAATAAACGAATTGGCTCCAAAGCCAGCTGCCCTTCCGACTCCACCTGCAAGGCATTCCAATCTATCACATGAGACTCATTATATATATACTTCCTCAAAACTAAAACATGAAACACATCATGGATACGTGACAGGTTAGGTGGCAATGCTAAATGGTAAGCAACTAGTCCTATCCTCTCAAGGATATCAAAAGGTCCAACAAAATGAGGTGCTAGCTTATAGCCCTTTCCAAAATGGATTGAACTCTTATGCAGTCATACTCTCAAGAAGACTCTATCTCCAACTAGATAGGATTGATCAATCCTCTTCACATTTGCATACTTCTTCTACCTATCTTGAGCTTCCTCAAGTCACTGTCTAATTAAAGTCACCTGCTGCTCCATATCTCTGACTAGCTCAGGACCAATGGAAACTCTATCTTCAATCCTATCCCAACTGATTGGGGCCCTGCACGGTCTACCATAAAGAGCCTGGTAGGGAGGCATACCCAAGGAAGTTTGGTGCCTATTGTTATAGGAAAAATCCACTAGGTGTAGGTATTCTTCCCACCGGGTTTGATAGTCCATGACATACATGCAAAGCATGTCCTCTAACACCTGATTGACCCTTTTGGTCTGTCCATCTATCTCAGGATGATAAGTTGTACTGAAGTTGAGCCTAGTGCCCATAGCTTCTTGAATTTCTCTCCAAAAGGATGAAGTGAAGAGAGAATATTTATCTGAGATGATCTTATGAGGTACACCATGAAGTCTGACTATATCTCACAAGAACACTTGTGCCACCGCTGGTGTGGTAAAGGTAGTACGTACGGGTGAAAAGTGAGCCACCTTAGTCAACTTGTTGACTGTCACCATGATGGCATCATGATGAAGAGAAGACATAGGAAGACCTACTATGAATTCCTTAGATATGGTGTCCCATTTCCACATTGGTATCTCATGAGGCTGGAGGAGACCACCTAGATGATGGTGTTCCACCTTCACCCTCTAGCACTCTAGGCATCTAGCTACCATCTCTACAACCTGCAATCTCATGCCATTCCTATGATATAACTATCTCAAGTCGACATGCATCTTATTTACTCCAGGATGCACTACATAAGGGACCCTATGAGCCTCTAGCATCACAAACTCACGCAATCCTCTGGAAGAAGGTAAATAGATACATCCTTTATGACACAAGAGTCCACCGGACTCCAAGGTATACTCAAAAAACTTCCCCTCAAGGGGTCTCTGAGATTGAATCAACTCACAAACTTCTGCATACATTTCATCCTCATGTAGGTGATGAAGAATGAGATCTCTCAAATCTATGCCAATAGATATAGAAGAAAGCTCATGCCATCTCCTGCTCAAGGCATTTGTGACCACATTCTCTTTCCCTTTGATCTAGTGGATATCAAAATCATATTCACATAAGAACTCCATCCATCTCCTTTGCCTAGAATTAAGGTTTGATTGAGTGAAGATTTACTGAAGACTCTGATGGTCTAAATGAATTTTGAACTGATGTCCCAAGAGAAAATTTCACCATCTGACTAAAGTGTGCACCACTACTGCAAGCTCAAGGTCATGGGTAGGGTAGTTGAGCTTGTGAGTCTTTAGTTTTCTAGAATTGTAGGCTATAGCTCATCCACCTTAGATAAGAACTACTCCTAAACCATCCAAAGAAGCATCTGTGCAAACTAAAAAGTCTGTCGAAGGCTCTGGCACAACAAGTATGGGTGCACTGGTAAGTGCTCTCTTGAGCTCCTGAAAGGCCTTATCACACTTCTTAGTCCACTCAAACTTCTTTCCCTTTCGCTGAAGAGAAGTAATGGGGTGTGCTACCCAAGAGACACCCTCAAAAAACCGTCTATAATAACCGGCAAAACCCATGAAACTCCAAACCTTAGTCATAGTGGTAGGTACTGGCCAATCCATAATGGCATCAATCTTTGATGGGTCTACTAAGATCCCATCACCTGAAATAACATGACCTAGGTACTTGACCTCTGATCTGAAGAAGGCACACTTCGACAAGATGCCATATAATTGGTTGTCTCTAAGACATTGCAAAAATTTCCTCAAGTGTTCCTCGTTCTCTTTCTCACCTTTGAAATATATCAAGATGTCATCAAGAAACACCACAACAAACTTGTCAAGGAAGGTAGGAAATACTTTGTTCGTAAGGCTCATGAACACAGCTAGAGCATTCATAAGACTAAATGGAACCACAGTGAATTCATAGTGGCCATATCTAGTGCGGAATTTGGTCTTGTGAATATCACTATCCACGATCCTTAACTAATGGTAGCCCTATTTGAGGTCTATCTTTGAGAAGACTCAGGCACCTTGCAACTGATCAAACAAGTCATCGATACTAGGAAGTGGGTACCAATTCTTGATGGTAACTTTGTTCAATTGTCGGTAATCCATGCATAACCTAAGTGATCCATCCTTTCTCTTCACGAAGATAAATGGTGCACCCCAAGGAGAAACACTAGGACGGATGTGTCCTTTCTCCAACAGTTCCTCAAGCTATATCTTGAGCTCATTAAGCTCATTAGTGGTCATCCTATAAGGTTCTCTGGAAACTGGCTCAACTCCTAGTACAAGATCAATGTGAAAGTCTATTTCCCTATGAGGAGGCATACCAGGTAGCTCTGACGGAAACACATCTGCAAAATCTTGAAGAATGGGGAAGTCATCAAGAGAATTTTCCTTCTCTACCTCTTCTTCCCTATCGCTGATGTTGATGGCATATAACTGGCACCCCTTCCGCATGCATCGCTTAAGCTACATGGCAGAAATCACACAGAGGGATACAGATTTAAGGATTCCAGTAATTACTGTATCAGTACCATCATCATCTAAACATTCGATCCTCTTCTTACGACAATCTAGCTTGGCTTTGTGGGCACTTAGCCAATCCATGCTCATGATTATGCTCTTAGAATCAACAATATGCTTTTCAAAATGATCAAAATGCTCTCAATTGCTAACAAATTGCCTATAATAATGATGCTATGCATTCAAATTTTCTAGGATCCTTATGCTTACAAAATTGCTTGTATTTATAGAAAATTCCCAAGGGTAGGGGGTAGAGTGAATTGACCATGATTAAGCCTTGGTTAGGTGAAAGGCTTTGAGATGGTTTCAAATGGGGGGACAATTTAAATTGTTGTCCTTAAAGGGTGGGACAAGAAGACAATTTGAGTTATTGAGATTCAAAGTTATAGGTGATACATGTGCTTTGTGTTCTCAATTACTATTGGTTGCTCAAATTATGTTGAAAGGTATTTAGGATTTATTTAATTCAGTCATTTAATTAAATTAGCCACGTAGGGGAATAGGTTGGATTTGATTTTTGATTTAAAACTATACAATTGATTGATGAAAATCAATTATATAATTTGATTGATCCCTTTTAGGCTTAAATTTGATTATTTGACGTCATTATTATTTAATCCTTTAATTTTAATTTGATTTTGTCCAATTTACTTGATAAATGTCCATTTTAATGATTTTGATCCATTTTGATGCATTTTGATGAGATTTAGGGCAATTGGCTGAGATTTGAAGATTTGGATGATTAAGAGACACCTTATCAATTTTAGGTGTCTACAAATGCCCCTCTTTGAATTGATGTGTGAAGCGCATTGATTGAAAGAAAAATTGATGTCCTGATCATTGATTTGATGCTGATGTCTGATTGATTAATTGATGCAAAACCTGATATTGATAATTTGATTGAAACCCTCATGTGAAACCGAATGTAGAACTTGATGTGAAACCTGATGTGGAACTTGATGTGAAACCTGATGTAGATTACCTGCCTGATAAAATTTTGAATTTTCAATGCCCCAGATTTGATGTAAGATATGATGCAGAATCCCAGTTTGATGATATGATGATGCCCCCTTAGAAATGAAAACATATTGATGTGCAGATGCCAAAAATTGGATGAAACTGATGAAGAATAGATCCAGGATGATTTCATTTTTTATAAACAATGATGCTGAAAAAGATGTCAGAAGATGCCCCATTGTGCAGAATATGTAATTTAGTCCAAGTGGGTAAAAAAAACTTCAAAATTTAGGGTAAAATAGCTTAAATAGGTTGAAAAACCCAAATTTACTATTCATTTTCACTTTTTACTATTGAGATTTTGCTCTGATCCTGTGATGATTGACAGTGATGGTAGTCCCCATACAAGAGCATCGGTTTGAGAGAGCATGCCGTTATCAGAGACCTCCTGACTACGAGCCTTCGGTGAGTGATTTAACCCTTCCTAGTGCATTTATTTATCATTTAATAGCATTTATTGCAAATTTTTAATGCTTTTTAGATAGATTATTTGCAAAATGCCTCTTAGGAAACTTTAAAAGCCGCCTAGGTTAGTGAAAAGCCACCCCCGCACATTTTAAAGCCACATTGGAGGAATCCACAACTGCCTAGGAGTTAGGTCAAATTTGGCAACCCAATTAGTTTAGCGCCGCCTATGAAACCCTAGAATTTCAAGGCCACCTAGGAAAATTTGAAAGCTGCCTAGGACTTTAAAAGGCCGCATGCTTTGTAAAGCACCGCCTTTGATGATTAAAGGACCGCATATGAGATTTTCAATTTCACGGGGCTAAAAAGCCGCGTACACTTAGTCAAGTGCCACCTACAAAGAAATGTGAGTAAAACCTAAGATAGATAGGATAAGATTGCCTTCAATTGATCGTCTGGATGACTTGATTGATTTCCAAGCTAGAAAATGTGTTTCCATGATGTCACTTAGTGTTTAGAATATTAGAAAAAATCATATCAATGAATATTGGATATGCCAATCAAATTGATTAAAATGATGCCAAATTGATCCCTTCTCAAGATCTAGAGATTAGGAACAATAGGTTGATGTGCTCAAAATAGAGCAAGAATAGATTTAATGTGTTTGATTGACTTAGAATGATACATCAATAGTAAGAACTAATATACTTCACTTTGTTTCAAAATGTAGGAACATTACCGTAAGTTACAAGTACAGGGTGTGGTTTCTTAGATTTTTGATTTAGTTGATGAGTTGACTCTTCCTGAGAGATGTACGATCGAGACATGTGGTACCAATTTCCTTCTTGATCTCCCTCAATTTCAGCTGAACTGAGGTCTATTGATAGCTATGGCAGAGCGATGGCACTCTGACCATAACACTTTCCATCTACCCCTTGGTGAGATGACTATCACGCAAAAGGATGTATACAGATTGTTGAGGATCTTGACTCGTGGAGAGCGGGTATGCTATGATTCAGTTTACAATGGTAGCATATGTAGATGGGTGTTCAGAGACAACACCATTGAGAATGATTGCATTACTTGGGCACAATTTTCTTTATTTCCTACTTTTCCAGCATTACTAGGAGTAGTTATTGGAGGGTTGTTGCCTCCTGATAGGAGAGGTCATGGCTTTGCGATCGGATGGGGCCATATATTAGAGGACTTGATTGCACATCCTCAAAGATTTGATTGGGGTCCCTGTGTGTTGGCCCAGCTTTACCATGACTTATGTGAGATTGTATATAGGCACAACGCATCTATCTCAGCAGGTGCAGTTCTATTACAGCTATGGACTTGGGAGAATATCCCTATCACCAGACCTATCTCAGAATGAGTGCGGGCCTGAGGCTATCCATATGCATTTTTGTATGATGGTATACTTGTCCAGCATCGTATGGGCAAGGTTGAGTTTTGGTGTCGTACTATCGACGATATTGATCAAGTCGTATTGAGACCATATTTAGGATGTGAGGGATGGTGAGAGGATGATGATGAGTTTCCTTATATGTTTTCCCCTTGGTGGATGATTGGTCGATCACCACTATGTATAGAGGTTTTTCTTTGGGAGAGTGCTTCATCAGTATGGCCGAGTACAGGATATGCCCTAGGGTATAGAAATTTATGCTAGGGTACAAGCGGAGCGATCCATGAGGGGAGCTCAGGTTGATTATCAGTATGCATGTGCATGGATTGAGCATCTTGGACATATCAGATGGGATATGATGGCACATGTAGATGATGCAGGTATGTCTATTGAGTATCAAGAGTATTTCTCATGGCACAGGTTCCTCAGATTCACAGATCTAGCGGAGCCCATTCCTGATGTTGATGATCTATCAGATGATGATGACAGAGACAATGATTATGGTGATGGAGATGGATAGAGACCTTAGAGATAGAGGGTTCAGAGATCACCTAGGGCTCCTAGGGTACAGACAGTTGCAAGACCTCGAATGCGGGGTGGTCATGTTAGGGGTTGAGGTGGTGGGTTTAGGCAGCCTAGACAGAGGCGAGTGTAGGCACATGCACCTCCATAGAGACATGATCCTGACAAAGTTGGTGCAGAGTGGGATAGGCAGAGACACATATGAGTTCAGGTTACTAGATAGGTCCTTCTACAGGTTCCATTATAGGTATAGGATGCATAGAGACCTCCATCTCCACCGAGACAGGTTGATCCTTTGGTAGATCCATAAAGTAGTAAAACACAGGTGATACCATAGGTTCCCTTAGCACCACAGGCACCTCAAGCCCCTCCAACATCATAGGAACCTCTAGTTCCTCCCATTGTGGATAGCTTAGTTCAAGATGTTTGAGGATTACATGCATGGATGACTGCAGTTACTAGTCAGTTTGATCATGTTACAACTATGTTGCAACAGTTCTTGGCTACTTTAGCTCAGTTACCTACTAGTGCTAGCACTAGTCAGGCACCACCTTCCACACATGATAGATCAGGTGACGAGGATCCCGATGGTGCAAGAGGTTCAGGTATAGGTATTGCGGGAGATGGATCAGGTTCCCCTGCTGGGTCATGAGATAGATAGGGATCTATGATATCCAGATATTGTATCGATGTATCATGTGGATTTTTGATTAGGATTTGATATATGGATCATTTTATTGATGTATCTTTGATATACAGATTTGTTATAAACATCTGATGATGGACTATTTATGATGATCTTCCCTTGAGTCCCCTTTGATGATGTTGTTGTGAGATTTCTTTTATGCAAATCTACATGATTCTATGATGCATTTAGTTTAATTATGTTATGGATGCAATGTCTTAGATTAGGACATAGATAGATGGATGCAAATGATGTTAATACAATTTATTTCTATATGATTTTATGACCTTATCATGATGTATGGTTAATGCAATGCAATGATATGGATGCAGTGCTTAGTGCAAAGGTAAAATGAATGCAACTATCTTGTTGGATTTTGATGTATGCAACTTAATATATGAAATGCAAGTCCTAAATGATGATTGGATAAATGAATAATGATTAATGTTTCTATTCTTTGCTTTTCTCTTGATATGAATATATAATTAATAATGATTAATGTTATGAATGCGAAAGACAATCTCACATTGATGATTTGAAACGCTTGAATTGATATATCCCCCACATTAATTAACCCCCTTATACTTGGAAAAATGTTAACAATAAAGCCATTAAACTAACATGAAAATGCAATTAACCTAACATGAAAATGCAATGCAATGCAACTAATTGTCCTTGAGGTTTGCAAAAGAAATGCAAACAGAGACATATTTTCATCATTGAGCGTTGTGGAATTAGGATTCGATACAATCCTGACTGGTGCCACTGCGACCATAAGGATATGAATATGACTTTAATCTCATTTGGTAAACTTCTACGAAACCAAGTACAACCCTCACTAGTTGAATGACCAACTATGGGAGTATGAATATCGGTTTAATCAAATTCAATGTTGCAAGTGGATGTTGGTATTAAGATATTAAAAATCTAAATAGCCAAGGTATCCTTTTGCGTAAACAAACAAAGGTTAACCCTTCTTCCTATATGAATGTCCTTGATGGTTCTTTGATGACCATGTCCTTAGACAAATTCACACAAGTTAAAGGATCTTCCTCAAAAAAGTCACACAGAAGTTAAGAAAAAATCATGCCTCCATCATTGCCAATCTAGTCGAAACATCATCGATTAGCTAAAAATAACATGACTCAAAAAATTCAATGAAAAACTCATAAAAATTTCCAAGTGTTTTGAAATGTATCAAGATTTTCAAAAAGAATTCCAAACATGCTGATCATTTAGGGTTTGCCAAATTTTAATCATGATAAAAGAAGTCAATGAAACTCAAGGATCATGTTGTCAAATCAAACTATTTAGGGTTGAACAATGATATCCATCAAAGGTTCCAAAATATCTCTCTTCTGAATCTGAAAATCTTCTTTTGTTGTGTGATCAAAATTTTGCACTTTTGAATCCGTTTAGTACCAAAATTCATGATGATTTCCCCAAGTGATAAATGTGATCAATGTGAAACTTAGGGTAAAATGGGACCTAGAATGCAACAATGCAGCTTTGAGAATTTATTATGAATTATGCACAAATGAAGGATGCAATGAGGATATGGACAAATGAGATGATGAAAAGAAATATGTACAAATGTGACTAGGAAAGACCTAAGGGACAAAAGGCACCTATTTCCAGGTTTTCACCTTTTGGGATTATTGCTCTATTTTCTTTTTTTTTTGCTACCAAGGCGCCTATTGCTAGGTTTTCACCAAGGCACTTTTTCTCTTTTTCAATTTTTTTTTAATTTTTCAAATGTTTTTGATTTCTTCATGCTCAATTTTCTCCTTTTTCTAATTTTCTACTTTTCCAATGTTTTTGGCTTTTGAATTTTCTAATTTTTTTTGGATTTTGATCTTTTCTCCTTTTTTTGTATTTTGACTTTTTCTCATGTACAAAGTTGATGCTGAATCATCTGATACTCTGAACTGCTACTCTTTCCTCGGATACTCTTTCGTCTAATCAGGTGTGAAACCTCTTAAGATGAATGTTATTGATAGGTTCTTGCAATTCATCACCATCACAAATGGCCAATTTATAAGTCCCCGTTCCAAAAGAAGAAACAATGACAAAAGGACCAAGCCAATTTGCTTCCCACTTTCCTTTCTTTCCTCTATCAATGTGATTTTTAGGATTCTCCCTCAATACTAGATCTCCCACTTGAAAGGTTCTTGGTTTAATATGCTTGTTATAATTCTGGGAGATTCGATTCTGATACACTTTCAAATGATCATAAGCTTGAGTTTGGTGTTCCACCAACATTTTCAATTGTTGAAGTTGGGCAACCCTATAATATTAATCCATGATTAATCCATGCAATGACACTCATAGGGATGATATTTCAACTTCTAAAGGTAGAAAAAATTTGGCCCCATAAACCAATGAAAAAGTTGTAGCTCCTGTCAAAGTGTGAATACTAGTTCTATAGGCCCATAATGCTAGATTGATTTGAAGGTACCAATCTCTACCTAACTTAACAACCGATCTTTTGAAGATTTTGAGGATATTCTTGTTGGTAGCTTCTGCTTGTCCATTACCTTGGGGATAGTAAATGGATGAAGAGTGATGTGTAATATGGAATGTGTCACAAAGTTCATCTACATCCTTGTTCTTAAACTATTTTCCATTATATGTGATGATGGCGTGAGGAATGCCATATCTAAAAATGATATGACTAAGGATGAACATAGAAATTTTCTTCCTTGTTGCAGTTGTTAAAGGGACGACCTCAACCCATTTAGTGAAATACTTTGTTGCGGTGAGGATGTACTTATGTCCTTTTGAATAAGGTGGATAGATCATACCAATCAAATCAAACCCCATTGGTAGAATGGCCATGGCTTGACAAATGGGTGTAATTCTTTTGCCAGTGCATGGATCATGTCTCCATGGTATGGACATTTTGCACAAAATTTTACAAACTGACAAGCATCTCTTTCTAAGGTTTTCCAAAAGTACCCCATGCGTAGGATTTTCTTAGCTAGGTTTAAACCACTCAAATGTGACCCATAAATCCCCTCGTGGACAAATTTTAAAGATAATTTTGATTCATCTTCCTCTAGACATCTAAGGAGCATTCTGTCAAGACCCTTACAATATAATGTGTCAGAAAGGATGGTATAACGAGCCACTTGTCTTATAAAATTTCACTTTTGAGCACGGGTTTGGTCTATAGGTAAGGTTTGGTCTTTTAGGTAGGCATAAATAGGTCCATACCATGGTGAATCATGTCCATTTAAAAGGGTAATAATTTGGGTATCAGGTAGGTCAAATGCTGGTTTAACCAATTCTTCCACCAAGAACTTATACCTTTCATTTTGATCAGGCATTTGAAGCAAAGAGGCCAAGGTAGTCATTGCATCCACTGCTCTATTCTTGTCATGTGGAATTTGTTCAAAATTAATCAAAGAAAAGTACTTTTTCCAATCATCCACCAATTTCTTGCAAGGCATCAATTTTTCATCCTTGGTATTATATTCATTATTGACTTGATTGATGACTAATTGAGAATCCCCATAGACTTGTAATTTCGTGACATTCCATTCTAAGGCCATCTTGATACCTATGACCAAAGCTTCATACTCCACAATGTTGTTTGTACAATGAACAATAACTTGTAAGATTTTGGGATTGTGTAACCTTTTGGTGTGATCAAAAGAATGCCTTCTCCACTACCATTTTGGGTGTAAGATCCATCAAAGTATAAAATCCATGTCTTAGCTTCCACATTAACAATCTCAAAATTTAGAAACTCCACTTGAATGGGATGTGTAGACTCTAAAGGATAGTCGGCTAATTGATCTATAATAACTTGACCTTTGATTGCTTTTCTATCCACATACTCAATGTCGAACTCACTAAGCACCATTACCCATTTTGTAATCCTTCCAGTTAGAGCTGTTTTTCTAAGTAAATATTTCAATGGATCAATTTTGGCTATTAGCTTTACCTTATGCATCAACATATAATGTCTTAACTTTTGAGAGGCAAATACCATTGCTAGGCAAGCCCTTTCCATGAAGCTATAGTTTAATTCATATTTGATCAAATTTCTACTCAAGTAATGGATAGCTCTTTCTTTTCCTTCATTATCCTCTTGTGCCAATAAGACTCCTAAAGATTTTTTCGCTGCTGATATATAGAGTAATAAAGGTTTTCCTTGAATAGGTGACATCAAGATGGGTGGATTCATCAAGTATGTTTTCAACAATGTAATGGCTTTATCACATTCCTCATCCCATGTAAAGATGGTGTCTTTATGTAGCAACCTTGTGAATGAATGACATTTTTTGGCCAATTGAGAGATGAACCTCCTTATAGATTGAAGCCTTCCTTCAAGTGACCTCATTTGACTAATATTCTTTGGAATGTCTATGCCCATTATTTCTTGTACTTTTTTAGGATCTACTTCAATGCCTTTTGTAGAAATAATGTACCCTAGTAGTTTCCGGATTGTACCCAAAAAATACACTTCTTTAGGTTGAGTCTCACTTTGAATTGTTCTAGCCTTGTAAAAATCTTTTCAAGTATGGGTAAGTGATATTTTATTTCATGTGACTTAGCTAGAATATCATCCACATAGTCTTCTAGGAAGGTGTGCATCATATCATGGAAAATGGTAGTCATTGCTCTTTGATAAGTTGCTCCGGCATTTTTGAGATCGAAGGGCATCAAATTCCAAAAAAAAGTACCCCATGGACATGTAAAGGTTGTCTTCTCTTGATCTTTAGGTGCAATGCAAATTTGATTATATCCACTAAATCCATCCATAAGTGAAAACATAGAATGACCGATAGTTAGGTCCACAATAGCATCAATGCTAGGTAATGGAAAGTCATCTTTTGGGAAAGAAAGGTTTAAATAACTGAAATCCGTGCAAACTATTATGGATTTATCATGTTTAGTAACCGGTACAATTTTGGAGATCCATTCTTCATATGCAATTACTCTTATGAATCCAACCTTGAGTAACTTCTCCAATTCTGCTTTTACTAAAAGGGCTACATGTGGATGCATTTTTCTCAATTTTTGCTTGACGGGCTTAACCCGAGTTTCACATTCAAATGATGCATTATGAAACTTGGATCCAATCCGTGCATGTCAGCATATAACCATGCAAAGTTTACTTTCTTTTCTTGAAAGAAGTTGATAAATTCTTTCCTCTCCAAGGGACTCAAAGATGCTGCCAAGTGAATAAATTTGGGATCCACTTCGGTACCAATGTTAACTCTTTCTGTCAGTTCAATGAGTATAGGTGATATTTCATATTGATGTGCTGGTAAGGTGTCCAACCTCTCTTCCTTAGGTTCCATAGTTGGGTTTTCACCTTCAAAAACATCCTTTATTTTTACTTTTTTTGGGTCTAGTACTACCACATGGTGGTTTTCACCACTAGACCTTCTCATTTTTTTGTATTTTTTCTTTTCATTTTGTGGATTAAGAGGTTGAAAACCTGCCCCTATCATCATGTCTAGAGTGAATTCATTGATGGAAGAATTTGGTTCAACTGCATTTAGGTATAAGGCCATTGCATTGTCACTTGGGAAGTATAGTAAGTTGTTTGGCTCGGAAAGATCCCAATTAATAAGTTTGGGGTGCATTACGGGTAAGGATTCATTGGATGGATTATCATGTGAGGGATTTAGGGACATGAATTCATTTAATGGTTCATACATTGTATCATCAAGGTCTATGATATGTGCCTCTTCAAGATGGTCCATGGAAGAAGGATCAAAATCCTCTTCACTAGAGTCCTCTAATATTTCCATGGGAAAGAAAGCGTGTGGATTAAACACTAGGTTATAATCTCCCACCCACGAAGGTACCCAAGGTTCACCTACCCATTGATTTTAAGGAGGTTCTTGTTCTAGATTATATTGTTTAGGTTCACTTGATGTTTGAGTAGAAGTCAAACCTTGGGTCACATGTTCTTGATTCTCAACTTTAGGAGGAGTTGCATAAGTGTGAACAACATCAACCTCTATGTCATGACAAGATTCTTTAGAAAAATAATCCCACTCATAATCCCTCTGACCATCTTAACTTTTAGAGCCTACCATATGGATATGTGCATGAAAATCATGCATGGGACTTGAACTTTCTCCCTTATGTTGAAAACCTATGTCGACTTTCTCTTCTTTTGCTCTCCAAACTGGTTTAATAGGTTCTAACAACCCTCTATGTCAAACTCCTAAGGGTCCTCTTCCCTTATATCCCATTTTCTTCATGATATCAAATCCTTTTCCATATTTATTAGTTTGGATATTGATATGTTTCACCCTTTCAATGGGATTATCTGAATTATCCTCCTCTTTATAGAGCCATTGCAATACTTCATTATCCTCTATTTACATTTCTTGTTTGTCACATTCTCTCACAAAATGAGAATTGTATTTGTGGGGTTGATGATTTTTGGATGGCTTCCCATGTGTCCTTGGAGATGTAGGTAAATCAAATAGGGAAACAGGATATTCCCCTACCCCTTTTGACTGAATTTTACATTGTTTCTCAAGTTGGTTTATCATGTCACTCATCTTTTGATAATGATACTTCTTAGCTTGTTCTCTTTCTTCCTTAGTAGGTTTCAAAGTTTCCATTCTCAATGTTGAAGTCTTGACCAGGAATTATCATTTGAATTTTGACCCTCATAACTCATCTTTTCTTTTCCCTTAGTTGATGTAGTTGAGTTAGTTTGATTAGGGTTGGAAGTTGATGTAAAATTTGATGTTGGATTTGAACTTTCCTCTTTATCTTTTTCCATGGCAATATCAGGGATGAATCCTTCCCTATTATGAGGTATGAATAGTTTGCAACTTGGCTTCAAGGCATTGCAATATTGAAATGGATTTGAATCTCCTCCAATCGTGATCTCTTCCCCCATGTGTCTAAATTTTATGCATTGGTGATAGGTAGAAGGTACCACTTGCATGTCATGTATCCATGGTCTTCCCAATAAGATATTGTAAGTCAATTTCATATCAAGGACCTGACATATGGTATTCTTTGTGATAGGTCCCACTTGAATTGGTAGAATAATCATACCCTTTGAAGATCGTTCCTCCTCATCATAAGCCTTAATGGTGATTTTATTTTTAGGGTCAATGGAAGACTTGGTTAACCCTAATGACTTGACAAGGTTTAAAGTGAAAATATTAAGACCAGCTCCCCCATCTATGAGAACTCTCTTGACCCTATGCCTTTGGATTAACACTTCTATGTGCAAGGGTAAGTTTTTAGGATGTGTGATAGACATATCATCTTGCTCTGAAAATGAAAGACAATGAGGGGCTATGAGATGTCCTACCATGTTCTAAAATTTATCTTCCTCCAAGTTTATAGGAATGGTGGTCTCAACTAAGGATTTTTCCAAGACCTCCTTGTGATTGGGAGATAATTTCAACAACTCCAAAATTGATATTTTTGCTAGAGTCTTTTGTAATTGATCCACCAAACTATAAGGCTTTGTTGTAGGTGGTGTTTGTTTAGCCAAAATAATTTGTGTTTTGGGACCAATAGTAATAGGAGTACCCCCTTGTAGGGTAACCTTTGAGGCTTTCCTCCTTGTGATGGCATTAGAGGTTTCCACTTTAGTTTGATCTTTGATCAACAAAAAATTGATAGCACTTTCATGGCCGGATATAGCATTGATAGTATTATCATAGGTATGTGCAAAGTTAACATTATTATTGCCTCTTGCATTTTTCCCATTATTTCCTCCATTGTTTGAGTTGGAAGATTCTCCTTTTTCATGCTTATAGAAAGGAGTCTTAAAGGCCATGTGATCTTCATTAGTTTGAGGGCCTTCTACTTTTATCACACCATTGTCAATGAGATCTTGTACCACATGTTTGAGATGCATGTAATCATTTTTCTTATGTCCCCAATTTCTATGGTACTCACAATGGTTATTCTCACTCCACCAATTTGGCTTGATTTGAGGTTCATATGGTTGAGCCCTTGGTAGGTCAATAAGTTTATTTGCAATAAGTTTCCTTAATGCATTTTCCAATGGATCACCAAAATTAGTGAATGTCCTTTTGGGTGTAGGTGCAAAGAAAGGTTTAGGCTTGTAAGCCCCTTGATTATTCCCAAAGTTGTTATTAGTATTGTTGTTGTTAAAGGGAACTTTGGGTGCTTGATTCAAGTTATTGCCTTGAAATGAACTTTGGGTGAGAATGAAAGGGGTGGCCTTTAAAGTATTTGCCTCTACCACTCCATCATTGACCACTCCTTTATTTTTGTTAATTCTCATCAAAACCGGTTGTTGTTAGGGGTATTACGATTTTGATTGGTATTGGAGGTATTGTTGTTGTTATTCTTGTTATCCTTATAAAGTTTGATTTCTCCAATTTTGACTAATACCTCTTCCATTGTTAACCCATTCTCAATTAGGTCTTAGAATGACCTAGGACATTGTAGCCTTAACTGATAGTTCATTTTATGATACAAGTTGTTTACAAAGATATCAATCTTCTCCTTTTTGGGTACACTTCGAGGGTATCTAGAAAATACCTCTCTCCATCGTTGTAGGAAAAGTAGAAATCCCTCTCCTCTTTTCTTGGTGTTACATAAATAAAGCATTGTAATCTCATGTTTGATATTATAAGAATAATGAGTTACAAACTTAGAGGCCAATTCTTCAAAGGTTTGGATGTCGTAGGGTAACTTTGAAAACCACTCCATTGCCATACCTCCCAAACTTCTAGGAAATAACCTCATTAGGTAAGTTGTTTCATGCATGAAATATAGAACTAATGTGCAAAATTACCTTAAGTGATCTTGAGGATTAGTTGTTCCTTCATATTTGTCATATTTAGGAAAGATAGCATTAGTTAGGAATGGAACCGTGATTAATGAATTTTCAAATGGAAAAGGACACAAAGTTTTGATATAAAAGGGTTTAGGAACCCGGGTTTGTTTCATCATGTCCAATTTCTTTTGGAAAAGTTGGAATTGCTTGTTCATGAAATCAATGGGGTTAGCCTCAGCTTCTTTTTGTTTAAGTGTGTTGATATCATAGTCATGTGGAAGTTTGAGACCCATTTGTGCTAGGTCTAGAAAGTACTTTTCCTTGTCTTTTTCCAACACTTTTTCCATAAGATTCATGAAGAAGGGACTTTGCATTGCTTCATTGAACTTTTAATCGGTTTCTTCTTCATCTTTAGGGTCAATGTTTCCCCCATTATTATTATTATTTAACCCTTGGTTGCTAGGGTCAAGGTTAATTCCTCCAAGGTTGTTGTTGTTTAACCCTTGATTTTTAGGGTCAATGTTTCCTCCTCCATTGGTATTGTTATTTGATCCTTGATTGTTAGGATCAACATTTACCCCTCCATTGTTATTTTTATCCTTGTTGACATGGTTGATTTGGTCGGGGTCCATATTGCCAAATGGAAAAGACATTGTTGGCTCTGTTTCCTTTATAGGTTCCGGTAAAGGTCTTGAAGAACTAAAAGGATCACCCAGAAAAAGGACACTCTTGCCTTAGATAAGATCCATCGGGTTGTAGGGTAGCCTTAATGTAATGAGATCACATAATATCTGGCATGAACATAAATCAAATAAAGATCTTAGGCTTTTTATCTCAATTAATTGATCAATCCTTGGATGATTTTTCAAAAAGTCCAATAATGGCAGATTCTGACCAATTTGCAGTTACACAGAGGTAAAATCCTAAAAAGGGTATCCAAAAATGTCAGTATCTTGTTTTCAAACCTCTAGGGAATATCCACTATTTTCCCTTCTTTTTTTTTGGGCGGCTCTTACCTATGTGTAGGCAGCCTTTAAATGTTGGTACATGGTTACTGGAATTCTTCTACGTGACACTCTACAGTTCGCAGGTGGCGTTTGCCTATTGGTAGGCAGTTTTACAATTTTACATGTGGCACTTTCTAGTGGCTTACGCGGCTTATGAAAGTTTCCAAACAGCGTTTCAAAGTTACAGGTGGCTCATAATTATTTTTAGGAAGTCCATAATTGTTTAAATGTGACACTTGGCTGATCAAGGTTGAAATTTTCAAATTTCAAAAGTTTAATAGTTTTGATCAGACCTATTAAAGAAGATTCTTGCGTGAAAATAAAGTACAAACTCAACACACACATCAAATTTGCACCATATCCCTAAAAAAACACTAAAATTGTATGTTCTCGGATGTTTTTACAGGTATAACACAAGAAATTCTTCCAATAAAGCTACCTAGAGTCAAATTTGGCTTTTAACAAAGGCTCTAAAAAGGTAGGTTTTCTATTTAACAATGTTTTAATCACACCTCCAGTCTAAATCTTGTCAAGTTACTTTACCCCCTTGTGGCCTTCCCACACATAGGAAAGTATGATTTTGCACAATCCTGAATGACTACTCGAGGAAGTGAGGATGACTTGCACAAGAATTAGTCACTTTCTGATTAAGGTAAAGTGCATTTTTTTATAGTGGGTTGGATGATATTGCGGAAAAAGCAATTGTCTCCCACTTTGGGTCATTCCCTCTCACCATGCTCGTAAGGTAAATCTCGAGAGGTAGGCCCTCTAAAGCTCTATTTTAATCTAGCCTACATGGAAAGCAGAAAAATGGACTTAGTCCAACAAGTTTCGGAATTTGATTCACTCAAAGGGTGAAGAGAATATCCCTATTGTCTTCCTTCATTCCAAACACTTCAAGCACTTTTTTTTTTTTTCAACCCCTTGACAAGGAGTTTCTTAAAAATGAAGTGTGTGGTTCAATTAATCCACCCTTTCTTTCTACCACCCAAACTTGACACTTTTGGCTTTTTGATCAACTTCAAAAAGTTGAGAGCATATACCTAATGTCTCATTTAAACGGAAAATAGTAGGGTGTCCCTAATTATGTTAGATTCAAAGAATTTTCCTCAATTTAAGCAATGCAAGCTTGATTAGAAAATACCTTGTTTCGAAGCTAGCAAATGCTAGGCACATTTTCGATGTATTTTGCCTTTTTGCTACTCACCTAGTGGCGATCATTCCCACTCCACCTCCTCCAACAAGCTAGTCAACACAACAAAGACAAAGTGAAGAAAAACTTGCAAATCAAATTGATAAAATGCTCCTAAGTTTTTTTTATTAAATTTTGCAAAATCAAGCTTTAAAGAACTTAAAAAACAAAAAATAAACTAAAGAGTGGGGAATTTCTTTTTGTATGAAAAAAATACTTTGATGTAGTGATCATACAAATTCTCTTCCTCTTTTAAACTTTCAAAAATGTTAGATGCATGAATTTCTTTAGAAAGCTTGTTTTGTGCTCTCACCTCTTTGCTAGGTCTTGTCACTCTTTTCTCTGGTTTCTGTACTTTTGGATGATTTTTCATCTGCAGGAATTTAAAATACACAGAGTTAGACAAGTGAACAAATCAATTAGAACTTGATGAAAATCAATAAATTTTATGCGACATTTAAGAGCTAATAAGAAGCCTTTAACTATTAGAAAGCAGAATTTAAAACTTTAAAATCGGAAATTAAAAGTTAAAAAGCGGCTCTGAAAAATCCATAGGCAGCCAAAGAAAAAGCACAGGCGGCACAGAATGTGAAAATTGTGGTCAACGAATGATAGTAAGTGTAACCACCCAAATTTGGTCTGTTCCAACTATGGACCCTATTTTCCCTAAGTGTGATCATACCCTCGATTATGTCCAAACGACCCTGTTACTGCTTGGCATAATTCTTCGAATCAATTTAATGTCCTAGGTGATTTTTATCACTAAATTATATTAACTATTATAGCCATATGATTTAAATCAGTTCAGACCAACTAAATCAAACCAAATTTAAATATGGCTATAGTATTTAATTATAAAAGAATTAAATAAATCCCTAAATCAATTACCCACTTGCAAATAACCCATTCCCGTAGCCTATTTAATTTAATTAAAATGACTATAGTCCCCTAAATATTAAAAAGCAATTAAATTGTTTAAATAATTAATTCCTATATTTTTGAATGAATTAAATAAGTTTAATTCATTTAATTAATATTCCCCCAAACCCCAACCTAACCTATCTCAACCACTTCTACCTTGGGTTCTAACCCTTCTCAACCCATTCACCCTTGTTAATCTAATCCTAATCCTAATTCTACCCTAACCCACCTCCTAATGTTGTCACATTCCATTAAGGAATGCTTAGCAACTCAACCCACTTGAGAAAGTCCACTTTCTCAAGCTTGACTTCCTTAAGGTCCACCTTCTCAAGCCACCCTCTTACACCCTCCCTTGCTTCTTTAAGGCTTTCATTAATGCCTTATTAATGAATATTCCTTAAGCCTATGTCTCCTCCATGCCTTATTAATGCCTTGGGCATTAATGGTTCCTACACCTCCATTAATGAGTCCCTTAACTCATTAATTCACCTTCCCCCCCCCTCTCTCTCTCTCTCATTCTTCTATAAATAGAATCCATTTTTGAGAGTAAAGAAGCCTTCATCTTAGATTACAAAATGCATTGTTATGTTGTTGAATTAATACTAGACTAACATTTCACTTCTTAAATCATGCTTTTGCATTGTTATTACTTTCATGTTTAGAACTAGAATGCATGTTTTCTCATCTTTTTAGCTTGTTTATAATCTAAAATCATTCATGCTAGGTCGTATATGTCACTGATTGTAGCATAAAATGAGGGCTTTTATGTTACTAATCACACTCTTCCTATTTAGAAGGCAATAGGTCGATATTAGGTGGTTTTACATGCTTATCTAACCGTTTTGAACTAATGCAATGACTTATTGATGTGTTGTGTCTCTCTTATCAGGTACCCAAATACACACACATAGTAAGTGGCTCTGGAAAGATCACAAGTGGTCTTTTTTTGCTAACAGGCGGCGCTTTACAAAAGCAGGCAGCACAATTTATCTCCTACGTGACCTAAGAATGAAAGATAGAAAGAGAAGAAATTTGCAAGTGGCTTTTGACTGTTCACAAACGGCTTTAGAATCTTTGTAGGCGGCTCTTCTCCTACTTTCTACAAAATGATAAGAAAGTGAACCAAAACACACAAAAATATGATAAAAACAATTAAAATGAGGCCTAAAGCCCCACGATGGGTGCCATTTGTGTGTGAGAAATTACACCTTCATGAAATTAGGATTAACAACTACAATTATATGGAAAGAAAATAAAAATTTAGCCTAAGAATTGCAATCAAATCCATGAAATCTCATGGTTCTCTAACTAATATTTGTTGAAAGAGCTCTCAGCCTTAATCTCTCTCAAGGACAATCCTAGAATGAGAAAATTGATACAAAATTCCTAAATATAGCTCAAATGCTCAAGATATGTGTGCTTTGCAACTCAAATGCTCATGATTATGCTCCTAGAATCAACAATTTTCTTCTCAAAATGACCAAAATGCTCTCAATTGCTAACAAATTGCCTATAATAATGATGTTATGCATTCAAATTTTCTAGGATCCTTATGCTTACAAAATGGCTTGTATTTATAGAAAATTCCCAAGGGTAGGGGGTAGAGTGAATTGACCATGATTAAGCCTTGGTTAGGTGAAAGGCTTTGAGATGGTTTCAAATGGGGGGACAATTTAAATGGTTGTCTTCACAGGGTGGGACAAGAAGACAATTTGAGTGATTGAGATTCAATCTTGAAAATGAGTGATTGAGATTCAAAGTTATAGGTCATCCATGTACTTTGTGTTCTCAATTACTATTGGTTGCTCAAATTATGTTGAAATATATTTAGGATTTATTTAATTCAAACATTTAATTAAATTAGACATGTAGGGGAATAGGTTGGATTTGATTTTTGATTTAAAACTATACAATTAATTGATTGAAATCAATTATATAATTTGATTGATCCCTTTTAGGATTGAATTTGATTATTTGATGTCATTATTATTTAGTCCTTTGATTTTAATTTGATTTTATCCAATTTACTTGATAAATGTCCATTTGAATGATTTTGATCCATTTTGATGAGATTTAGGGCAATTGGCTGAGATTTGTAGATTTGGATGATTAAGAGACACCTAGTCAATTTTAGGTGTCTACACTTGCCTCATCATTCTTTTTTTGATCTTCATTTCTACCTCCATAAGACCATCCATCAGATATTCCACCATGACCTCTTCCACCTTTCTTGCTTTCAAACTTCTTGTTCGTCTTCTCTTCCACCCTTTAGGTCAAAATAGTATGTCTCTTCAATACTATTCATTCTAACCAGACTAAAATAATCCTGAATACTTGGCCGCAATCCATAAAGATAACGGGCAACTTTTTCCTTTTTAATTTTTGCATGACCTATTCTAATGAGGACCTGGTAGAACTCTTCTGTATACTCCTACATAGATTTTCCCCCTTATTTTGACCCTTGCATTTTCCTCAGCAGATCAAGCTCATAATCAACAAGAATGGACTATCTCTTAATCTTATCCACCATTTGGTCCCATCTTGTGATTTTCTCCTTTCCTCTTCTATTCCTCTCCAATTGAATATCTTGCCACCAAATTTTTGCATGACCCTTTAGTTTGGCCTTCACAAATTTGATCCAATTTGGATCTTAAACATGTTCATATCCAAAATACTCTTCTAGATCATTGATCTAGTCGATAAACTCCTCTGGGTTAAGATTTCCCAAAAATGTGGGAACTTCAATCTTGGGTCTCTTTCCAATCTTCAAAATGGCCCTCAAAAGCCTATCCTCTTCAGGATTTCTAGGCACTTCTTTTGCTTCCTAGTCACCTTGTCCTTCTTCTTCAGATTTTTCATCACTTTAATCTCTAACCACAATATTCATTCCTCTACACAAATCCTCTTGCAATGCTTGCACTTGTCTCTAGAGAACTCTAAAATTCTCTTCTATCACACCTGTAACTCCCCCACCATAGTTTCTTTGTGTTGACATTTTGGCTCTTATCACGCAAACCCACAACCATAGTCCTAGTGCAAACTACCTCACAATCGAAGATCTATCTAAACACTCAAAAAATATTTCTTTGATACTACTTGATGAAGGGTGCGACCCTTATTAACACAAACACACAAAAAAATCATGACTAACAAGATTTTCTTGAAGACAGGAATGAGCTTTCTATTATCCACAATGAAATGAAATTGCAGTTTTATGAAATATAACATGCACCTTAAGAAATGCAACATGCACAATCACATGGAAATTTTATTACAATAATATGCAAGCTAGAGCCACCAGCTGCATATCCCAGAACTGCCCTAGACAACACTACAGGCCTTCAATATATAGAAAAGTTTATCCACCCAAGAAGACTCTAGAAATAAAACCCCAAATTTTCAGGTCGACCAATCCTAAGATATTATTAATCTTTTTTATTTCATTAGAGTAGGCCCAAACAACTTCAGAACCCAAAAATAAATTTTGAAGAAATTGTAACATTTTAAAGTTCAGGTAGCACAAATTTTGGAGACCACAACTCATCAACCATTGACCCAGTGGGCCACTGTAACCCCATTTTAGAAATTTCATGAAGTTCTCTATAATGCTTGACTAAGGCTTGTCCATCCAGCCAAGGTTTTGACACCATTCGGAGCCTCTAAATCCTTCAAAACTGAGTTCAAAGTTTCTATACCCTGCTGCCAATACTGAAAGTATACAATATCTACAAAAGTAGATTTGATCTAGCAATGAAACTTTACTGGAAGGATGATACAATCAAAGAGAACCTCAAAGGAAGAAAATAGAACATTCTGAGCTCAAATGGAAAACTTAATAAAAATAGAAACTTTGCACAAAATAGCCCATATTGAAAAGAAATCAAGATATATTTTTGGGTGATGCAAGATTTCTCTTACACCTAGGATGCTCTTGCATCAGACACCCAGGGTAATTTGAGAAGTGACCATGTCACATCTCAGGTAGGCAAAGGAAAACCAAGATGGTTAACCTCCTCCCTTGATAGCCATGATGAATCTTCTATAGGTCATCCTTTCCATTTGACCAAATATTCTTCATATGTCTTGGTCCTTGTGCTTCTGCCAACGTGACTATATAAAATGTCTTCAATCTCCTTTGTAGCTAAAGCAGTTGCTGGAATATTCACTATGCTTCTATGATCTGATCCTCAACACCTCCCTCATGATATTCTGTCAAATTTGAAATGTTAAATACTGGTGAAATATTGAGTTCACTCGACAAATCTACTTCATAAGCATTTCCTAAATCATACTTCTTCAGTATTTTGCATGGTCCAAACTTCTTCATCTTCAACTTATTATATGTCCCTACTGGAAATATCTCCTTTCACAAATGAACCATGACTTCATCTCCCACCTGAAATTCCTTGTCTTCATTTCTTTTCCACCTTAGCCTTTTACTGTGTATTCATTTTATTAATATGATGCCACACTCCTCATGCAAATTCTTCAAGTGTTCTGCAAAGACTTTAGCTTCAGTTCTACTTGTCTCTCCTTTATCCAACTTTCTTAATTTTGATGTGTTTCTGGGACTACTTCCATACACTATCTTAAATGGTGATTTACCAGTGCTCCTATTAAAAGAATTATTATATACAAATTCCACCTATGGTAAAACCAAATCCCATCCCTTTGGTTTATCTCCAACCAAGCATATTAGCAAGTTTACCAAACTCCTATTCATAACTTTTGTCTATCTTTCAATCTACGGATGGTGTGCTAAACTGAACTTTGAATATGTCTTCAGCTTTTTCCACAAGGTTCTCAAAAAGAAACCAACAAAATTGGTGTCTCAATCTGAAACTATGCTCTTTAGTAAGCCATGTAGTCTTATCACCTCCCTGAAAAACAATTCTACTACATGAGCAACATCATTAGTCTTCTTTCAAGGAAAGAAATGTGCCATTTTTAAAAACTTATCCACCACTACAAAGATGAAATCATGTTCTCTCTGAGGTCTCGGTAGGCCAAGAATAAAGTCCATACTAATATCCTCCCATGTCTTCTCTGGTACAGGTAATGACTGATATAACCTTGTATTTTTCTTTACTCCTTTTTCCATCTGACATACTCTACGACCTTGTATAAATTTAGTAACGTCTTGTTAAAACTATGCTCAATAATAATTCTCACTAACTAGAGAAATGGTTTTATCTCACCCAAAATGTCCAACCAATACTCCCCTATGATTTTCTTTGATTAAATTCTCCCTCATGGAGCTCTTTGGAATGTAGAATGTACTACCTCTAAACAACATATCATCTTTCATTATGAAATCCAGCCATTTAGTTCTATCAAGAGTAACAGGTTCTCTACAAGCTTTTCAACCTTCACATACATCTAGATCTCCAGGATACAAACTCTTGAGTTCCTTGAACCCAACAACCTAAACATGCATCCTTGTCAGCAAAATCATTCTTCTGCTAAGGGCATCTACAACCCTATTATACTTCCCACTCCTGTGCTTCAAAACAAAAGTATAACTTTGCGAAAAATCAACCCATTTCAAATGTCTTTGATTCAAGTTTCCTTGACTATTCAAATATTGCAATGCTTGATGATCAATAAATAAAACAAAGTCTTTTGGAAAAAGATAATGTCTCCACTTCCTCAATGCTTGAACTATAGCATAGAACTATTGATCATAAATATAATATTTTCTCTTGGAATCATTCAACTTTTCACTAAAATAAGCAATGGCTTTACCTTCTTGACTCAAAAAAAATCCAATGGCATTACTAATAGCATCACAATCTACTTGAAACACCTTGTTAAAATCCAAAAGCGCTAAAATAGGTTGTTTTATAAATTTTCTTTTCAAAAATTCAAAACTCTTATCTTCTCCTACAGACCACTTAAACTCTTTCCTATCCCCTTGTATTGTTTCAGTCAAGGGTCCACAGATACTACTAAATCCTTGAATAATTTTTTTGTAAAATCTAGCCAAACCATGAAAATATCTTACCTTGATAGCACTACTTGGGGTACACCATTCAAGGATATCCTGCACCTTCTCTGGTTCCATTTTTAGACCTTCTATTGAGACTACAAATCCCAGATACACTAACTCCTTCACAAAATTATACTTCTTCAGATTAATCAGCAACTTCTCTTCGCTTAACCTCTCAAACACCTTATGAATATGCATCATATGATCTTCCAATGTCTTACCAAAAATAAAAATATCATCCAGGTAAAAAACAAAAAACTCACCTAGAAATTCTTTCAGTACTTCATTCACGAGACGAATGAATGTGCTCCGTGCATTGGTTAGCCCAAAAGGCATGACTAACCACTCATACAAGCCCTCATTTGTCTTGATGGTTGTTTTCCATCTTCTTCTTTGAACCTGATTTTGTGATATCCACTCTTTAGATGTATCTTTGTGAAATAATCAACTCCACTCAAATAATCCATAATATCATCCATTCTTGGCAAGGGATATCTGTACTTGATAGTGATCTTACTTATAGCTTGAGAATCTATACACATCCTCCATTCTCCATTTTTATTTGGTGCTAATACCCCTGGTACAACACATAGACTCAAGCTCTCTTGGATCAATCCCTTCTACAACAACTCATGCACTTTTATGTTAAATTCTTCACTCTCTGATGGAGTCATCCTATGGACTGCCTTGTCTGGAAAACTAGCTGGGTTCAAGTCCATAATATCGTCCATTCTTGAAAGGTACAACTTCTAATTCTTCTTTACCACTTTAAAAATTAGGGAAAAACACATATGCTCACGCCTCATACCTTCTAAGAACTTTCTTCCATCAACTAAACATATTTTGGTATTACTACATACCTTTTCTCCTATTTCCTTTGATGGCTTCAACTTGTGTTGAACTCCATCCTTTTGCAAAGAATAAGTATTAGCATGACCATGATGTATGACATGCCTTTCAAACTGCTAAGGCCTTCCCACCAACAAATGACATGCATCCATAGGGATGATATCACAAAGTACCTCATCTTAGTAACTTCCAATCTCAAACTTTACTAAGCATTGCTCATTGACTAGGACCTTGTGGTCATCCTGCACCTAGGAAATTATGTATGGATGTGGGTTCTTTTCCCTTTTTAGCTTCAATTTTGTGACCATTTCTTCTCATACCAGGTAATCAATGCTTCCACCATCAATAATCATATCACAACACTTATCCTCACACTTGCATCTAGTGCAAAATAGGCTCTTCCTCAGATCTGAGCTCTTCTCTTCATTTATCAAGATCCTTCAACTAGGATTTCTCCTCTCTCAGCATCATCTGAGTGTTCTGACTAAGTTTCTTCATTTGCATGTGCAGCTTGTGCATGGCCTTCATTCCTACATTCTATCCTTTCTTGATGCTATGGGAATTCATAGGCTTGATGTCCTTCTCCATAATGAAAACATGTCCCATGAAAATATCCTCTTCTCAGTCCTTTCCCTCTTCCTCTTCCTCTCTAATCCCTATTATTTTGATCACGGGAACAATTTTAATTATTTCCCCTCAGATTTTGACTGCTACTTGACTCATCATTCATTTTCTGATCTTCATTTCTATCTCCATAAGACCATCCATCGGATCTTCCACTATGACCTCTTTCACCTTTCTTTCTTTCAAACTTCTTGTTCAGCTTCTCTTCCACCTTTAGGAAAAACTGGTATTCCTTTTCAATACTAGTCATTCTAACCAGACTCAACTCATCCTGAATACATGGCTGCAATCCATAAAGATAACAGGAAACTTTTTCCTTCTCAAGTTGTGCATGACCTATTCTAATGAGGACCTGGTAGAACTGTTCTATATACTCCTGCACAGATTTTCCCACCTTTTTCAACCCTTGTATTTTTCTCAGCAGATAAAGATCCTAATCAACAGGAATGAATTATCTCTTCAAATTCTCCACCATTCGGTCAAATCTTGTGATTTTCTCCTTTCTTTTATTCCTCTCCAACTGAATCTCCTTCCACCAAATTTTTGCATGGCCCTTCAATTTGGCCTTCACAAATTTGACCTGATATGGATATTCAAGATCTTCATATTCAATATATTCTTCTAGATCATTGATCCAGTCGATCAACTCCTCTAGGTTAAGATTTCCCGACAACATGGGAACTTCAATCTTGGGTCTCTTTCCAATATTGGAAATGGACCTCAAAAGCCTATCCTCTTCAATATTTCTAGGCGATTCTAGTTCTTCTTGGTCACCTTGTCCTTCTTCTTCAGATTCCTCATCACTTTAATCTCTAACCACAATATTCATTCCTCTACGTAGCTACTCTTGTGATGCTTGCACTTGTCTCTGGATGACTCTAAAACCCTCTTTTGGCACACCTGCAATTCTCCCACCATAGTTTCTTCATGGAGGAATTTTAGGTCTTATCACGCGAACCCACAAACACAATCCTAGCACAAACTTCCTCATAGTTTCCAATTTATCTACACACTAAGGAACTCCTGCTCTGATACCACTTGATGAAGGGTGATCCCCTTATTAATACAAACACAACAAAATTGAGAATAACAAGATTTGCAAAGACAGGAATGAGCTTTCTATTATCCACCATGAAATGAAATTACAATTTTCTAAAATATAACATGCACCTTAAGAAATGCAACAAGCACAACCACATGGGCATTTTATTACAATAATCTACAAGCTAGAGCCATCAGCTGCATAACCCATAGCTGCCATAAACAACCCTACGGGTCTTCAATATATAATCAATTTTAACTGCCCAAGAAGACTCTAGAAATCAAACCCTAAAGTTTGAGGCTGACTAACCCTAAGATATTATTATTCATTTTTATTATACTAGAGTAGGCCCAAACAACTTTGGAACCCAAAATGAAATTTTGAAGAAACTTTAACATTTTCAAGTTCAGGTAGCGCATCTTCTAGAGACCATAACTCATCAACCATTGACCCGGTGGGCCGCCGTAAACCCATTTCAAAAATGCCAAAAAGTGATCTACAATTCTTGATTAGGTCTATCCCAGTTTACCAAGGTTTAGACCCTATTCAGAGCTTCTAAAGCCTTCAAAACTAAGTTCAAAGATTCTGTACTCTACTGCTAATACCAAAAATATCCAATATCTACAAAACTAGATTTGATATGGAAATGAAACTTTATTGGAAGGCCAATAAAATCAAAGTGAACCTCCAGGGACAAAAATAGAACATTCTGAGCTCAAATGGAAAACTTACTTAAAATAGTAACTTTCCAGAAATAGTAACTCTGCAAAAAATAGCCCTTATTGAAAAGAAACCAGAAAATATTTTTGGGTGATGCAAGATTTCTCTTACACCCAGGATGCTCTTGCATCAGACACCCATGGTAATTTGAGAAGTGACCCTTTCATGTCTCAGGTGGGAAAATGAAAACCAAGACGGTTAACCTCCTCCCTTGATAGCCATGATGAATCTTCTATAGGTCATCCTTTCCATTTGACCAAATATTCTTCATATGTCATGTTCCTTGTGCTTCTTCCAACATGACTATCCAAAATGTCTTCAATCTCCTCTGTAACTGAAGTAGTTTCTATAATATTCCACTGTGCTTCTGTGATCTAATCCTCAACACCTCCATCATGATATTCTGTCAAAACTAAAATTTTAAATACTAGTGAAATATTGAGTTCACTAGGAAACTTTATTTCATAAGCATTTCTTGAATCATGCTTCTTCAGTATTTTGCATGGTCCAAAATTCTTCATCTTCAACTTATTATATGTCCCTACTAGAAATATCTCCTTTCACAAATGAACCATGACTTCATCTTCCTCTTGAAATTCCTTGTGTTCTTTTCTTGTCCGCCTTAGCCTTGTATTGTGTATTTATTTTATTAATATGATGTTGCACCTCCTCATGCAAAGTCTTCAGCTTCAGTTTTACTTGTCTCTCCTTTATCCAACTTTCTTAATTCTGATGCATTTTTGGGACTACTTCCATACACTATCTGGAATGGTAATTTACATGTGCTCCTATTGGAAAAATTATTATATGTAAATTCTTCCTATGGTAAAACCAAATCCCATCCCTTTGGTTTATCTCAAACCAATCATCTCAACAAGTTTCCCAAACTCCTATTCACAACTTCTGTTTGTCCATTAATCTGTGGATGGTGTGCTGAACTAAACTTCAAATATGTCTTCAACTTTTTCCACAAGGTTCTCCAAAAGAAACCAACAAACTTGGTGTCTTGATCTGAAACTATGCTCTTTGGTAAGCCATGTAGTCTTACCACCTCCCTGAAATTTTTTTTTGGTGTTATCTCGCCCAAAATGTCCAGCCATTCCTCCATTATACTTTTCTTTGATTAAATTCTCCATCATGGAGCTCTTTGGAATGCACAACTAACTACCTCTGAACAACATATCATCCTGGATTATGAAATCCAACCATTTGGTTTTATCTAGAGTAACAGGTTCTCTACAAGATTTCCAAGCTTTGCAAAAATCAAGATCTCTAGGATACAAACTCTTGAGTTCCTTGAACCCAATAACCTCAATATGCATCTCTATTAGCAAAATCAGTCTTCTACTAAGGGCATCTGCAACCCTATTAGACTTCCCACTCTTGTGATTCAAAACAAAAGTATAACTCTACAAAAACTCAACCCATTTCAAATGCCTTTCATTCAACTTTCCATGAATATTCAAATATTTCAAAGCTTGATGATCAGTAAATAAAATAGACTCTTTTGGAAAAAGATAATGTCTCCACTTCCTCAATGCCTGAACTATAGTATAGAACTCCTGATCATAACTATAATATTTTCTCTTGGCATCATTGAACTTCTCACTAAAATAAGCAATGGATTTACCTTCTCGACTCAAAATTCCTCCAATGACATTACCACAAGCATCATAGTCTACTTGAAACACCTTGTTAATATTTGGAAGTGCTAAAACAAGTTGTTCAGTAACTTTCCTTTTCAAAAATTCAAAACTCTTATCTGCCCCTATAGACCACTTAAACTGTTTCCTATCCCCTCTCATTGTTTAAGTTAGGGGTCCATAGATACTACCGAAACCTTAAATAAAAATTATGTAAAAGCTAGACAAACTATGAAAATATCTTACCTCAGTAGCACTCCTTGGGGTAGACCATTCAAGGATAGTGTGCACCTTCTCTGGGTCCATTTTTAGACCTTTTGTTGAGACTACAAATCCTAGATACACTAAGTCCTTCATAAAATTGCACTTCTTCAGATTAAACAACAACTTCTCTTCCCTTAACCTCTCAAACACCTTATGAATATGCATCATATGTTCTTCCAATGTCTTACTAAAAATCAAAATATCATCCAGATAAACAATAACAAACGTACACTGAAATTCTTTTAGTACTTCATTTATGAGCTACATGAATGTGTTCGGTGCATTGGTTAGCCCAAAAGTCATGACTAACCACTCATAAAAGCCCTCCTTTATCTTGAAGGCCATCTTCCATTCATCTCCTTCTTTGATCCTAATTTGGTGATATCCATTCCTTAGATCTTTCTTTGTGAAATACTCATCTCCACTCAAACAATCCATAATATCATCCATTCTTGGCAATGGAAATCTGTACTTGATAGTGATCTTATTGATAGGTCAAGAATCTGTACACATCCTCCATTCTCCATTTTTCTTTGGTTCTAATACCACTGGTACATCACATGGACTCAATCTCTCTCAGATCAATCCCTTCTACAACAACGCATGCACTTTTCTGTTCAATTATTCACTCTTTTATGGAGTCATCCTATGGGCTGCCTTGTTTGGCAAACTAGCCCCTAGGATCAAGTCCTTCTGATGACTAATCTTCCTCACTAGTGGTAATCCATTAGGTACATTATTAGAAACAATACCCTGAAACTCCTCAAAGAAGTTTGCAACTTTTGCAATTACATTTTCTACTTCTTCTTTACCCAATTTTGGAATTAGGGAAAAACACATATTCTCATGCCTCATACCTTCCAAGAACTTTCTTCCATCAACTAAACATAGTCTGGCATTACTACATACCTTTTCTCCTATTTCCTTCAATGGCTTCAACTTGTGTCAAACTCCATGCTTTGTCAAAGAATAAGTATTAGCATGATCATCATGTATGGCACACTTGTCAAACTGGCAAGGCCTTCCCAGCAACAAATGACATGCATCCATGGGGATGATATCACAAAGTACTTCATCTCAGTAACTTCCAATCTTGAACTTGAATAAGCACTTCTCATTGACCAGGACCTTGTTGTCGTCCTGAACCTAGGAAATTATGTATGGACATGGGTGATTTTCCCTTTTTAGCTTCAACTTTATGACCATTTATTCTGATACCAGGTTATCAGTGCTTCCACCATCCATAATCACATCACAACACTCATCCTTGCACTTGCATCTAGTGCAAAATAGGCTCTTCCTCTGATCTGAGCTCTTCTCTTCATTTATTAGGATCATCTTAACAACTAGGGTTTCTCCTCTCTCAACATCATCTGAGTGTTCTAATTGAGCTTCTTCATTTGCATGCGCAACTCATGGATGGCCTTCATTCCTCCTATCCATCCTTCCTTGATGCTGTGGGCATTCATAGACTCAGTTTCCTTCTTCTCCACAATGAAAACATGTCCCAAAAAAACCTCCTCTTCCTATTTTTTTCCTTCTTCCTCTTGATCCTTATTATTTTGATCACGAGAAAAATTGTAATTGTTTCCCCTCAAATTCTGATTGCTACTTGACTCATCTTTAATTTTCTAATCTTCATTTCTGCCTCCATAAGACCATCTACTGCATCTTCCACCATGACCTCTTCTAGCTTTCTTTCTTTCAAACTTCTTATTCAGCTTCTCTTCCACCCTTAGGGAAAATTGGTATGCCTCTTCAATACTGGTCATTCTAACTAGACTCAACCCATACTGAAAACTTGGCCGCAATCCATAAAGAGGACCCAGTAGAACTCTTCTATATACACCTGCACAAATTTTCCCGCTTGTTTCAACCCCTTGCATTTTCCTTAGTAGATAAAGCTCATAATGAACAGGAATGAACAATCTCTTCAAATTCTCTACCATTTGGTCACATCTTGTGATTTTCTCCTTTCCTCTTCTATTCCTCTCCAACTGAATCTCCTGCCACCAAATTCTTGCATGGGACTTCAGTTTGGCCTTTAGAAATTTGACCTGATCTAGATTTTTGACATCTTCATATTCAAAATATTCTTCTAGATCATTGATTGAGTTGATCAACTCCTCTGGGTTCAGAATTACCAAAAACGTGGGAACTTCAATCTTGGGTCTCTTTCCAATCTTGGAAATGGCCCTCAAAATCCTTTCCTCTTCAAGATTTCTAGGTGCTTTTGGTGCTTCTTGGTCACCTTTTCCTTCTTCTTTGGATTCCTCATCACTTTCATCTCTAACTGCAATATTCATTCCTCTATGCATCTCCTCTTATGATGCTTTCACTTGTCTAGAGGACTCTAAAACCCTCTTCTATCACCCCTGCAACTCTCTTGCCACAGTTTCTTCATGGAGGCATTTTGGATCTTATCACACAAACCCACAACCATAGTCCTGGTGCAAACTGCCTCACAATCAGAGATCTATCTACACACTCAGGAACTCCTACTCTAATACCACTTGATTAAGGGTGCTCCCCTTATTAACAAAAACACACAACAAAATTTAGAATAACAAGATTTGGAAAGACAAGAATGAGGTTTTTATTATCCACCATGAAATGAAATTACAATATTTTGAGATATAACATGCACCTTTAGAAATGAAACATGCACAACCACATGGGAATTTTATTACAATAATCTACAAGCCAGATCCACCAGCTACATAACCCAGAACTACCCTAGACAACCCTACGGGCCTTCAATATATAGCGAATTTTATCCATCCAAGAAGACTCTAGAAATCAAACCCTAAAGTTTGAGGCTAACCAACCCTAAGATATTATTATTCATTTTTATTACATTAGAGTAGGCCCAAACAACTTCGGAACCCAAAAATAAATTTTGAAGAAACTTTAACATTTTCAAGTTCAAATAGTGCAACTTTCAAAGACCATAACTCATCAACTATTGACCCAGTGGGCCGCCGTAACCCCATTTTGGAAACTTCTCAAGGTGCTCTACAAAAATTTCCTAGGTCTTTCCTAGCCAGCCAAGGTTTCGACCCCATTCGGAGCCTCTAAAGCCTTAAAAACTAAGTTCAAAGTTTCTGTACCCTGCTGCCAATACTGAAAATATCCAATATCTACAAAACTAGATTTGATCTCATAATGAAATTTTGATGGTAGGCTGATACAATCAAAGTGATCCTTTAGGGAAGAAAATAGAACATTCTAAGCTCAAACAGAAAACTTACTAAAAATAGTAACTTTCCAGAAATAGTAAGTTTGCACAAAATAGCCCTTATTGAAGAGAAATTAGAAAATATTTTTGGGTGACACAAGATTGCTCTTACACCCAAGATGCTCTTGCATAAGACACCTGAGGTATTTTAAGAAGTGATCCTATCATGTCTTAGGTGGGCAAAGGATAACCAAGATGGTTAACCTCCTCCCTTGATAGCCATGATGAATCTTCTATAGGTCGTCCTTTCCATTTGACCAAATATTCTTCATATGTCCTGTTCCTTGTGCTTCTGCCAACCTGACTGTCCAAAATATCTTCAATCTCCTTTGTAGCTGAAGTAGTTTCTAGAATATTCCATTGTGCTTCTGTGATCTGATCCTCAAAAACTCCCTCATGATATTTTATCAAATCAAAATGTTAAATACTGGTGAAATATTGAGTTCACTGGGCAAGTCTACTTCATAAGCATTTCCTGAATCATGCTTCTTCAGTATTTTGCATGGTCTAAAATTCTTCATCTTTAACTTATTATATGTCCCTATTAGAAATCTATCCTTTCACAAATGAACCATGACTTCATCTCCCACCTAAAATTCCTTATGTCTTCTTTTCTTGTCTGTCTTAGCCTTGTACCGTGTATTCATTTTATTAGTATGGTGTCGCACCTCCTCATGCAAATTCTTCAAGTGTTTTGCAAAGTCTTCATCTTCAGCGCTACTTGTCTCTCCTTTATCCAACTTTCTTAATTCTGATGTGTTTCTGGGACTACTTCCATACACTATTTGGAATGGTGATTTACTAGTGCTCCTAATGAAAATATTATTAAATGCAAATTCTGCATGTGGTAAAACCAAATCCCATCCCTTTGGTTTATCTCCAACCAATCATCTCAACAAGTTTTCCAAACTTGTATTCACAACTTCTGTCTATCCATCATTCTTTGGATGGTGTGCTACACTGAACTTCAAATACATGTTCAAATTTTTCCACAAGGTTCTCCAAAATTACCCAAGAACTTTGGTGTCTGGATCTGAAACTATGCTCTCTGGTAAGCCATGTAGTCTTACCACCTCCCTGAAAAACAATTCTGCTACATGAACAACACCATTATTGTTCTTGAAAGGAATGAAATGTGCCATTTTTGAAAACCTATCCACCACTACAAAGATGGAATCATGCCCTCTCTGAGTTCTTGGTAGGCCAAGAAAAAAGTCCATACTAATATCCTCCCATGGCTTCTCTGGTATAGGTAATGGCTGATATAACCATGTATTCTTCTTCACTCCTTTTTCCATTTGACATACTCTGCAACCTTGTACAAATTTATTAAAATCTTGCTGCAACTGTGGCCAATAATAATTCTCACTAACTAGAGAAATAGTTTTACTTCACTCAAAATGTCCAGCCAATCCTCCACTATGCTTTTATTTGATTAAATTCTGCCTCAAGGAGCTCTTTGGAATGCACAATTGGCTCGATAGAACTCTTCTGGATACTCCTACATAGATTTTCCCACTTGTTTCAACCCTTTCATTTTCCTCAGCAGATCAAGCTCATAATCAACAAGAATGAACTATCTCTTCAAATTCTCCACCATTTGGTCCCATCTTGTGATTTTATCCTTTTGTCTTCTATTCCTCTCCAACTGAATCTCCTACCACCAAATTTTTGCATGGCCCTTAGGTTTGGCCTTCGTAAATTTGACCCAATCTGGATCTTTAACATCTTCATATTCAAAAAATTCTTCTAGATCATTGATTCAGTCGATCAACTCCTCTGGGTTAAGATTTCCCAAAAACATGGGAACTTCAATTTTGGGTCTCTTTCCAATCTTGGAAATGGCCCTCAAAATCCTATCCTCTTTAGGATTTCTAGGTGCTTCTGGTGCTTCCTGTTCACCTTGTCCTTCTTCTTTGGATTCCTCATCACTTTCATCTCTAATTGCAATATTCATTCCTCTACACAGCTCCTCTTGCGATACTTGCACTTGTCTCCTGGAGGACTCTAAGACCCTCTTCTATCACACCTACAACTCTCCCCCCATGATTTCTTCGTGGAGGCATTTTGGTTCTTATCACGCGAACCCACAACCACAATCCTAGTGCAAACTCCCTCATAGTCAGTGATCTATCTACACACTTGGGAAATCCTTCTTTGATACCACTTGATGAAGGGTGCTCCCCTTATTAACATAAATACACAACAAAATTGATAATAATAAGATATACAAAGAGAGGAATGAGATTTCTATTATCCATTATGAAATGAAATTATAATATTTTGAAATATAACATGCGCCTTTGAAAAATGCAACATGCACAACCACATGGGCATTTTATTACAATAATCTGCAAGCCAGAGCCACCAGCTACATAAACTAGAACTGCCCTAGACAACCCTATGGGCCTTTAATATATAGCCAATTTTAACAGCCCAAGAAGACTCTAGAAATCAAACCTTAAAGTTTGAGGCTGACCAACCCTAAGATATTATTATTCATTTTTATTACACTAGAGTAGGCCCAAACAACTTCGGAACCCAAAAATAAATTTTGAAGAAACTTTAACATTTTCAAGTTCAGGTTGCCCAACTTCCAGAGACCATAACTCATCAACCGTTGACCCAGTGGGCTATCATAACCCCATTTTGGAAATGCCACAAAGTTCTCTACAATGCCTTATTTGGTTTCAACCCCATTTGGAGCCTCTAAAGCCTTCAAAACTAAGTTCAAATTTTTATGTACCCTGTTGCCAATAGCAAAAATATCCAATATCTACAAAACTACATTTAATCTAGCAATGAAACTTTACTGTCGGGCTGATACAATCAAAGTGAACCTTCAGGGAGGAAAGTAGAACATTCTGAGCTAAAACATAAAACTTACTTAAAATAGTAACTTTCCAGATATAGTAACTCTACACAAAATAGCCCTTATTGAAAAGAAACCAAAAAATATTTTTGGATGATGCAAGATTGCTCTTACACCCAGGATGATTTTGGATCAGACACCCATGGTAATTTGAGAAGTGACCCTGTCACGTCTCAGGTGGGCAAAGGAAAACCAAATATTCTTCATATTTCCTATTCCTTGTGCTTCTTCCAACACAACTGTCCAAAATGTCTTCAATCTCCTCTATAGCTGAAGTAGTTGCTAGAATATTCCACTGTTCTTCCATGATTTAATCCTCAACACCTCCCTCTTTATATTCCGTCAAATCTAAAATGTTAAATACTGGTGAAATATTGAGTTCACTGGGAAACTCTACTTCATAAGCATTTCCTGAATCATGCTTCTTCAATATTTTTCATAGTCCAAACTTCTTCATCTTCAACTTATTATATGTACCTACTGAAAATCTCTCCTTTAAAAAATAAACTGCGACTTCATCTCCCACTTGAAATTCCTGATGTCTTCTTTTCTTATTCGCCTTAGCCTTGTACTATGTATTCATTTTATTAATGTGTGATTGCACCTCCTCATGCAAATTCTTCAAGTGTTTTTCAAAGTCTTTAGCTTCATTGCTACTTGTCTCCCCTTTATCCAACTTTCTTAATTCTGATGCATTTCTAGGACTACTTCCATACACTATCTAGAATGGCGATTTACCAGTGCTCCTATTGACATAATTATTATATAAAAATTCTTCCTATGGTAAAACCAAATCCCATCCCTTTGGTTTATCTCCAACCAATCATCTCAACAAGTTTCCCAAACTCCTATTCATAACTTCTTTCTATCTAGCACTCTGCGGATGGTGTGCTGAACTAAACTTCAAATCTGTCTTCAAATTTTTCCACAAGGTTCTCCAAAAGTAACCAACAAACTTGGTGTCTCGATCTCAAACTATGCTCTTTAGTAAGCCATGTAGTCTTATCACCTCCCTGAAAAACTATTCTGCTACATGAAAAATATCATTAGTCTTCTTGCAAGGAAAGAAATGTGCCATTTTTTAAAACCTATCCACCACTACAAAGATGAAATCATGTTCTCTCTGAGTTCTTGGTAGGAAAAGAATAAAGTCCATACTAATATTCTCCCATGTCTTCTCTGGTATTGGTAATGGCTACTATAACCTTGTATTTTTCTTTACTCCTTTTTCCATCTGACATACTTTGCAACCTTGTACAAATTTCTTAACATCTTGTTGCAATTATGGCCAATAATAATTCTCACTAACTAGAGAAATGGTTTTATCTCACCCAAAATGTCCAGCCAATCCTCCACTATGATTTTCTTTGATTAAATCCTCCCTCCTCGAGCTCTTTGGAATGCAGAACTGACTACCTTTAAACAACATATCATCCTAGATTATGAAATCCAACCATTTGGTTCTATCCAGAGTAACAGGTTCTCTACAATATTTTCAAGCTTCACAAAAATCTAGATCTCCAGGATACAAAATGTTGAGTTCCTTGAACCCAACAACCTCAATCTACATCTCTGTTAGCAAAATCAGTCTTATGCTAAGGGCATCTACAACATTATTAGACTTCCCACTCCTGTGCTTCAAAACAAAAGTATAACTCTGCAAAAACTCAACCCATTTTAAATGCCTTTGTTTCAAGTTTCCTTGACTATTCAAATATTGCAAAGCTTAATAATCAGTAAATGAAACAAAATCTTTTGGAAAAGGATAATGTCTCCACTTCCTCAATGCTTAAACTATAACATAGAACTCAGGATCATAAATATAATATTTTCTCTTGGTATCTTTCAACTTCTCACTAAAATAAGCAATGGGTTTACCTTACTGACTCAAAACTGCTCCAATGGCATTACCACTAGCATCACAATGAAGTGCTAAAATAGGCTGTTCTATAACTTTTCTTTTCAACAATTCAAAACTCTTATCTACCCCTTGGGTCCACTTAAATTATTTCCTATCCCCTCTCATTATTTCAAACAAGGGTCCATAGATACTACTGAAACCTTGAATAAAATTTATGTAAAAGATAGCCAAACCACGAAAAGATCTTACCTTAGTAGCACTCCTTGGAATAGGCCATTCAAGGATAGCCTACACCTTCTCTAGGTCCATTTTTAGACCTTTTGTTGAGACCAAAAATCCCATATACACTAACTCCTTCTTCACAAAATTGCACTTCATTAGATTAATCAACAACTTCTCTTCCCTTAACCTCTCAAACACCTTACAAATATGCATCATATGTTCTTCCAATGTCTTTCTAAAAATCAAAATCTCATCCAGGCAAACAATAACAAAATTACCCAAAAATTCTTTCACTACTTCATTTACGAGCTGCATGAATGTGCTCAGTGCATTATTTATACCAAAAGGCATGACTAACCACTCATACAAGCCCTCCTTTTTCTTGAAGGCTTCCTTCCATTCATCTCCTTCTCAAATTCTTATTTGGTGATATCCACTCTTTAGATCTATCTTTTTGAAATACTCAACTCCAGTCAAACAATCCATAATATCATCCATTCTTGGCAAAGGAAAATTTGTACTTGATAGTGATCTTATTGATAGTTCGAGAATCTGTACACATCCTCCATTCTCCATTTTTCTTTGGTGCTAATACTGTTGGTACAACACATGTATTCAAGCTCTCTCGGGTCAATCCCTTCTACAGAAACTCATGCACTTTTCTATTTAATTCTTTGCTCTCTAATGGAGTCATCCTATGGGATGCCTTCTTTGGGAAACTATCCCCTAGGATCAAGTCCATCTGATGACTGATCTTCCTCACTGGTGGTAATCCATTAGGTACATTTTTAGAAACAATATCTTGAAACTCCTCCAACAAGTTTGCAACTTCAATAGGTACATCTTCTACTTCTTCTTTACCCACTTTTTGAATTAGGTCAAAACACATATGCTCATGTCTCATACCTTCTAAGAACTTTCTTCCATAAACTAAACATATTCTAGCATTACTACTTGCCTTTTCTCCTGTTTCCTTCAATGGCTTTAGCTTGTGTTAAATTCCATCCTTTGTCAAAGAATAAGTATTAGCATGCCATCATGTATGGAATGTGTTTTGAACTTCCAAGGCTTTCCCAACAATAAATTACATGCATCCATGGGGATGATATCGCAAAGTACCTCATCTCGGTAAATTCCAATCATGAACTTTACTAAGCATTGCTCATTGACGGGGACCTTCTGGTCATCCTACACCCAGGAAATTATGAATGTACATGGGTTCTTTTCCCTTTTTAGCTTCAACTTTGTGACCATTTCTTTTGATACCAGGTTATCAATGCTTCCACCATCAATAATCACATCACAACATGTATCCTTTCACTTGCATCTAGTGCGAAATAGGCTCTTCCTTTGATTTTAGATCTTCTCTTAATTTATCAAGATCCTCGTGACAACTATTGTTTCTCCTCTGTTAGTAGCATCTGAGTGTTCTTACTGAGATTCTTCATTTGCATGTGCAACTCATGCATGACCTTCATAACTCCTATCCATCATTTCTTGACACTGTGGACATTCAGAGGCTTGGTGTCCTTCTTCTCCATAATGAAAACATGTCACCAGAAAACCTCCTCTTCCTGGTCCTTTCCCTCTTCCTCTTCCTCTCTGATCCCTATTATTTTGATCAAGGGAATGATTGTAATATTTCCCCCCAGAGTCTGACTACTACTTGGCTCATCATTCTTTTCCCGATCTTCATTTCTGCCTCCATAAGACCATCCGTTGGATCTTTGACCACGACCTCTTCTAGCTTGCTTGATTTAAAACTTCTTGTTCAGCTTCTCTTCCACCCTTAGGGAAAAATGGTATGCCTCTTCAATACTGGTCATTCTAACTAGAATCAAATCATCCTGAATACTTGGCCGCAATCCATAAAGATAACAGACAATATTTTCCTTCTCAGGTTCTGCATGACCTATTCTAATAAGGACCCGGTAGAACTCTTCTGTATACTCCTGCATGGATTTTCCTGCTTGTTTCAACATTTTCATTTTCCTTTGCAAATCAAGCTCATAATCAACGAGAATGAACTGTCTCTTCAACTTCTCCACCATTCGGTCCCATATTGTGATTTTCTCATTTCCTCTTCTATTCCTCTCCAATAGAATCTCCTGCAACCAAATTTTTTCATTGCATTTCATTTTTTCCTTCGCACATTTGACCTGATATCTATCTTCAACATCTTCATATTCAAAATATTCTTCTAGATCATTGATCCAGTCAATAAAATCCTCTAGGTTAAGATTTCTTGAAAACATGGGAACTTCAATCTTGGGTCTCTTTCCAAATTAGAAATGGCCCTCAAAAGCCTATCCTCTTTAGGATTTCTATGCACTTCTCGTGCTTCCTAGTCACCTTATCCTTCTTCTTCAAATTCCTCATCACTTTAATCTCTAACCATAATATTCATTCCTCTATGCAAATCCTCTTGCGATGCTTGCACTTGTCTCTGGAGTACTCTAAAACCCTTTTCTATCACACCTGCAACTCTCCCACCACTGTTTCTTCATGGAGGCATTTTGGCTCTTATCAGGTGAACCCACAACCAAGATCCTTGTGAAAATTTCCTCACATTCAGCGATCTATCTACACACTTAGGAACTCCTTCTCTGATACCAAAAAATGAAGGATGCTCCCCTTATTAACACAAACACACAAAAAAATAAAGAATAACAAGATTTGCAAAGACATGAATGAGATTTCTATTATCCACCATGAAATGAAATTACAATATTCTAAAATATAACATGCACCTTCAGAAATGAAACATGCATAGCCACATGGGAATTTTATTACAATAATCTACAAGCCAGATCCGCCATCTGCATAACCTAGAACTTCCCTAGACAACCCTACGGGCCTTCAATATATAGCCAATTTTAACCGCCCAAGAAGATTGTAGAAATCAAACCCTAAATTTTGAGGATAACCAGTTGTAAAGGAAGAAAAATCTTATTTTTGTTTATTTATTTATTTGTATTAAGGTTTGATTATGTATTTCCCTAACCTTCACATTTAAATTTTAATTATATTGAAATGTGATTATGAGGAAGATAAGATGTTCCACCTTTATCCCCAAATGCACAAATGCAAGATCCAAGTTGATCAACCCCAAAAGAGGGATTAATGCACAAATGAATCAACCATTTGGAAATGAGAGTAAAGAATAAGATCTTAAATCCTGTTAATTGATTATATAGATATGATAAATGACATTAATTGAAAAGGATGAGAAGAATAACCAACCTTAAAGAAATGCAGATCAAAGAATGTTGTTTTATGAGGTCTATAGACTATTTCTGGAAAATCTAAAGTATGATCCGAAATTGAAACACAGAGATGAACAAAACCCAGAACTATTTTTTTGATCTAGTACCATCTAATAAAAATGATTGACCTTGACCCACAAATGTCACCCCTAATCCAATAATGTCGACCCTGACCTGCATAGCGTTGATAGAAAATCTATTTGCAGAGCCTAAAAGAAAGCCGAAAAGGGTATCTAGATCTGAGTCCAAATCTGCAGTCCCGAACCTGTACCTACAAGAAAAAGAGGTTTTTTTTTGGGGGGGAAGGGGTTTTCCTTATTCAAACCTCGATTTTGGAATTAACCTTAAATATATGTAAAAAAAGTTGTAGAAGTAAACAAAGTAAATGCATAAATTCACCTTGCTTGTAAATAGTCCTCATGGTAGATTTGAATCTGTGGATCCACAAGTATACACCAAAATTTGGAATGTAGAATATAAGATGTCTTCAATCTCTTTCTTGTAGATCTCCAACACCAAGTCTTGAATGGGTTCTTGATTTGGAAGAGGCTTGGAGGAAGGTGGATGGAGGGATCACCAAAAGGGCACTATGTAGCTTGAATCTTTCAATGGCCTCCAATGGATCTCCTTCATGAAAATGAATGCTAGAATGCTTGAGGATGGATGAATGCTTTCTTTAATTCTTGCTCCTTAGCTTTCTAGAATTGCACTTGATGATAGTTTGGGAATGCTTGATCACCATTAGAATATTTAGAGAAAATGAGAGGAGAAAGCTCCTTTTTATATGAAACTAGGGCACAATATTATAAGGAGGATGACATAGGATAATTAAATTCCCATTAAAGCCTTTACCCTTAGGAGAGGACCTATATTAAATATAATTTAGGAATCGATGGTTTGGAACCCAAAATAGCCGACCCGAAAGCGGGAAACAACGTTTACAAAGGCCGACATCTAGAAACTGTGGGACCCCAGGATCTGAACCCTGGGTCAAGTTCAAGGTCGACATTGACCTAGGTTAGGGTTGAGTTCAACCTTGACCTAGGTTAGGGTCGAGGTTGAAATAGACCAAAAAGGTTGACCCTGACCTTGAGGTCCAAGTGATGACATGTAACTGATTAAATGGTTGACTATATTAAGTTGAAGATGATGCAAGACATTAAATCAGTTAATGGTTTGTATTTTCATTGATGTCAACTTGATATCATCTGTATGGTCATATACATAATGCCAAAGACTTTAGAGAACCAATAGAATATAGGTTATGCTTTCAACAATGCATAAAAGTCAAGTATTCACCAAGTGACAAAATACACCGGTGGAGTGCACACCATCGGTAAAGACAAAGATAAAAGTCACAGTGATGCCCGACAAGTAGAAGATAGTATTTCCCAATGAAGAAGAATCAAAGGATGCCCGATGAGCTTAACATAGTTTTTCCCAACAAGAAAGATCCAATGATTCCTGATGGATGGAGATCCTGAAGCTAACTAAAGTGACATCGACGGAACTGACAGTTGTCACCAGCGACGAACTACAGATTTGATCGACAGAATAGAGAGATCAGAAAATGAAAAAATATCTAGCTGGCAGAGCTAAAGGATAGACTTAACTGGTTGTTTTATTTTTTTTATTCAACCACAGTTAAGTAAGTGATTTATAGATGATTTACACAGTTGGCAAGAAGATAACTACGAGATAAATCAGGAGTTAAAGACATAAATCAAATTGGCTGGATTATTTTTCATGCCAAGAATCAAGAACCTATAGTAAGGAATATCATGTCTATTTAAGAGACAAGAATAATTCATTCTCCATGGTGGTGTGGTGGTCAAGAAGCAATCAGATACACAGGGGAGTGAACTGATAAAAGATGTTGAAGAGAAACTGATGAAGGATTAACTTCATGCAGTCTTGATCAATCAAGCTGAGGGAGAGCTAAAGAATTCTGTAGACACTGACGGACAGAGAAGCACAAGATCATAGATTAGAAAGAGTTAAGTGAAAAGGAATTGTATTGATACATTGATCATAAATATATTGTAAGTAAATAGATCTGAAAATGTGCAATTAAGTTGCATTAGAAACAGGTCATTTTGTTTCAGTTTAACCATTGAAGTATTAAGTCTCTTAACAGAGCAGGAATTAACAGTCTTTTGTAATTGAGGTATATCCTAATAGATTACCAGAAGGTTGAATCATGATAGTAGCATCAGTCTTACCTAAAGCCTATTGAAAGTCTAAGAAGGAGGTTGATTCAAGGATGGTAGTAAGATTTGCATAAAGCCTATTGATAGTCAGGAGACTGATTCAAGGATGGTAGCATAGATGCTAGATACTTAGTGACAACATATGTATTGAAAATCATCTAACAAGGTCTCACTTAACAGTGTGTTTTTAACCTTTAACAGGGTTGGCTCCTAACAGGGCTCACTTCAGAAGAGTGAAAATTTGGGGTACCGGTCCTAGTGGTTTTTCCCTTAACAGGGTTTCCACGTTAAAATCCTTGTGTTATATGTGTATGATTTATTAATTTACTATTTTACATCCTACATATGCATTTATGGATTGACTGGTATACTCTGCATATTTACTAAGTATCGGTAAATATAGTTTACTGCTTATCGGTTAACAAGGAGAATAAGGACAGACAAGCTAAACCGACAGATAGTTATTTGTTTCAAATATTTCAATGACATACATCTTGTTGGGACTTAATAAATTGAGAAGTATTGATTAGTGGATTAAATTGGATAAATTTTTGAGACCACTAATTCACCCCCCCTCAGTTATTATTAACACCAAGATCTTAGGTCTGCAGTCCAAAATACAGAGATCAGGTTGGAAAGAAGTGGAAAGTGGGGTAGAACAGGGGAAAAGATAGGTCTAGATCAGGAACCCATTCAAGGTGCTTGTCATGACCCCAAACCACTTACTCAGAAGGCTAAACCAGCCTATCATTGAAGTGCTTCCATTTTCTGACTATACATTTAGCCCCCACTTTAGCAAGAGTATGAGCTCAACACAAACTCTTGGTAAAGGAGAACATACAAAACATACAATATTATTGGAATCAAAAGGGACAAAGAAATCCTCAAGCCCCCAAGGGACTTAATTCTTTATCAACCCTAAGATCACAATAAGAGAGACATCATCTAGTTAAAGAGAGAAAGAGAGGGGGGTGTGATTATCTTACCCAATGAGAACTTATGTCCCATTGTGAATTGCCTTGTGAATGTGGCTACTCACTAGTCAACCCATTAGGGAGATCTATTCTTAAAGGGATAAAAAACATTATAAATAAAAAACTGGCGGGATCAAGAGATCCATGTAAATTTAAACTGGAGGGATCAAGAGATCCTAAAAGATAAAATGTCCATGCTTTAAGGATTAGCTTTTAATCCATAAAGGGAAAAGTTTTAAGTCTTGAAAACTATTTTGAATGTGTGTGTGTGCAAAAAGTGAGTAGAGTGTATGCCCCCATGTTAAATTCATTTCTAACACTTTAACAGGAGCAACGGTTTTAACGAAAACATAAACAACTCTATAGATTACGTTTCCACTATGAGATGCCCCCAAACAAAGACAACTCAAGGGAAATAAAACATAAACATACACAAAAGAACAAAAGGGATCTACCTACTTTGGGGTCAGTATGATCATAAGATAACATGTATATAGAAATATGATATTATTGCAAATGAATTGACATCATTCCAAAAAGAAAGTAGAACTACAATCATAATGGAGGAAAGAAACTTAAGAGTTACAAAGAAGAATCTTTTTGGACCACAACCTATAGACTAAAAATAATTAGTGCTACCATGTCGTAGGTCCAAGAAGACTACACAAGGAAAATAGTTACAAACAATAGCACAATTACAACATTACATGAAACAACATATAGAAGAATAAAGATACATATAGAAGAATTTGTACAACTGGTTTGATTCCTTTATCACCTTGCACCAAAAAAGTAACAAGGGTCGTATAAAAGAGTCTAACAAACATTTAGCAAATACATTATGGGCGAAGCACATTACAACATGCAAACACAAAAAGAGCTACCATAGATAAGAAAATCAAGCACATTGCCGACCCTCCCCATCTTGGTTTATGTTATTGATGGAAGGTGGGCAACTCGCAAGAGGGACCATATCAAATATAGTAGGAATGATAGCTAGTTCCAAACAAGGATCCTCTTGAGAATCATAATGCTCGATACTAGGTTGAATTATTAACTGAGTTGAAAGCATATGAGGTAGATCAATATCAAGATCAATGTTCTCATATTCATCACTAAGATCAATAGGATCATCGAGAGTGTCCTCCTCATCAAGGTTGATTGAAATGGGTTCTAAGATATGAATAGGATCATCATACTCATTCATCTTAACATCATTATGGATATTGAATTCTTTTGACACATCAGGCATAGGTTGATCAAAAGAAGGTAAGGAGTTTTGAATAGCAGAAGCACAAGCTCTAGCATTAGCTCTATGCTTCTTATGACATTCATTAGCAGATTTTTTATGTTTATATTTGCTTACCACATGTTGAGAACTAGGAGGAATGACCAAAAATTCCTTCATAGGTTCTATGGGAGATTCTCAATAGGTTGTGATGAAATAGTAGAAGTTTGAGCAGTAGAATTAGAAGTAATTGATAAAGGAGGTATGGAAGGTGTAGGCAAAAGACCACGGTTAGGATCTATTTGAGGCATACTTAACTCAACAATTTTTCAATGTTTGTAAGCTTGGTATGAGAGAAAGAGATGATCAGGGTGAGGAGGACATGAGTTAGGTAATGAGGGCCAAAAGAAATCAAGAGTAGCACAATCTCTAATCCTAGAAGGTTGATACAAACTATGATTAATTGTCTTGACTTCTCCATTATGAACGAACTTAAGACATTTATGAATGGGAGAAGCGATAGTATGCATAGAAGTTATCCAAGGTAAACCAAATTTGATTTTAAATTGATCAGAAGTAGGGATAATGATGAAGGTACTATCTACAACTTTACCACAAAGTTCAATAGGTAAGTTAATAAAACCAAGTGTAGGATAAAGAAAACCCTTACATGTTTGGATCCATGCAGCAGATGGATCATAATAATCATGTTGTAGGCCTTTCATAAAAATATTTTCCTCAGTAATGACATTTATTAAAGATGTGGGATCAACTAGACAACCATGAGTAGGTATCTTAGCAATCCTAGCATAGATATAAAGGGGACCATCGGGAGCTTTAATTGTCTTAGAATCATCAAAGGTAATTAAAAGTTCCCTAGGTCACTTATCCTTAGTTTGTTTTTGATGTTTAGGTGGAATTGGAAGTTGAAGTGGAGGTGAAGGATCTTGAACATTAAGTTGAGATGTTACAACTCTCTCCACATGATTAACAATATGATTAAGATCATCTTTCTTTGAATCATAAATGATATCCAAAGAAGATGGTTGAGCTATAGTATTCGTATCATGTGTAGGTAAAGGATTGGTATAGATTTGAAGGTTTTGATTAGGAGGAGAAACAAATTTATTCCCATTACCATCAAAATTATCAATAGTTAAAGCTTTAGAATCAATTAAGTCTTGAATTTTATGCTTTAGAGCATAGCATTTTTTGGTGTCATGGCCATTCTGGCGGTGGTACTGGCAGAAAGATTTAGAATCAAAGGATTTTGAAGCTATCATGGTGGGAAGAAGAGGTCAAATAGGAGGCAAGGTAATCATATTAGAACTTAATAGCCTACTCATTATAGAATGAAAAGTTTCAGAGAGAGGAGTAAACATACAATTCATATAGAAAGTAGTGGATGCAGATGTAGCCACAACTTGATCAACAACCATATTCATCTGTTTATTAATCTCGACATAGTTGTTAGGTTTCTGAAATTTATTAGGATTAGGAGTATTGTCACTCTTATCAACTGGAACAGGAGCCATTGGAGTGTTGCTCTCAAATTGACTCACTTGTAATTGATAATGGTGAAGTGCTACAGACAATTGTTGAAAGGAGGTAAATTCAGTAAGAAGGATCTTATCTCTAATATCCTTTTGTAAATTTAAAATAAATATATGTTGAATATCAATATTAGGAACAGGATAAGAAATCTGAGCATGTAAATGCTTAAATCTACCAATAAAGTCAGTCAATTTTTCCTTAATGTTTTGTTTACAATACATTAAATCAGATAAGGACACTTGTGGACCAATGTTATTTTGAAATTGTTGAATAAAGGAATTAGCAAGTTTAGGAAAATAATCAATGAAATAAGGAGGTAAGGAACAATACCATTGTAAATCCTTATCTCAAAAGGTTCTAGCAAACAATTTAGCCAAGATTCTATGGTCATGAGTGTTAAACTTGATCAGATTATTTGATTATTGAATTCTCTTTCTATATTGGATATATATAAACTCAATTTAATATATATATATATATATAGATGTCTTCAACTAATCAAACATATGTTAATATATATATATAACTGGTATAATATAAATTTACTGTTCTGAACTTCGAATGCTGAAAGACTGTTGAATGTATGTATCGCGGCATTGAAGTTGTTCACAGTCTGCGGTTATTATAGACAGGTTACGCCAGGGAAGGTCACATCCATAATGGACGTGACTCTTCATTGAGTCACATCCATGGTGGACGTGGCCTTCAAACAATTCATGCATAGTCGACTTGAGTTGATATCTTATTAACCGATGGTAATAAACTTAACATAAGTTCATCGAATTATATAGTGATTATTATATTTGATTTATATTATATTATAATATTATATATATATATATATTTTCACACATGTACAATTATAGTAATCACTATATATATATACATAATTTGTTCTTTCATTTATACCGACTGAAGCTATATCACATTAACACTCCCTCTTAGCTAGGGAGGATAAATAAATTACTTGAATGTAATATGTGAGTATAGGTAATCATTCTTTTATATCATTTTATTGATATCCAGAACACTGGTCTACAAGTATCAAGTCCATGATACAAACCAAGTGTTTAGAGAAATGGTCTCCAAATATCAACTCACAAGATATTCACCAAGTGCTCAGAATGATTACCATGAGTAATGGTCTCCAAGTATCAAGTCCATGATACTCACCATGTACTCAGAGTATTGGTCTCCGAATATCAAGTCCATGATATTCACCAAGTACTCAATATGTGAGTATAGATAATCATTCATAATTTATATCATTTTA
>MU226973.1:312389-330424 GCA_018584345.1 Thuja plicata | reverse complement strand
ACAGATGTTAGTTCATGCTCTTTTAGTGTGAGCATCATACGTAGTTTCCATGCCACATAGTTTGATGCCCCTTCAAGACGATCTTCTAGTCTCAATCCAGTCACCATTCTGAGTATAGTGTATATACGAAGTCCTCTGATGTATATACAGAATCCTTCTATAAATCTGATCTGGATCTTTTATTTATGCCTGCTCTGATACCATGTTAAACTTGATCAGATTATTTGATTATTGAATTCTCTTTCTATATTGGATATATATAAACTCAATTTAATATATATATAGATGTCTTCAACTAATCAAACATATGTTAATATATATATAACTGGTATAATATAAATTTACTGTTCTGAACTTCGAATGCTGAAAGACTGTTGAATGTATGTATCGCGGCATTGAAGTTGTTCACAGTCTGCGGTTATTATAGACAGGTTACACTAGGGAAGGTCACGTCCACAATGGACGTGACTCTTCATTGAGTCACGTCCATGGTGGATGTGGCCTTCAAACAATTCATGCATAGTCGACTTGAGTCGATATCTTATCAACCGGTGGTAATAAACTTAACATAAGTTCATCGAATTATATAGTGATTATTATATTTGATTTATATTATATTATAATATTATATATATATATATATTTTCACACACGTACAATTATAGTAATCACTATATATATATACATAATTTTTTCTTTCATTTATACCGACTGAAGCTATATCACATTAACAATGAGCATAATCACTACAAAGGATTTGAAATGTTTTAACATGAGTAACATGATTTACTTTACCATTTTAATTCTCAAGATGAGGCATATCGGCTTGCTAAGGGACAGTAGCACAAATGATGTCTAAAGATAAAGGACTACCCATGTCACACGTAGGAATGCTAAACTTGGATTGAGTTAAAGATGCAAGTTGTTGTTGTAAAGATGACATAGTTTGATCCAGACTAATAATTGTGGAATCATTAGAAGAAACATGTGGCATAGAAATATTGGGAACACTAGGAAAAGTATAAGAAGCAACAGGAATAGAAGACACAACCGGTGGAACATTAGGAACCAAAGTTGGAAGAGGATTAGTATAAGTAAAAGGCACGCTATGATATGAAGGTTGTGAGGGAGGTAAAGATACCAACATAACACTCATAGGGATAGGTGCACTTGGGAGAGAAGTTTTCATCAAAGGAGGAGTGTAAGTAGGAATACTAGGTAGAGAATCAGAAGAAGGTCCTACGCTATTGACAATAGGTGTGAATCCTAACTCTTTAGCTTCTTGAGATAAAAGTTTAACATTAAAATTCACAAGATGAGTAATACTACATAATAAATTAACACTTTGGACATTATCATGGAGGAATTTCTTAAGAGCCTCTATAGCTTGGATAGAATCTTGATTATGGTTTTCTTGGATAAGCCAATTTCCCATTTTATCAAGTTTGGTTGAAAGGTTTTGCACTTGTTCAGGAGGAAATCTTAAAGCATCATCCTCATCATGAAATGAGTGAGAAGAGTTATGATCCATAGAAGGATTGGAATCATGAGTTATCAAATTATCATCAGGAATCCTAAGGAAAGGAGAGGAAGACTTGGGATCGAAGGAAACCATAAGTCTACAGCTTCTTCTAACCAGGATACTATAAGTAGGAGTAGAGGTGGTAAAGCTCACACACCAATATAATGAAAATGAACTTAAAACAAGATTTTTATTTATTAATTTTGAATGTAATTGAAAGAACATGCAATATCTAGCATAAACATGTAAATCTAACACCAAAAAGAAAGAGTTGTCTATCGCGGGTTCACCAAAATGTAAAGGAAGAAAAATCTTCTTTTTGTTTATTTATTTATTTTTATTAGGGTTTGATTGTGTATTTCCCTAACCTTTACATTTAAATTGTAATTGTATTGAAATGTGATTATGAGGAAGATAAGATGTTCCACCTTTATCCCCAAATGTACAAATGCAAGATCCAAGTTGATCAACCCCAAAAGAGGGATTAATGCACAAATGAATCAACCATTTGGAAATGAGAGTAAAGAAGAAGATCTTAAATTTTGTTAATTGATTATATAGATATGATAAATGACAGTAATTGAAAAGGATGAGAAGAAGAACCAACCTTAGAGAATTGTAGATCAAAGAATGCTATTTTTTGAGTTCTGTAGACTATTTCTAGAAAATCTAAAGTATGATCCGGAACCAGAATGCAGAGATGAACAAAACCCAGAAATATTTTTCTGATCCAATACCATCTTATGAAAAATATCAACCTTGGCCCAAAAATGTCACCCCTGACCCAATAATGTCAACCCTGACCTGCACAGCGTCGACAAAAAATCTGTTCACGGAGCCCGAAAGAAAGCTGAAAAGGGTATCCAGATCTGAATCCAAATCCATAGTCCCAAACCTGTATCTGCAAGAAAAAAAGGTCTGTTTGTTGGGGGGAAAGGGTTTGCCTTAGTCAAACCCCAGTTTTTGAATTAACCTTAAATATATGTAAAGTAAGTTGTAGAAGTAAACAAAGTGAATGCATAAATTCACCTTGTTTGTAAAAAGTCCTTGTGGTGGATTTGAATCCGTGGATCCATAAGTATACACCAAAATGTGGAATGTAGAATATAGGATGTATTCAATCTCTTTCTTGTAGATCTCCAACACCAATTCTTGAATGGGTTCTTGATTTGGAAGAGGCTTGGAGGAAGGTGGATGGAGAGATCACCAAAAGGGAGCTATGTAGCTTGAATCCTTCAATGGCCTCCAATGGATCTCCTTCATGAAAATGGATGCTAGAATGATTGAGGATGGATGAATACTTGCTTGAATTATTTCTCCTTAGCTTGCTAGAATTTCACTTGATGATAGTTTGGGAATGCTTGATCACCATTAGAAGACTTAGAGAAAATGAGAGGAGAAAGCTCCTTTTTATATGAAACTAGGGCACAATCTTCTAAGGAGGCTGACATAGGATAATTAAATTTCCTTTAAAGCCTTTACCCTTAGGATAGGACCTATATTAAATATAATTTAGGAATCGATGCTTCCAAACCCAAAACAACCGACCCGAAAGCGGGAAACAACTTTTGCAAAGACCGACATCTAGAAACTATGGGACCCCGGGATCTGAACCCTTGGTCAAGGTTGAGGTCAACCTTGACCTAGGTCAGGGTTGAGGTTGACCTTGAACTAGGTTAGGGTTAAGGTCAACATAGACCAAAAAGGTCGACCCTGACCTTGAGGTCCAATATCTCAGGTCTGCAGTCCAGAATGCAGAAATCAGGTTGGAAAGAAGTTGAAAGTGGGGCAGAATAGGGGGAATCAAGGTGCTTGTCATGACCCCAAACCACTTAATCAGAAGGATAAACTAGTCTATCATGGAAGTGCTTCCATTTTCTGAATATACACCAACCATAAGATATTATTATTCATTTTTATTACATTAAAGTAGGCCCAAACCACTTTGGAACCCAATATTTTTTTTGAAGAAAGTTTAATATTTTCAAGTTCGGGTAGCACAATGTTTGGAGACCATAACTCATCAACTGTTGATCCAGTGGGCTTCTATAACCCCATATTAGAAATTCCATGAAGTTATTTCCAACTTTTGACTCTGGCTTGCCAAGTCAGCGAAGGCTATGACCCCATTTGGAGCCTCTAAAGCCTTCAAAACTAAGTTTTAAGTTTCTATACACTACTTCCAATACCAAAAATATCCAATATCTACAAAACTAGATTTGATCTGGAAATGAAACTTTACTGGCAGGCTGATACAATCAAATTGATCCTCGAGGGAAGAAAATAGAACTTTCTAAGCTAAAATGAAAAACTGACTAAAAATAGTAACTTTCCAGAAATAGTAACTCTGCACAAAATAGCCCTTATTAAAGAAACCAGAAAATATTTTTGGGTGATGCAAGATTGCTCTTACACCCAGGATGCTCCTACATCGGACACTTGGGGTAATTTGAGAAGTAACCCTATCACATCTCAGGTGGGAAAAGGAAAACCTAGATGGTTAACCTCCTCCCTTGATAGCCATGATGAATATTTTATAGGTCGTCCTTTCTATTTGACAAAATATTCTTCATATGTTATGTTCCTTGTTCTTCTACCAACATGACTATAAAAAATGTCTTCAATCTCCTCTGTAGCTGAAGTAGTTGCTAGAGTATTCCAATGTGCTTCTGTGATATGATCCTCAATGCCTCCCTCATGATATTATGTCAAATCTAAAATGTTAAATACTGGTGAAATATTGAGTTCACTGGGAAACTCTACGTCATAAGCATTTCCTGAATCAAGCTTCTTCAATATTTGGCATGGTTCAAACTTCTTCATCTTCAACTTATTATATGTCGCTACTGGAAATATTTAATTTTGCAAATGAGCCATGACTTCATCTTCCACCTGAAATTCCTTGTCTTCTTTTCTTGTCCACCTTAGCCTTGTACTGTGTGTTCATTTTATTAATATGTTTCCGCACCTCCTCATGCAAATTATTCAAGTGTTCTGCAAAGTCTTCAACTTCAGCGCTACTTGTCTCTCCTTTATCCAAATTTCTTAATTCTGATGCGTTTCTGGGACTACTTCCATACACTATCTGGAATGGTGATTTAATGGTGCTCCTATTGACAAAATTATTATATGCAAATTCTACCTGTTGTAAAACCAAATCCCATCCCTTTGGTTTATTTCCAACTAAGCATATCAGCAAGTTTCCCAAACTCCTATTCAAAACTTATGTATGTCCATTAGCTTATGGATTGTGTTATAAACTAAAATCCAAATTTGTCTTTAAATTTTTCCACAAGGTTGTCCAAAAGTAACCAAAAAACTTGGTGTCTCGATCTAAAACTATGCTCTTTGGTAAGCCATTTATTCTTACCACCTCCTTGAAAAATAATTCTACTACATGAACAAAATCATTAGTCTTCTTGCAAGAAATGAAATGTGCCATTTTTGAAAACATATCCACCACTACAAAGATGGAATCATGCCCTCTCTGAGTTCTTGGTAGGCCAAGAACAAAGTCCATACTAATATCCTCCCATGTCTTCTCTGGTACAGGTAATGACTGATATAACCCTTTATTCTACTTCACTCCTTTTTCCATCTGACATACTCTGCAACCTTGTACAAATTTATTAATATCTTGCTGTAAATGTGGCCAATAATAATTCTCACTAACCAGAGAAATAGTTTTATCTCACCCAAAATGTCTAGCCAATCCTCCACTATGCTTTTCTTTGATTAAATTATCCCTCACGGATCTCTTTGGAATGCATAACTTATTGGAAATATATTGAGGCTAGGTGACTGAGAGGGGGGAGGGGTAAATCAGGAACCAATAAAACTTATTCTCTATTATTCTTTATTAGATTGTCTGATCTAATTGCATGCATGAAATAGAAAAGTAATAAATATCCACAACACTTGACACAATATTTGGTTACCCAGAAACCTTCCAAATAGAAAGTAAAACTAGGGTGGGGATGGTACCCACAAGATTTAGTAATATAGTATAATTTTAGCCTATTAAAGCTTACAATTGACCACTTCTAATGGCCTGCCCTTTTCAAATAAATAAGGACTATTAGGCCCACCTTGTGAAAGGATTTGTACAATAGAGTTAAGTATGTAACTCTGTTAGGAGATTTGAAAAGGACTGTTAAGTCCACCCATTTAAAGGATTTTGGTGATGCACCCGTTAGAATGAACCAGTGGATGATTTACTATGCAAATTTGATTTGCTGAATGAGAGCCAATGACATAATACTAATCACCTAAATGTGATAGATAAGTCTCTACTATTCCTTTTACTATTTTAGCCTTCATAATCAGTCCGCCACGTTATATTCACATATATACTTATTTCACACACATTTGGATAAAAAAAGTATCTTACATATATATCTTATCCAAATCAAATACCTTTGTAAGTTAGCTTCCATAAGATAAATTAATATCCAACAATAACAACTAAGTTGGCCCAATACTGATACTCAGGTCAAGTAATCCACTCGAGTTATATATGGCACTCCGGCAATATGCTGACACTTAGGCAACATAGTAAACTCTGGCACTCAGGCTACACTGAGTACTCAGGTCACATTGATCACTTGGATAATACTAATTGTCACTGTCTTCTTGGGCTACACTACAACTCTTCGGGTTGCACTTCAAGCTACTGACTTGATCAACACTATAATGACTAAGTGTTTTGGCACTAATTGACAACAAGTCTTGCAAAAAGGTCAAAAATCTCCCCCTTTGGCATTAGTGGCCAAAAAAACTTATCATACCATGTGCTTGGGTACTTGCTTGGGTTTTGACAACTTCTCTGCAACTTGGTTGCAACTGACTCAATTTTTATTTTTCAAAATTGTTTTTGTAACTTTTCTATATGTAAATCTCTCCTCTACTTTGTACATGTATTTCCTCATATACTCATATCTATATATTATCTTTTCCTCTATATATAATAATTTTCCCCCTTTTTTTGACACAAATGCCAAAAGTATAACTAAAGGGTAGTGCCAAAGTAGGAAAGGAAATCACTATGTACCTTCAAATTTTGAGACAAAGTGTTGTCCCAATTATCTTGCAACACCTTCAGATGTGCAACTCAATCTGAATCTTTTCTTACAACTCTATCATAAGCTCTGCAAATGAAAATTTGTTATCATAAATGAGTGTCTTTGCATGAGAAATATGTTTCTAAATGAAATCCATGTGTGGTAGGAGCTGGCTCTATATAGATGTAAGGTATTCCCTTGTTCTTGATTCTTCCCTTAGTATCTCCACCTGCATACCTGTCAGATAATTGATCTTCACAAAATGTGCTAAACTCGAACTAGGGTCAAGTGCCAACTAGTTTTCACTTGCCTTCAAATCTGTATCAATTTTAGTCAACTTGTCTTTTATTCCTGTGGTAAAGTTGGAAGTGTCACTCAACTTTACAAATAATGATACAACATTGTTTATATTGGTTTATAGAGAGCTAATGATAGTTGTTATCTTAACTTGATCTATCGCAATCTTACTTGCAACTTTCTCTAGAACCTTATTCTTAAACTTCCTTTCTACCTTCTATAATAATTTCTCGTGACGATTAAGATTTGTGTTGAACTTGTGGACTATGTCAACAAGTTGGTCCATTATAGAGTCATTCTCATTGACTTCAATTTATAAAGAATCAAGGAATATACCTTTGATATCTTCTAGTACTCTATTCATTTTCTTCTTAGCTCAAAGATTCTATTGCCTTGCTCTTTTCTTCCACAACTCACCAAGTATATCCATTTTCTTAGTTGTCAGGTTAGAAAGATCCAAGTTAGGAATCACAATGTCTTTCTTAAGATCAAGTTCATCAGTAATTATTTCTTTACCCTTGAACTTGGAAGGAATGATTTCTTTACCTTTCCCATCATCATCCTTATCCTTTTCTATCTCAGTGTTCTCCTCAGTATTCACTTGGAATAGATCATTGAAATCATTTGCATCAACTATAGAATCTGTATCAACTATAGAGACATTCATAGTATCCCTCTATGGCTGAGTTTGGCTTGGCCCAACTATAGGTGGAGCTTGGTTCTCGGTTCCTACTTGACTTGATGTAGATTTTGTAGTCTTTTCCTTTCTCAGAGATATGATTTTCTGAATAGGTGATTGGGACAAGGATTCCATCACCTCTACTACAATCTATTCAACATTAGATTCTTCAATGGTTTGAACCTTAGGTAACTCTTCCTCTTTATCTTTTATAGGAGGGTCTACACTATTTTTTTCTTCCTTATCTTCTTCCTTGATTTCAAAAACTGTCTTCCATATCTTTGTTGCAGCCTACACAACATCTTCTATTTTCTTGTTCAAGATTTGAAATGTTCTAAACCTTGGAGTGTGATTACTTTCATATTGAGTCATAGAATATTTTTCCTCTTTTCTAGTTATAGTAGGCATGACTTGCTTCAAGGTTTCCATTTAGATGTCCTTTTCAGTATGTACTACATTGTGCAAGTGAATGGTGACTTCCTTGAGAAGGTCTTTAGTCATATGGCTTTTCAACACAGATGGATCATACTTCCATCTTGCCATTTTCTCTACTTGCATCCTCAAACATTTTTTTCTCATCTTTAGTTCTAGTTGCATACTTCAATGATTTGAGAGATCCCAAACCACTACCTCCTTTCAAATATTCAACCCTCTTCTCAAAGATAGGCGGTGGCTTCTTAAATATGACTGTATCTTCTTCTTCTTCATCTTTCTTAGGAAATTTCAATTTTCTTCTGGATCTAATGAAAGCAGGGGTAGAAGCCTTAGGTATTTTCTTGGGGGATTTCCTCTTCTTCTTAGGAGGTTCTACTTCTACCTCTTCTTCTTCTTTCTTTGATTCATCATCTTCTATCTTTATGTCATCTCCTTTGCTTTTAGTGATTGAAGGAGGAGAGTTAGAAGACTTGTCATATTTCTTCCCAATCTTCACAATTCTCTTCCTTCCTCTCTTCAGGATTTTAGGAATTTCAACCTCTAATGAAATTTTTTCTATTGGATTCTTCATAAGTACCAAAGTATGGTTCTTTAGGATCAACAAGCTCATTCACAAGAGCTTCAATAATTTCTTTGGTCTCATCAATGTTAACCTCATATGTAAGAGGTTTCACCCATGCAACCCTAGGCTTGATTGCTTGGATGTATACTTTGTCACAATCAACTAGGAAAAAAACATCATCTTTATAGTCTTCTACCAATTGTTTAGGAATTTTGAACCTATTTTGCATCTTCTGTCTAAAATTCTCAAAGTATGCATCCATGATGCTCTCAAAATTATCTCATAATTCTACTATGAATTCATTTATCTGATAAACTATGGGTATGTCCTTTTTCCATATTATTGTGTCTTTGGAAGGAAAAAAATTCTAAACATAAAATAATATTCATACCAAGAGTGAACCAAACTTACACGGATTGGTCTTTGATGCCTGGATTCTCTCCACATTTTTTCTCAATTGAATAAGCTGCAACTCAACAAGGTTGAAAGAAAGATTGTTCTTGACCACTTTGTAAGCCAAGTCCACAGCCTTGTATGGTACACTATTTTTTCATCTTGAACTGTATATTTTGTGTGCAATTACATGAATTCCAAACTTTAATTCCATGTCTATGAATCCATTCAATCTCATGCCTCTTCCATCCCACTTGTCAAGAGTCTTCTTTTCTAGGTCATCCCAAGGTAAGGTTTTGGTAGATTTTGGTTTGTCAAGCATTGGGTACCCTGTCACATGGTGTACCATTATCTTGGTGATCTTCACTAGTTTCTCCAACCAGAGATGCATGTCGTGAACACAGCTTAGAACAAACCTAATCCACTTTATCTGAAAGTTCTGTGGCATATGCATGATATGAGTCAAACCCTTAACTTCAAGGTATTTATGTTTTGGCTTCAGATTCCCGTGCTCATAGAGTTTCTCATATGCTTGAATCATCTCCATTGTCCCTAGCTTCTGAATGGTGCAGTGATAGAAATCTCGGATGTCATTGATGAATAGTAACTTCAAACAAATTTGGGAATGGGATCCCATCAGATCTATCTCTTCTACAATTGCAAGATAAAGTTTAAACTTTGGCAGTTCGCAGATAGCATTCCTCACCAACATCTCGGATCCTTTTTTAATGTTACTGTTGGATGAAGATGTCATAATCACTCAAAGGATTGATAAAACTTTGCTACAACTTAAGCTTTCAAACAAATTCACTTTGCAATCAATGTAAGCTCTTAATCACTCTATAAACTGTAAACAATAATCCTTCAACTTCACCACTTATAATAAATTTCATCATAGATTTTCATTAAATGCTCTGTACTTGGTAGTTGTGACAACTTGGGTAGTTCTCTCAGACTTTCTCGGAAGCTTGGTGAAAACTAACCTTTACATCTTTGAAACCATACAACCTGACTTAACTTGGTTAAGCCTATCTAACTTGGATGTAACTAAGATCCTGACTCGGTTAGAACCATAATGTGTCCTCATGCATCAATATGTAGATTTGGACTTGTTAGCATATCTGGAACTGATGTATGATGGATTGTATGCACAGTTCTAGTTGTCTCCTTGCATATTTATTTGGAGATGGTGGATCCACCCAACTCACTACTTTGGGAGCCATTCAATCCTTCATTTTTTTGGTATGAATTCTCAGGAGACTTCCTTACCCACTACTGACTCATCTGAGTTCTGATTTCATAAAATTTTTCTTTTCCTTTCTCAAAATGAGTATCTACTTTTTCTCTATTCATGCAATTCTTGCTTAGATGACCCATTTGTTTACACACATAACATCTCTTAGTAGGATTCCTCTTTCTAAGATGGGTCTTTGCATAATTTGCACCAATGTTCCCATACTCACCACAGTGACAAAATATGCTCCAAGTGTTGTAATCCCAACCAAAAATTGCTTTAGCTAATTTTTCAGCAAGGTTTCATTTCTTAGTTGTGCACTCGGAAGACTTGTGACCTTGTTTGTTACAATTGAAACATTTTACTTGAAACTTAGGTTTCTCAGTGCATTCACTTTCTCTATGTCCATGTTTGATGCATCTATAGCACTTACCATTAAACTTTGACTTTCCATTACTCCAACACTTATTTGATGTGTGCCCTAACTTGCCAAAAATGATTACAAGTAGGTTTGTTGTTCTTTTGAACTCCTTACTATGAGGATTCACCTTGTTCAATATAACCTAATCTAGTATGTCCATTATGTCTGAATTGAGTCTACTCTGTCAACTAATCAATGCTCACCTATGAATTCATCATACTCACATTTGTTTTCTTTTCAGTATTGAGATCATTCAGTAGTCTTTCATTTTTAGTCCTTAGATTGATAACTTCTTTATTTGAACTATTGAGTTGGATTATCATATCTTCTTGCTAAAGTGACAAGTGATGGATTTAATTTTCTTTTTACTCTAATATTGTACTTAGAAATATTTTATCTTCTTGTGCCATTTCTTTGTCATTTTCTGCTTGATTCTTTTGTTCCATGACTTCACATATTATGACTGAATGAATTTCTTGTTCTCTCTTCAACTTTTGAACTTCTGCATCAGCTTCTTCAAAACTTCTTTCTTTGCATAAGTCATAAATTATTTCTTCTATGTAATTTTTATTATTCATCTCCACTGCTAAATCTTTTCTTCTTTTCAGGGAATGAGAGAGTTGCTCCTTGATTTTTCTGATTTGATCCATCACCACTTGTAGATCTATCTTTTCATTTTCAATGGCATTCTCCAATCCATATATTTCCATTGCCTCTGATCTTTTCTCAAGTTGTTAAGCTTCTAATAAGAGAATCTTTAGCTCTGATACCAATTATTGGAAATATATTTAGGCTAGGTGCCTGAGATGGGGGTGAATCAGGAACCAAAAAAAACTTATTCTCTGTTACTGTATGAAATAGAAAAGCTATAAACATACAAAACACTTGACACAATATTTGGTTACCAAGAAACCTCCCAAATAGAAAGTAAAATTGGGGTGGGGATGGAACCCACAAGATTTATTACTGCACTATAAATTTAGCCTTTTAAAGCTTACAATTGACCACTTATGATGGCCTACCCTGTTAGGAGAAATAAGGACTTATAGGTCCACCTTGTGAAAGGATTTGTGCAATACAATTAAGTATGTAACTCTGTTAGGAGATTTGAAAAGGACTATTATGTCCACTCGATTAAAGGATTTTGTTGATGCACCTATTAGGACAAACCACTGGATGATCTACTATGCAACTCTAATTTTCTGATTGAGATCCAATGATATAATACTAATCACCCAAATGTGATATATGAGTCTATGCTATTCCTTTTACTGCTATAGCCTTCTTAATCAGTCTGCCACTTCATATTCACATATATAATTATTTTACACATATTTGGATAAATTTTTTATCTTACATATATATCTTATCCAAATCAAATACCTCTATAAGTCAGCTTCCTTAAGATAAGTTAATATGCAACAATAACAACTAAGTTGGCCCAATACAGATACTTGGGTCCAGTAATCCACTTGGGTGATATACTAGCACTCAGGCATCATAGTAAACTCTGACACTCAGGATACACTGTGTACTTGGGTCACATTGATTAGTTAGGTAATACTGATTTCCACTGTCTTCTCAGGCTACACTGCAACTACTCGGGTTACACTTCAAGCTGCTAGCTTGGTCAACACTATAATGACTAAGTGTTTTGGCACTAATTGACAACAATTCTTGCAAAAAGGTCAACACGACTGACTACCTCTAAACAAAATATCATCTTGGATTATGAAACCCAACTATTTGGTTCTATCTAGAGTAACACACTAGTAGAATTGGCCCCTATTTTTGAAAAAAAATGGTCAAATTATCTACCCAGATTGGTCAAAAGACCCACAAATTGCTTTGTCGGTATTTTCCTGGTCGAAAGATCAACACATCCTTGTTAACATTGAAATTTCTACACAAACTTGGTCGAAATTGGCATCTTGAAATGTCCATATTATTTGTCAAAACTTTAACCAATGTTCATCGGAATGTTTGACCTATCCGACCAGGATGTCAAACCCATGACGCATATTTTCGACACACAATAGTCAAAACATTAAACCGGCCTAAGTTAATGTTTTGACCAAGTTTGGTTGAAATGTTTGACCCGTCTGACCAGGATGCCAAACCCACGATGCAAAATTTTGACACATAATGGTTGAAACTTAAACCAGCATAAGTTTATGTTTTGACCAACAGATGTCAAAATTTTGACCAAAATCGTTGCATATATTTGACATGCAATGGTCGAAACATAAACTAGAAAAAAATAATGTTTCGACCAAGTTTGGTGGAAATGTTTGATCCATCTGACCAGGATGCCAAACCCATGATGCAAAATTTTGACACAAAATGGTCAAAACATAAACCAACCTAAGTTGATGTTTCGACCAAGGGATGTCAAAATTTTGACCAATATTGAATTTAAAAAAAAAAAAAAACAAATTCTGAAACCAAATAGCCTCAGTTTTGGTACTCGACTTTAATAGAAGATGTACCAATAACAAATTGCTTCTTGCTCTCTAAAAAAAAAGTCTTGAACCAAGTGAGATGCTATAAGTTGAAGTAGACTTGCGATCCAAAGAATTACTTAAAGAATCTGAATTTGTGTAGTCCACCGAGTTGAAATCAATGCTCGTTGTGTAGTGAATCCCAAAATTTTGAGTACCTTGATTGTAGTAGAGAATTGCTTGTCTACTTTTTAGTGCAACCCATGGGGCCCACACATGAATCAAGAGACCATGCCCACAACATCTAAAATTTCAATTCTTGTGAGTCAAATAGATGAGATCCCCAACAAGTTGTTGCTGCAAAGTACCAACAACAATAGTTGTTGATCTGATTTCTTTCTTGATTGTTGGTACTTTGCAGCAACAACTTGTTGGGGATCTCATCTATTTGACTCACAAGAATTGAAATTTCAGATGTTGTGAGCATGGTCTCTTGATTCATGTGTGGGCCCCATGGGTTGCACTAGAAAGTAGCCAAGCGATTCTCTACTACAATCAAGGTACTCAAAATTTTGGGATTCACTACACAATGAGCATTGATTTCAACTCGGTGGACTACACAAATTTAGATTGTGTAAGTAATTCTCTAGATCACAAGTCTACTTCAAGTTATAGTTTTTCACTTGGCTCAAGACTTGTTTTTTAGAGAGAAAGAAGTAATTTTTTATTGGTCCATCTTCTATTCAAGCCAAGTACCAAAAATGAGGCTATTTGGTTTCAGAATTTTCTCATTGAGTTTGGTATTCAATCTAAACAACCATCAATCATATTTTGAGACAATCAATGTGCTACTCAAATATCATGTATCCCAATCCATCATCAAAGGACCAAGCATATTGACATCCAGATACACTACATTGGGGATCTCATTCATGGACAAGTCACCAGTCTACTATTGCCCAACATCCAAGTAAGTTGCCAATATTTTTTCCAAAACCTTCACGTAAAGAAAGTATTATTATTCGTTAACTTTGTTGGGGGTGTGGGAGGCTTCATCTTATGGGGGCATACCTAGTCTTTCCTTACTCTCGAGGTCCTTTCTCTCTCCATTTGGAGGGAGAGGGGTCAAAGCTATTCTATTTTTTGTTAGAGAGGCTTCTCCCTTTGGGGAAAATTTTTAATGTACATGGATTTCTCAACTAGTAATTATTAAAAATATTAATTGTGATCATACCCATTAAATGTTTATTTACAAAAAATTCAAATCTTACTAAAAGTGACTCACCATCATTGCTTAGTTTTTCTAAGCCTCCATTACTATTCTATTGAACACACTCATGAATACAATCTCCTTTCTCCCTGCAATAAAAATCAAATCACATTTACAAGTTTAGATATAATCCATAGAAAATATATTTAGGATGTGACAGATTAACATGCAAATAGATTCATAGCATATTTTATGATAAGTGGTTCTTACCCTCCTTTATAAACTACTGAAAAGCTAAGGAATTCTCCTTCTACAGGTTGACCATGCAACTAAAGTGACTCACAACAAGGGGGACCTGCAACATAACAATTTATAGGTGATGAGTTTTACATAAAGCATATCTTTAGTATTACAGCTACAGTCAAATATTAACTTATTTATATTTAGACCAAGCTAACAACCACATATCAGCATGAAATTTGTAACCTAGATCTCAATTTCATCAGGTGAAAGTACACATTCTGACACCTACAACAATGCTGACAGATCAATATCCAACATATTTTGGAATTTTTAGAGAAAGTACCAAATGTGAGTTATCAAATGAAAAGGCATGGATTAATTTTACACATTTACTTTATAACACTCATAATTTGCATGGCTGTATTGTCTTTCTCAAGATGTAATAATAAGCGAATAAGAGTTGCCAAGAGTAATATGCTGCCAGTGTGTATTTGTTAGAATATATTTTAAATAAGCTGCACAATATCGTGCTGCTATCAGTGAGACATATAGTTTGGATTCCTAGTTGTTGATGGGCATAAATCATTGGGACTTCTTCACTTCTATGTGAAATCCTCCTTGTAGCTTAGTGAATCTAAAAATTTAAGTTATCTGGTGTAAATATTTTCATTGTCTGAAACCAAGAAAATATTCATGATATCCTAGGTGTAACACCCCTTTTGATTCAATACATACATTATTACATAGCGCAAATAAAAGTTAATTTTCAAATGAGGTAAAGTACATCAATTGTAAAATTGAAATTGTGTGGCAAGACCAATGAACCCTATAATGGTCATTAGTTAACTGAAATCCATATTATGTAAAGCAGTCTGAAAATTGATGAAGTGAATAAACTAAGAATAGATGGATATTAAAATTTGTCCTAGTTTATAAGTTAATAAGGTTACGCACTGAATAATATGTGGCCAAAACTATTTAGGTAGTAGCAAAACTCTTTAGGTCATATGCACTAAAAGTCTTGCCTTATTTGTGTGTACAATATGTCCTCTATTTTTGGAGATTGAACAATGCAAGTATTCTAGACAGAATAGTTGAATATTTTATTGTTTAACATTAACAAGAGTTTCCTAAGAATAAAGATGTTATAAAAGATCATTTAAATCATTCTGACCTAAAATTGAGTCTCATTGAACTAAAAAAAATTATAATCAGTCAACTAATCAGTCTCAACACTCTTTTCTTAAGTTGAAGTTCATCCTCTGGAAATCAAATTTGGAAACACTAGCTTTACGAATGTCATTGAGCAAGGATGAATTTTAAGATGGTACACAAAAAAAGGACTCCAAAGAAGCTTAGTATATCAACTCAATATACAAATGGAGAAGGCTTATAAAGGCTTCTTAGCTCTATATTTGTTTTCCTTATAATTCCCTCTATCTTTACTCTCGAATAAGAAAAATATGTCAGGGAAAAAAATACTTGTTATGCTTAACACAATTGCACTATGAGTGATCTGAAGTATCATAAAAATTTTAGTAAGTTTAACTTGTTAAGCCACAATTATCTATCTCTAGTCAACCCGAGCATGTAATTTGCAACACTCAAAAACACTACTTATATGATGATTATCGACAAGAAGACTACACTAGCATGCAAGTTGTGCAACAGTCTACAAATCTACACATTGCAGATGGTTCTGAGGTGATTTACACATTCAAGTCAAATTTGATTGAAGTGGACCCCTGAGGTTATGAGGTTGTGGCTTTAAATTCCAAAGCCCAAATGTTCAAACTCAAAAGTCTCAGCTCCAACACACATATATGAAGATTGAAACTAGTTGCAACAAAGGTAAAAGTGATGAAAGCATCTAGATGCTCCCTGTCTTGGAGAGAAATCTTGAAAGACTCTATGCCCTTTGTCATGGCATGTCATAAAAATTCTAGTTAGATCTGCCTCCCAAAACTTTCAAGAAATCAAGGAAATAGAGATGGACCATGTGAAATGTTTGAAAAAATGCCCATGCAGTTGAATGGTTTATTGGCAACATCTATCGATGAACAGATACTATGAGGGAGACTTTGATTGTGGTAAGGGCCACAAATATATGGTGTAGCAATGTGATGAACTAATTAATAACATGTATCTCCTATGGTACACATGAGCTTGATGTTTTGATCTCATAAGGGTAGTAATGATAAAATCCCCAAATATGAAAGCTCAAGGGGAGTTCAATGTCGAGTTCGTTGGTGGAAGACATGACGCCCTATTCCCATGTCTCAAAGAAAGTGAGATCTTCTGCAATGCACCAATCTAGTTTAGTGTTGAGACACACACCAGATGCTCATCTTCATTCAATCATTCAAATCACTCATGATTGGACACTTTACTTAGATGCAGGGAAACATGCATTGGCTAGGAAAAACAGTCTTTCAAAGAACTGATTGTGAGTTTATTTTCATACAAAGTGTTCATTTATGTGTGGTAACTTGATGGTGCCACATGTGCTTCCCTACCTATGTAGTCAATCAATGAAAACCCCCTCAGTAATTACACATATTCCATGTGTCTCTTAGCATTGATTAAATAATGAAGGTATGTTAGTTTGAGCTTCACTTGGTTTTGAGAATACTTTAATATTATCTACTTAACAAGGCCAACCACATGAAGGTGGAAGCTCATTTGGCCTCACCCCCTCCCCCTAATATCAATTTAAATTCCCCATTAAAATATAATTACACACTTCATTCATTCATTCATCCATTTATGAACGATAAAATTCAATCAATACAATCAAATAACATTCACTTATATGATATAACATTAATCATTAATACACAACACTAATCAAGAATTCATTAACACATAAAAATATTCATTGACATGACATAAAATTCAATATTAATACGCAACATTCATAGATAATTACTTAAAACAACATTCTTTCATTATCCAACAAAGTTAATCAAACAAGTTTTATCAAAGCGCATTTTTAAGAGATCAATTCTTTTTTGTGTTTTTATTAGTTTTCTTAATGAAATGGATGAGAGGAGCATCAATATCTTCCTCCTCCTCTTGTGGCTATGATCCCAAATTATGATGCTTCCTCATGTTTTGAGGAGCATGAGGCTGATGCACTAAAGGGGGGTTTGCTGTAATAACAAGTAAATGGGTTAAATTCACATACTATTTTTTAATGTTATAAGTATTTCATTAACCAGTAGAACATAAAATGCATTTTTCTTTACCTAACAATGCCACATCATTTACAATAACATTTTGATTTGCCACCACCTCAACATGCTCTAAAATATTCAAAAAAAGGTTACACGGCCAATTCCAATTAAAGATGTTAAATTCTATTAATAATTACATAATTTATTTTCAATAGAAAATTAATACCTCCACCACTGTGTTGCACATCATGGCCTTCATCATGCCCAGGTTCTGTGATAGGATTTGAAGGCTGCAGTGAAATGTCATGCGCATTGTTATCATGAAATAGTCAATTTATGTTCGAAATTAACACCAAACATGA
>MU226973.1:269956-282651 GCA_018584345.1 Thuja plicata | reverse complement strand
TAAACATATGCTAACTAGGTGCTTTGAAGCATTAAAGTAGTGTACTTACCTTCTCATTGCTTGAATTATTTTATTTCATTCACTACTTCACTTTGTTTTCCATGATAGGGTCAGTGAGGCACTACACTCTAGTACTAGTATACTTGCTTGTTGTATACAAGTCTCATGGTTCAATTAACTCAAGGAACTTGGCAGGAAAAGCACCCACCACTAGTGCATCCCTTTATTTTTAGAGCCTTTAGGCCTTTTGACTTCCACATTGATGATTTCTATGCTAGATGTATTGTTGTGGTAGTCCTTCCTGTTCCCAAATGGTGGAACTTTCAATATCATTTCTTGCAAGTCCTACTCATTAATTTCTACCAGTGAGAAACATTTCCTCATTATATGAACTCTAGTTGTTCCAAGAACACTTTTAGTTGTTATTTTTGTGGTGTCTTTGCAATATTTTCAGTTTGCATAGCTAGTCCATGATATTCTAGTACATTTCACTCAACTTATGATGAAGTTTTGAGTAGCATGGAAAGACTGAACAAGCACATGTAGGTTTTCTGTACTTGTATATATGTCTTAAACAAAGTTGTATAAATAGCAAAGAGATATTAGTCTTAGGTTACCTTATTTAGTAACAATTGTTTTATTTTAGTTATTACATACATACATGAAAACATAATTTTTGTTTGAGAATTATTTTATTTTGTATATAATGTTTACTTTATTTTAATGTCTTTTTATTTAAAGATAAATGTTAGTTGTAAATAGCTTTTCTTTCATAGTTACAACATCAGATTGTTCTTCCCACTGTTGCAACTGTAAGTATCTAGTTCAGAGAAATGGAGGATGACAGTGGGTTAAGGATAGAGGATGTTGGCAAGATGAGCGAGCTTGAGGAAATAGAATTTGAAGTTTCTGATGAATCACAATTGAAGAGGATGGAAGAAGGGATCCTTGCACCCTTGAAGAAGATGTGAAGGCTGACAGTCTGGAATAAAATCGATAGAATGCAAGGTGAATGAGAGTTGGATCCCTAATTTCTAGAGAGAATGAGTGCAATGACAGATCTGGAACATCTCACACTATATTCTTTTGCAGTGCCAATTTGGATATGTTGTTTGGAAAATCTCACATATCTCAGGTTAATCCATTGTCATTGCAGTAATTACCCAGAATTACAAGCAATGCCCAATCTATAGAGATTTTTGTTAGTGGGAAACAAGAGATCATATTTTGAATCAATTTTTCTATTGTTCCATCGTGTCTTAGGGTAAGAACATTGGCCTGGCATATTATAAGAAGAACCTATAATGTTTACTCGACACAACTTCAACCAAAATGACAAGCATTATAATGATTTCAAATGTGATCTCCAACTGTATCAATCACAATAACCCAAATCAAGAATCAATGAACCAAGAATAAAGTTATCCCTCATTGGATCAATAATAAACAATAACCCTAATCTACAGAGAAAATAAAAATAACTATCTAAAATTGCAGAGAAAGAACTTGAAATACCCAAAGAGAAAATAATTTGAGAAAATAGCTTACCAGACAAATATTGGTAATTGAGAACAATCAAGACATTTTATTGATCTCTCCTCCCGCCCGTGAACACTTCAGTATACACTAAAAAATGAGTTTCAATTTTCACTTTTTTTTGTTTATAATTCACATTTGTCGAATAATCAACCTTTTCTTTAAACTTAAGAAATTTTGACCAAATTGTACTCATAAACAAAAAAAATGAATCTAAGAAGCCAAAAAAGGCCTTGGTAAAAAATTGACCTCAAATGTATTAGTGACAGGTTCTCTACAAGCTTTCCAAGCTTTGCAAAAATATGGATCTTCGGGATACAAATTCTTGAGTTCCTTGAACCCAACAAACTCAATTTGAATCTCTATCAGCAAAATATGTCTTCTACTAAGGGCATTTGCAACCCTATTAGACTTCCCACTCTTTTACTTCAAAAAAAAAGTATAACTCTGCAAAAACTCAACCCATTCAAATGCCTTTGATTCAACTTTCCTTAACTATTAAAATATTGCAAATATTGATGATCAGTAAATAAAACAAACTCTTTTGGAAAAAGATAATGTCTCCACTTCCTCAATGCCTGAACTATAACATAGAACTCCTGATCATAAATATAATATTTTCTCTTGGCATCATTCAACTTCTTACTAAAATAAGCAATGGGTTTACCTTCCTGACTCAAAACTACTCCAATGGAATTACCACTAGCATCACAGTCTACTTGAAACAACTTGTTAAAATTTGGAAGTGCTAAATAGGCTATTTTGTAACTTTTATTTTCAACAATTCAAAACTCTTTCCTATCCCCTCTCATTGTTTCAGTTAAGGGTCCATAGATACTACTGAAACCTCAAATAAACTTTATGAAAAAGATAGCCAAACCATAAAAATATCTTACCTCAGTAGCACTCCTTGGGGTAGGGCATTCAAGGATAGCCTGCACCTTCTTTGGGTCCATTTTAGACCTATTGAGACTACAAATCCCAGATACACTACCTCCTTCTTCAAAAAACTGCACTTCTTCAAATTAATCAACAAATTCTCTTCCCTTAACCTCTCAAACACCTTATGAATATGCATCGTATGTTCTTCCAATGTCTTACTAAAAATAAAAATATCATCCAGGTAAACAATAACAAACTTACCTAGAAATTCTTTCATTACTTCATTCATGAGATGCATGAATGTGCTCGGTGCATTAGTTAGCCCAAAAGGCATGACTAACCACTCATACAAGCCCTCCTTTGTCTTGAAGGTTGTCTTCCATTCATCTCCTTCTAGTCCTAATTTGGTGATATCCACTCTTTAGATATATTATTGTGAAATAATCAGCTACACTCAAACAATCCATAATATCATCCATTCTTGGTAAGGGAAATTTGTACTTGATAGTGATCTTATTGATAGCTCAAGAATATGTACACATCCTCCATTATCCTTTTTTATTTGGTGCTAATATCGCTGGTACATCACATGGACTCAAGCTCTCTCAGATTAATCCCTTCTACAAAAAATCATATACTTGTCTATTCAATTATTTACTCTCTGATGGAGTCATCCTATGGGCTGCCTTGTTTGAAAAACTAGCCCCTGGGATCAAGTCCATCTGATGACTGATCTTCCTCACTAGTGGCAATCCATCACGTACATTATCAAAAACAATATCCTGAAGCTCCTCCAACATGTCTGCAACTTCTGTAGGTACATCTTCTACTTCTTCTTTACCCACTTCTGGAATTAGGACAAAATACATATGCTCATGCCTCATACATTCTAAGAACTTTCTTCCATAAACTAAACATATTCTAGCATTACTACATACCTTTTCTCCTATTTCCTTCAATGGCTTCATCTTGTGTCAAACTCCATCCTTTGTTAAAGAATAAGTATTAGGATGACCATCACGTATGACACACATGTTGAACTACCAATGCTCTCTCAACAACAAAATGACATGCATCCATGGGGATTGATATCACAAAGTACATCATCTTGGTAACTTACAATCTTGAACTTTACTAAGCACTACTCATTTACCAGGACCTTGTTGTCATCCTTCACCTAGGAAATTATGTATGGATGTGGGTGATTTTCCCTTTGTAGCTTCAACTTTGTGACCATTTATTTTGATACCAGGTTATCAGTGCTTCCACCATCAATAATGAGATCACAACACTTATCCTTGTACTTGCATCTAGTGCAAAAGAGGCTCTTCCTTTGATATGAGCTCTTCTCTTCATTTATCAGGATCCTCTTAAAAACTAGGGTTTCTCCTCTCTTAGCATTATCTGAGTGTTTTGACTGAGCTTCTTCATTTTCATGTGCAACTCGTGCATGACCTTCATTCCTCCTATCCATCCTTCCTTGAGATTGTAGGCATTCAAAGGCTCGGTTTGCTTCTTCTCAACAATGAAAACATGTCCCATGAAAACCTCCTCTTCACGTTCCTTTCCCTCTTCTTATTCCTCTCTGATCCCTATTATTTTGATCATGGGAACAATTGTAATTATTTCCCCTCATATTTTGACTGCTACTTGACTTGTCATTGTTTTTTTGATCTTCATTTTTGCCTCCATAAGCCCATCCACTGGATCTTCCACCATGACCTCTTCCACCTTGCTTTCTTTAAAACTTCTTGTTCAACTTCTCTTCTACCCTTAGAGAAAAATGGTATGCCTCTTCAATACTAGTCATTTTAACCAGACTCAACTCATCTTGAATACTTGGCCGCAATCCATAAAGATAACAAGAAACTTTTTCCTTCTTAGGTTCTACATGACCTATTCTAATGAGGACCCGGTAGAACTCTTCTATATACTCCTGCACATATTTTCCCACTTGTTTCAACCCTTGCATTTTACTTAGCAGATCAAGCTCATAATCAATGGGAATGAACTGTCTCTTCAACTTCACCATTTAGTCCCATCTAGTGATTTTCTCCTTTCCTCTTCTTTTCCTCTCCAACTGAATCTCCTGCCACCAAATATTTGCATTGCCCTTCAGTTTGGCCTTTGCAAATTTGACCCAATTTGGATCTTTGACATCTTCATATTCAAAATATTATTCTATATAATTGATCCAGTCGATCAACTCCTCTGGGATAAGATTTCCTTAAAATGTGGGAAATTCAATCTTGGGTCTCTTTCCAATCTTGGAAATGGCCCTCAAAAGCCTATCCTCTTCAAGATTTCTAGGTGCTTGTGGTGCTTCCTAGTCACCTTGTCCTTCTTCTTTAGATTCCTCATGACTTTCATCTCTAACTACAATATTCATTCCTCTACACAACTCCTCTTGCAACACTTGCACTTGTCTCTTGAGGATTCTAAATCCCTCTTCTATCACACCTACAACTCTCCTGCCATGGTTTCTTCATGGAGGTATTTTGGCTCTTATCACATGAACCCACAACTAAAATCTTTGGGCAAAATACCTCACATTTGGCAATCTATCTACACACTCAAGAACTCCTTCTCTGATACCACTTGATGAAGGTTGCTCCCCTTATTAACACAAACACAACAACATCAAGAATAACAAGATTTGCAAAGACAAGAATAAGCTTTATATTATCCACCATAAAATTAAATTACAATATTCTTAAATATAACATGCAAATTTAGAAATACAACATGCACAACCACATTGGCATTTTATTACAATAATCTGCAAGCTAGAGCCACCAACTGCATAATCCAAAACTGCCCTAGACAACCCTATGGGCCTTCAATATATAGCCAATTTTAACCACCCAAGAAGAATCTATAAATCAAACCCTAAAGTTTGAGGCTAAACAACCCTAAGATATTATTATTAATTTTTATTACATTAGAGTAGGCCCAAACAACTTTGGAACCCAAAAAGAAATTTTGAAGAAAATTTAACATTTTCAAGTTTAGGTAGTGCAACTTCTAGAGACCATAACTCATCAGTTGTTGACCCTGTAGGCTGCCATAACACCATTTATAAAATGCCACCAAGTGTTCTACAATACTCATTAGGTCTTTCCCATCCAGGAAAGGTTTTGACCCCATTCGGATCCTCTAAAACCTTCAAATTTGAGTTGGAAGTTTTCGTACCCTACTGCCAATACCGAAAATATCCAATATCTACAAAACTAGATTTGATCTGACAATGAAGCTTTATTGGCAGGCTAACACAATCAAAGTGAACATCCAAGGAAGAAAATAGGACATTATGAGCTCAAACAAAAAACTTACTAAAAATAGTAACTGTAAAGGATAAAAATTGGAGATGAATCGTAAATATATATGTGTGATGATTTGGGAATGGTATCGAGGGTAGATAAGATTTTGCTCCTAGCCCCAAATTTCACAAAGGAAAGATCCACGACGATCAACCATAAGAAAATGGTTAATGCACAAATGCATCAATTGATCAAAAATAAGATAAAATAAGAAAGCCTTACATTCATGAATTATGGATGAAGAGTATATAACAGATTTGAATTGATTAGAACTTTAATTGAAATGAATTGAAGATAATTAGTAACCTCAAAATATAAAAGATCTGGAAAATCCTATTTTCTAATGTCTGTGTTGAGTTTTGGGAAATTATGTAACTGGATCTGTAATAGAAATGCAGAGACAAACAAAACCCATAATTATTTTTATTTTTTGAGTCAGGTTGACCTTGACCTTTTTACGGGGTGCAATTGTACCCCAAAATGTCAACCTCGACCTGGACTGCTCCGATGAAAATTATGTTCATGGATCCTGAAAGTTGGCTGAAAAGGGTATCTAAATTTTCTCTTAAATTCATTTTCCTGTACCTGTACCTGCAATAAAAATGGTTTTGTTTCTTGGGGGAGGGGTTTTCCTTGGTCAAACCTCAGTTTTGGAATTAACCTTAAAGTATAATTGAAATTTCATAAATAAACAAAGTAAATAAATGAATTCACCTTACTTGTATAGAAACCCTTGTGGAGGATTCAAATCCTTGGATCCACAAGTATGTATGCTCCAAATAAATGTAGAATATAGAATGTCAGATGTAGGATTTCTCAAATAAATTTTTTGTAGATCTTCAATACCAATCTTGAATGGATCTTGGAATAGGAAGAGTCTTGCATGGATGTGGATGGAGAAATCTTCAACAAGAGGGCTCCATAGAGCTTTAATCCTTTAATGGCTACCAATGGATCTCCTTGATGAATTCAATGCTTGAAGGGGATTGAATGCTTGAATTCTTGAGAGTAGATGATTTCTTCTATAGATTATCCTTCATGTGCATAATTGATCTTGTTCTTTCATGTGTATGTCTTGTTCAAGTCTTGCTTCTTAGCTTGTCTTTCTTTTACACTTAGAGAAATGAGAGGAGAAGGCTTCCTTATATAACAATCTAGGTCACAATCTTCTAGAGAGGCCTACATAGGAGAATTAAATTCCAATTAGACCTATACTCCTAGAATTATACCTATATTAAATATAATTTCAAGATTCATTGCTCAAAGATCAAAACAACCGACCTGGAAGCGAGAATTAAATCTTTCTAAAGCTCAACATCCGAAAACCCTGAAAACCCTAAAAATTTGAAAATTGGACCCTGGCTCAGACTTGAGGTCAAATCTAATCTAGGTAAAGGTTGAGGTCAACCTTGACCTAGGTCAAGGTCGAGGTATACCTTGACCCTAAAGTCAAGAACTTCAAAACTACAGATCAGGGTGCCAGAAACAGGTCGGAGAGATGTGGAAAAGGGGGCAGAATAGGGGGAAAATTTATATCCAAGTCAAAGACCCATTCAAGGCACTTGACATGACCCCAAACCACTTACTTGAAGGGATAAACTAGGGAAAAATGGAAGTGCTTCCATTTTACGATGATACATTTTTCCCCCACTTTAGCAAGAGTATGGACTCCATGCAAACTCTTGGTAAAGGAGATCATAAAGAAAAGATAATCTTATTGAAATAAAAAGGGACAAAAGAATCCTCAAGCCCTTAGGGACATAATTCTTTATCAACCCTAAGATCATGATAAGAGAGACATCACTATTCAAATAAAAAAAAGAGAGAGGATGTGATTAACTTGCCCAATGAGAACCTATGTCCCATTGTGAATCACACAAGGAAAAAGTGCAATTGGAAAGATGGATTTAAACCACCTAGTGAATATGGCTACTCACTAGTCAACCCATCAAGGATTTACTCGTAGGAATATTATACTCCAAAAGAGAAAAGTAAAAACATAGAGAGATCTAGTCTTAAGGACACCTTCTGACCTTAAGGAATCAAAACATTGTAAATTGAAATCGGAGGGATCAAGAGATCCTATAATGTAAAAATCCATGTTTTAAGGACTAGTCTCTAAAGAGAGAAAAGTTTTAATTTTTGAAAATATTTTTAAAGTGCGTGTATGCAAAAAGTGAGTATAGTGTATGCCCCCACATTAAAGTTATTGCTAACACTTTAACAAGAGAAATGGATTTAATGGAAACATAAAAAACTCCAATGATTATGTTTCCATTACGAGATGCCCCCAAGCAAAGAAAAATCAAGGGAAATACCACATAAACATACATAGAACATAGACAAGATCTACCTACCATGGGGTTAGTATAATCATAAGATAATATGTATATATGATATTATATTATTGCAAATAAATTGACATCATTCCCCAAAGACAATAGGACTACAATCACAATGGAGGAAAGAAAATGTAAGAGTTACGAAGAAGAGTCTTTTTGGACCACAACATGGAGACCAAAAAGAATCAGTTCTACCATGTCAGAAATCCAAGAAGACTACACAAGGAAAACATTTATGAATAATAGCACAGGTACAACATAACATGAAAAAAATATAGAAGAATAGAGATACATATATATGAATAGTACAATAGGTTCAATTCCTTTATCACCTTGCACCAACAAAGTAACAAGGGTCGTATAAAATAATCTAACAAAAATTTAGCAAATACTGTATGGGAGAAGCACAATACAACAAGCAAACACATAAAAGGCTACCATGGAGGACAATCCAATCAAGCACATCACCTCCTCTCACTATCTTGGTCTATACCATTTAGGGAAGGTGGGAAACTTCCAAGAGGGACTATATCCAACACCGTAGGAATAATAGCCAGCTCTAATCAAGGATCCTCTTGAGAATCACAATGTTCGATACTAGGTGTAATTATCAGTTGTGTGGAAAGAATATGAGGTAAATCAGTATCAAGATCAATAGTCTCATATTCATCATTAGCATCAATAGGATAATCAAGAGTATCTTCTTCATCAAGATTAATAAAAATAGAATCATCATAATTATTCATCTTAACATCATTATTAACATTAACTTCCTGCAAAACATTTGACAAAGGCTAGTCAAAAGAAGGTAAAGAATTTTGAAGAAAAGAGGCAGAGGCCCTAACTTTAGCCCGACGCTTCTTATGATGTTCATTGGAAGATTTGTTACATTTTTTATTGTTTGAAATATGTTGAGAACTAGGATGAACAACAACTGGTGCCTTCATAGGTTCTATGGGAGGATTAGTAGGAATCTCAGTAGGGTGAAAAGTGATACTAGGAGCTTGATTAACACAACTAGAAGAAATGGATAAAGGAGGTATGGAAGTGTGAGGCCTCACCTCGAACCCCATCATAGCTTTCCTCATTTCTGCTTATGTTAAACCTAGCACATGATACATTTCATTTTGATGTACTATGGACTTTATAGATTCTATGCTTTATATCATGGATTTATCATTTTGGATGTTGGATACTAAATACTTTATGATGCACCTCATGGACTATATTATGTTTCTAATTTTGGACCTCTTATTTTGATACATTTGATTAGGAAAAACATTATGATTATGTGATGGATTATTGATGATATGAGGATTATTAGGAAATTCGACATTTAATCAAATTATCATGAAAAGTGGATCTTACCTTATGTTATATGCTTAAATGAAATTATTATTGCTTATGAACTTAGGTAATAAATTCAATATGAAGATGTTTCCTCAAGGTTTTGAATATCATTTATTTTCTTTATGAAGTATATCTTATCTCCTTTGGCTACTGATATTTGGATTTAGTGTGTAGGTATGAGACCATGGTATTAAATCTGGGGAACAAAACATAGGTATATGTGAACTCATTTTAAGCCAAGATTGCGTCTAATGAGAGACAAAAATTCATTGTATCATGATTTAATTTATAAACGCAAAAGGTTGATTGTTGGAATTTAGTTCTTAAATGCTATTTTCATGTTTATTTTTCTTTGTGGTTATGCCCAAGTGGATATGACATGTGTTTAGTGATGTGTAAATGTTTGTGTGTATCACTTGACACTTGTGAATGTACTTAAGACCATAACATGTCCACAAGGGGATTGGGTTTCCATCTACCTAGGATAGTACCAAGTAGATCTACATGTATTTCTCCTTGAATAGAGAGTTGCAGGTGAGGTCACTTCAATGTAATTTCATGAGTACAGTTTTAGTGGACTTTTGGTGGGTAAGAAAAGTGCCTAGGGGTATGTTAGGGTCATTTTTAGATATCCAACTTGTTATAACTATGGTTAAGGGTCATTTTAACCCTAGAATATCCTTTGGTTGACCAAGAGACCCTTCCAAAAGTTGGTTTCCCAAGTTGGACGAAAATCAACTCTTGTGAAGCTTGATCTTGGAAAGACCACTCTTCCATTTTGATGCAAAGACCTTACTCACCTTTTTGAGTTTCCCTTTTTTGGATTCCATTTTTAGAAAGCTATAAGAGTTTATGGAAGAGATACCAATTAGAGGGCTTTCCTTCTCCCCATGATTTTCTAGTAGCTTTTTAGTGGTGACTCTCCATGTTGGAGAGTTTGAACACTCACTCTCTAACTTACAGACTTCGCTAGAGTTGGTGACCGTATCATCTTAAAATGGAAGCACTTCCATGTTAAGAGTGTTAATCCCTCCTTAGGGGATGTTTTTGGCCTCCATTGTATCATCCTCCAATTTCTACATCATCCTCTGCTTCTGTGCCTATTTAGGACCCTGATTGGGCCTCTCCGGGCACCTTCTACCCCACTTGGCATATTTTCCAGGGGTTCTGATCCCCTGGGTCAAGGTTGACCTCAAAAATGACCTAGGTCGGGGTCAACCTCGACCCTGACCAGGGTCCCCCTTTCAAAACTGGAAGCTTGTCGGTTGCCGGGGGTCATCCAAAATTTAGTTTTCCCACTTTCAGGTCGGCTGTTTTGGGTTCTGAAGCATTGATTCCTAAATTATATTTATTATAGGTCCTCTTCTAGGTGCATGGGTCTAATTGGAATTTAATTATCCTATGTTGGCCTCCTTAGAAGATTTTTCCCTAGTTTCATATAAAAGGGATCCTTTCTCCCCTCATTTTCTCTAAGTCCTCTATTGAAGCCTAAGCGATATTGAGCAAAAAGAAGAAGTTCAAGCATCCATTGTTCTACATGTTCTCAAGTTATCAAGGTGTTCAATTCTTCCTTTCAAGCATTCAAGTTCTCCATTGAAGATCAAGGATTCAAGCTCTCAAGCCTTTGAAGGGATTTGGTTCAAGCATTCAAGATTTATCATTCAAAACCCTAGATCTAGCCATGATGATGGTGTGATCTTCCTTCAAGATCCTTTGTGCATCCTCAAGACTCTTTCATCATCTCTCCAAGGTGGATTTAAAGCATACAATCATGGATTTTTATGGTTTCTAAAGTTCAATCTTTCATATCTTTCATACTTGCATACATTTGAATTACAATTACATATCTATTGAATATCATAGCTTCATTGTTAGATTCAATTATACTACTTGCTAGCATTCTATACTTTATTGATTTCAAGGTTAATTCCTAAATCAGGGTTTGACTAAGGCAAACCCCTCCCCCATAACAAACAATCCTCTTTTTCTTGCAGGTACAGGTTCAAAATAATAGATTTGAGACTAGATCTGGATACCCTTTTTGGATTTCTTTCGGATGACACAAACAGATTCTCTGTCAGACTTGTGCAGGTCAGGGTTGACATTATTGGGGTAGGTTTGACATTTGTGGGTCAAGGTTGACCTTTTTCATAAGATGACATCAGAATGGAAAAATATTTCTGGGTTTTGTTCGTCTCTGCATTCTGGTTCGAGATCAACTATTGGATTTTCCAGATACAGTCTATAGACCTTAGAAAACAACATTCTTTGATCTAAAACTTTTTAAGGTTGGTTATTCTTCCTATCCTTTTCAATTACTGTAATTAAACATATTCATTTAATCAATTAATAGAATTTAAGATCCCCTTCTTTGTTCTCTTTTCCAAATAGTTGATTCATTTGTGCATTAGCCCTTCTTTTGGGTTAATCAACTTGATTCTTGCATTTATGCATTTGAGGATAGAAAAGGAGCATCTTATCTTCTCCCTAATCACAATTGCAATACTCAATCAATACAATTCAATTAAATTTAAGGTAGGGTTAAGGAACTCAACACACTCTAAGAAAATCAAACAATAATTAATAAACAATCTCCTTACCCCTTTTCAACCACTTTACATAAACATCACATCATCATCATCATCTATTTTATATCTTACATTTTGGTGAACCTGCGATAGACAACTCCTCTCTTTGGTGTTAGATTTACATCTTAGATTACAATTTGCATTTATAAATGCAAAAACACTTCTTGCATTTTCATTATGAAATTTTTTTGGTGTATGGCTATTTTTCTCATTATACTTATTCTAGCATCTCTTTATAGTACCTATGATGTCTATGAGAGTGTCATCCACTTTATCATGTTTGTTAATCTTCATGTTTCACTTGCTTATGCTATTTTAAGATTGACCAATACTAGTCTCCCTACTTTCCAAACTTTAATTAAGGATTTGTGTAGTGGACTTATTGCTCTTTTGGATTATGTGAAGAATTTGGTAGATGATACTCCATTACCTAATCTTCCTAATCCTAATCTTAACCTTCCTAATCCAATAGTTTCTAATAATCCCACTCCTATTCTTCCATCTTCCATCCCTAGTTCTTCTCATACTTTTGTTAAGGCTCAAAATATGATACAAGATGAGGATGTGCAAGAATTTCTAGATTTACCTTCTCCTTCTTATCCTATCCATGGTGATAATAAAGGAAAATCCAAAGAAACTTCTCCTAAAACCATTGTTCCACCTTATACAACATTCTC
>MU226973.1:239003-255857 GCA_018584345.1 Thuja plicata | reverse complement strand
AATATACATAAAAGGAATTGAAAGGTTATTTAATTATTGGATGAATTATCCTCAAAAAGGAATTCCATAATTCCATGTGAAAGGACACTCATGTGGCAATAATCCATCCTTTTAATTAAATAATTCTCGCTTTTTTGTCTCAAATGAGAATGAAGAGGCAACCGTTTCTTTTCAAGAAACTCTTCACCCTCTTTCCATGGTTTTCTATAAATTGGACCTCTTTTTCTTCATTTTGGAGGATGATTTTGGAGAGCATCAAACTTATAGTCAAATTTGCATTTAATTATTTCATGCTTTTGAGTTTAAAATCACATAATTAGGCTAGTTTCAATTGGAATTAAAGATATGTTGCTTTCATTTATGATTCATTTACATGTCTAACATATCAATTTGATTCTTCCAAGCTCTCTAGTTAAAGGCAATTTCAATTCTAGTTTAAATGCAATTCCTTTTCTAGTTTAAAAGCACTTCATTTCTAGATTAAGAGTATTTTCTTTTCCTAGATTAATTGTATTTTTCTTCCATAGACTAGTTGCAATTCATTTGTAGATTAGTTGCAATTCATTTTCATAGATTAAGAGCAATTCACTTTCATAGATTAATTGCATCTCAATTCATAGAGTAATGGCAATTTCATCTTTTCTCATGCTTTAGAAATCCTCCATGTTAGAAATGGTCAAGTTGTTGGCTCTTGTTCTGAGGGTAAAATTGACATCCACAACTAATTAGGAGGCAGCAAGTCATTTCAATTGATTTTGCAAGATAAACAATTCATGTTTGTATTTGTAAATTGAACAATTGATTAAAGACTATGCTGAGTTTGTGCCTAATTTAGAGGTCACATTCAAGCACACACATTTTGGCACCCACTGTGGGGTAGAAAAAACAATTTTTGGCCTCATTTTCAAAATTTTTGATTGTGTTTTGGGAGCTCTGCCGTATGTCCATACAACACTAGTATAAAGTCTTGCATGAAGTTTTGTGTCAAGCCACGCAAAGTTTTGCTCTTTGTAGCACTCTGTCACGTGAAGAAATAGAAAGCTCGCGTGTGTTGAAGAACTTTCTCATGCGTGTCGAAGCACTTGCTCACGCGAACTTTAACAGACAGACAATTAAATTTTATAATTTGTAATTTGTTGTTTCTCTTTTCTGACATCTATTTTCTACTTTGATTTTTTTGCTTCTGGTTTCTGCTGTAGCATAACAGTGGTTCGCAGGTTCACTTGTCAAAAATCAAAACTATCTAACAGTTTACTTGTAGGACGATAGTCAAAGACATAATTAAAACATCATGTTTGTTTACTGTTTTCATTCACATATTCTAAATAGGGCTTTGTTAAAATTTTGAAAGGATCTCGATAGAAAAGTAGGGGAATAGACTCTTCATTACATGGAAGTGATTCCCATGGATGAAACTGAGACCTAGATGTTGCTAGCATGATGGATACTTGGGGAAGTAAAGCAAGATAGTGAATCTTTAGCACTTCTACTTGTTAGGGGATTATGCTCTTCTCTCTTTGAGAGAATCAGAAACCCAAAGACTTGTGGATTTGGTGGAGTGAAACTATCTCAGTGATGAATATTCTTGATGTATTTGGGTGAGGTGCAAAGGTAGAGAAGTATGCTCTTCTCTCATTGAGAGAATCAGAAAATCAAACCCTTGAATCTAAACCAAGTTGAGTCACCTTTAGAGGGCCTGCCAAAAGCTGAACCCCTGGGAACGACCCAAGTGAGTACACACCTTTCGCTAATGATTCCACCTCACTCTAATAAACTCTTCTTTGTTGAGTCCAAAGACTCCAAAGCCATGGTAACTTATTTCTCATTGATTTTGACTATCATCATGAGAAAGCCTTGTTTGTCATACTGAGCGGCGCCACTCCCAGCCTTGCTTGCAAGGGTGTGTGACTTACAAGTGTTGGTGTGGCTATGAGGCCCCACCTCTATATTAGAGGCACCATAGGTTATTGTGAACAAAATCCTATTAAACACTCTCTTAGTTAGATGCCTACCCAGTTCACCTCCAAAAGGAGACATAGTTTGTGCGCAGGGAGAGGGAAGAATCTCTCACCTAGATTCTCGACATAGGTATGCACCTGGATGTTTGAAGTGGTATATGATGCTGGCCCCTGTTTAAGGGTAAACTTTGAACATATATACTTAGTCCTTGGAAATACTGAAAACATGGGCACTCTTTCAAGGGTGACACTGCTGTGTGAGGTACACGCATACGCATAAGACATCGGGGCATAGATTTTGTCTTCTCAACCAATTTTCTTTTTAGGGATAACTAAGTGTCTATTTTTGAGTCTTAAACTATCCATACTATCATAAAAACAAAGACTCCCATGTTTCTACCAAGTATCTTTGTCCTTGGTGGAATTGTTTACGAATACTATTTGCATCACTACTTGATTGAAACTTCATGTTTTTAAACGAGTGCTTGTCACCTTGAAACGGAGATTTCTGATTTGTATCATTTCAAAACTATCCTAAACCTAGAAATCTTGTTAGAGAACAATGTTCATTGTGTCTTGAAATCTGGTTTTATCTTGAAAACTAAGTTTGTTTATCTGCCTAATCTACCTCTTGTCTGGGGTTTGATTGCCTATTCCTTCATTGTCTGTGCTCTAAAACTAGTTTTTTTGAGTTGCAAACTGACTGATTCATACTTAAACTTGTCTTGTCTCTTTGTCTCCATCTTGTCTTCTTGTGTTTTTTTTTACCTTGTGACACAATAGTCATATCTCAGCTATTCTAGCCATTCCTCTGACGATTCATGCCGGGTGCATCTCACACCTTGGCTGTTCTAGCCTATTACCTCTTTTTTTTTTTGATAACTTTAGAGACAGAGTTCTGAGTCAGATCTTAAGTTTCCTATTGTATCAGCTTTGTCTATGCCTATTATGACTAGGAGCGGTAATATTTTTCCCATACGTGGTTCTGGAGTAGGTAGAGGTAAACCTCGCGATCAAGGAAAAGGTCATTCTGAACCCGTTATTCAAGTGGATAATCAAGAGGGATCATCACATTCCTCTTCCCCATTCAGTGTAGATCTAAGTCCAAATCTGAAACCAGTACTTCAGTTTTGTTCTAATCCATTGTTTCAAGATCAACACGATCCATTTCTCTCAAGCCAACATCATCTGTTTGGGTTGGTCCTATTAACGACTCTCACTACCTTAGTGATCCTTTTGAACATTTCAATCCTTTTGATTCATCGAAGAGCACATCCGCTATGAGTCCTTGCTCTCATACTAAAGAAGTGCACACAGAACAATCTCACATTAACAACATGTTGTCTCCTTTCGATTACACACAAGGTCATGACCAATCTCAACATGAACAAGGTCATCAAGGAAAAGAGCACCACCAAGGTCAAGATCAAACTCAGAGCATTTATGAAATTCTTGGTAATGAAGATGACCCAATAACTCAAAATGACATAGACACAACAAAGTCTAATAAAGCTCTCATTAAAATGATGGAGATACTCCTTGCGGAAGACAAAGAAAAATACTTCCTAGATTTGGCAAAACAAGGGGTCAAGTTATCCGCAAACTTCCAAGTGGAAACGCTTGTCACTAAAGAAGAGGAAACTGAAACCTCCAAGTTGCATAAAATAATTCAAGACATGCAAGGTCAAATTAGTCAACTAATGAAGGATAAGGACAAACCTACGCAAAAGTTCACAATGGAAAGTATATGTCCTTTTCCGTTTGATAGGAGCATTGTTATGCCACCTTTTCCCAAAGGTGTAGAACTCCCAAAATATGACAAGTATCTAGGTACCACTGATCCTCAAGATCATTTAAGAGAATTTGGTGCCTTATCAATGGATTTTATACATGATCAAACATATTTGATGCATCTTTTTCCATGAAGTTTGGGTGGACCTGCTATGGAATGGTTCTCACGACTACCCACTGGTATAAATTTTTTTGACAAGATTGCAAATCTCTTTATACAACATTATTCTCACAATATTCAACATCTTGTCAACATAAGGGACCTTTGCAACCTTAAGCAAAGGAAAGGGGAACCAGTCTTGATGTTTCTCCAAAGATGGAGACAACTTTGTACAAAGTACCCTTGCAAAATACCCGAGTCTAAGAAACTTGATATATTATTAGATAATCTCACCCCTGACTTTGGGTATCAAGTCCAACTTCAAGGTCCCCTTAACTTTGATAGTATGATAAAATAGGCTATCAGAATAGAAGCATTCATGGTTAAAAAAGGCAAATTGACCTTGTATAAAGATAACAAGCAAAATCCCTCATCTTCCAACAAAGACAAAGGGAAATTTTCCAACAAAAATAGAGATGTTGTGAATGATGGGGTCGTCGATAACGTGAATTCAACTTCTTCGAAACCAATCTTCAATCTCACCTCGGGTATACAAGCGACCAAAGCTATCAAAAAGGCTACAACCAATACTCAACAGCCTTCTAAATTTTCTGGCAACAAACCTTGGGAAGCACGACCCAAGTGTGAATTTACCTCTTTGGGAGAACCCCTTGATGTGGTTTTCAAAAATTTGGTGCAAAATCAGATTCTTGCTCCTTTGGAGAAACGTCTATACAATTTGAAATCAAGACCTCATTAGTGGAATGAGAATGCTTACTATGACTACCATCAAAATAAAGGTCATAAGACTGCCACATGTCTCCAATTATGTCATAAAGTCCAAGATTTGATCGATAACCAGGTTATCATTGTGGAGAATCATAACAAGAATTCAGATCATCAAGCAGTAAAAGATCCATTTCCTCTCCATGAGAAAGGTGAATCCTCCAACGCTTAGAATAATAATGCCAAAGTTAATTACGCACATACCACTTACGATAATGTGATCAACATGATTGAACCAGTGGAAGTGAAATATTGCAATATGTTTAGTGGCAAAGGAAGTGGGAATGCTTCTAAACCCAGAACTCCATTTGTCTTGAGAGGCCTTGGGTCTTGATTATCTAAATCTAAAACATCTTAAGATTGTGTGAATGTTGTTACTAGGTCTAATGCTAAAATCTCTATCAAGGGTCCTAACCCTCCTGCTGCTACGTCCGCGCCAAAACAAACTATGGATAAGACTATTGTTGGTTCTACCAACAAGACCACAAAGGTGGTCCCTACACTTCCTACTACTGGTTATAGCATTCTTAACCAGCTTCAAAGGACCAATGCTTAGATAACTATTTTTGAGCTATTGAAAATCTCACTTGCTCATAGGCAGATTCTGGACAAAACTCTCACTGAAGCTAATGTCCCCAAAGATATCAATCTAGATTAGTTTCAATCCATGGTGGGTCACTTGACCTCACCACATTATTTATCCTTCTCTGAAGAAGATGATCACTCAATTATTCACCCACACAATGCTCCCCTGCACATAGAAGTCATGATTGGTAAATAGCTAGTTCATCATGTGCTCATTGATAATGGTGCTGGTCTTTAAATTTGCTCTGCTCATTTTCTTGCTCAACTGGGTTATGGCGAGGATCACATAGATTCCCACATAATAATTACCATAAAGGCTTATGATGAGGAAGAGAGAACATCTAAAGGTCTAGTTGTGCTACCCATTCGGGTTGGCCCAGTTGAAAGAGATGTCATATGTCAAGTGCTAGACCTTCCTCTTGCGTATAATATTTTTCTAGGAAGACCATGGATCCAAGAGATGCAAGTGATTCCTTATATATACCATCAGTGTATCAAGTTCCCTTTTCAAGGCACAGAGGTGATAGTCCCTGCTAGTATGGGTTCTTCTTGTAACGCTCTTACTCAATCAGCTGACAGTCTTGTTCCAACTAATAGAGAATACACAAAACTCTGTGATGCCAAGATCAAAGACATGGAACAGACACTAAAAATCACAGACATAGGCATGGGGGGATATCAAATGGAACCTATGTTGTCATTAGCATCTCTACCCCTATCTCCTCGCTCTTATGGGAGACCTTCTGAACACAACAAATCTTCCGCTACTCCTAAGATAGTTTATGATGGTACATTTGTACAGTCTGATACACCATTGGAAGATGAAGACGAGGAAAGAGCTATCAAGGATTGGCTTTGTAAAGGAAAGAACACAGCTGAACAAACTACGCCAGCTCTTGAATTAAATCCTAACAGTGAGGGTCTTAAGATTATGAAACGCTTTGGGTACAAAGGAAGTGGCCCAATAGGGGTGAATGGTAATGGTAATGGATTAGTGGAACCTATCCAAGCTATAGGTCAAAAGACAAAAGAAATCACTAGTTTAGGTTTCAAAAAGGTCTCATTTCATCTAGGGATCAATAAAATTGTGCCAAAAGTAGAACCTTCACCAGAACCTAAAAGAACAACTGCAGTCGACAGTATACAATATAGCTCAGATGAGGATTGCTTTCCTTATCCCATCCCTCCAGACCTGGCAGCATTCTTTGTTGAGCTAGATAAGCTTGTGCCACACACTAGTACAGTTGAAACTGATAGTGATTCTGATCAAACCATGCCATTTGAGACACTAACTTTTGAGCAATGGAAAGACTTACAAGATCCTAACTTCAAAGGTGAATGGTACATGCCACCAGAATTTAAGAGCGGTTGACATAAGAACAGACTAGTATTGCAAGAACTCAAAAATCTTCATGGTGCAAGCACCCAAGTCAGAGTTTGGATATAGACTCTCATGAATATGAGTTTGATAGTTTGTCAGCAGGATCTTATGAAAGACTTCTTGATGTAAGTGAGGGGTCTAGTGAAAAGCCTAATGAGTCTGAGTCTATAGGTGTTAACATGTCTTCTACTTTGGTCTTTAGGGATAAAAAGGATTCAAACACACCTTTGGACAAGATTGGTTTAGCTCTCAGCTTGCTAGTTAACACTTTCGATGACTATACTGTGAACACACTTGAAACTGTCACATCTCTTTCCCTCCAACATCCTGAATTAATAGACTAGAATTCCCCTTCTTCATCCAATTAAGTCCTTACATTCTAGAATGATTACACTTTAGCCTGCTACCTTCACATTGTTGAGCATGTAATGTCCTCCACTAGTGAAGAAAGTGTCAACATGACTGAGGTTGACATCAAGTACCTTAGTCAAAAAATTAAAAGAAGAAAAAATAAGTGCTTTGATGGTGAAAACCACATTGTGGTAGTATCAGGGCCAAAAAAAGTAAAAAGAAAAGACATATCCAAAGGTGAAAGCCTCTCTGAGGCACCTAAGGATGAGGTACTTGATGCACTTCTGAGTCACTTCCAAGAACGTTCATCAGTGTTAATTGAACCAACTCAGCCAATAAATCTGGGAACAGAAGAACATCCACACATCATTTATGTGGCCAAGTCATTATCTATAGAGGAACTTAAGGAATTCACAAAATTATTCCATGAGAAAAAGATAAATTTTTCATGGATGTATTCTGACATGTCGAGTGTGGACCCTGATATCAGTATGCATCATTTATTAATAGCTCCAGGTGTGAAACCTATTAAACAGAAACTTAGAAAGATGCATCTGCATGTGGCTTTATTGATCAAGGTAGAATTGGAAAAAATTCTGAAAGCTGGGTTCATCTGAGTGATTGATTATGTAGAGTGGATCTCTAATATAGTCCCAATAACTAAACGTGACAAATCTATCAGGGTCTGTATAGACTTTAGAGATTTAAATTTGGCATGTCCCAAGGATGATTTTCCACTTCCTAACATTGACATGATCATGGATATGACAGCGGGATATGAGATGTATTCACTAATGGATGGCTTCTCTGGCTATAATCAGATCAAAATTGTGCCAGAGGACCAAGATAAAACTGCTTTTTCTTGTACATAGGGTACATTCTGCTAGAATGTTATGCCCTTTGGTCTAAAAAACATTGGGGCTACTTATCAAAGAGTTGTTACTACAATATTCCATGACATGATGCATAGGACAATGGAGGACTACGTGGATGACACACTTGCTAAAAGTATGGATAGAAAGACACATCTCACCGATCTAGGTCCTATACTAGATCATATGGAGAAATTTAGGTTGTGCCTTAACCCTAATAAATGTGCATTTGGGGTTACTTCAGGAAAGTTACTTGGCTATATCATCTCTGCGAAAGGAATTGAGGTGGATCTGGAAAAGGTACAAGCTATAATGGAAACTTAACCACCCCGTAATATCAAACAAATAAGAGGCCTCCAAGGTTGGCTCCAATCTATCAAGCGGTTCATCTCACAATTAGTTGACAAGTCACAACCTTTGACCAAAACTCTACATAAAGGTGTGACTTATGACTGGAACAAAGAATGTGAACAAGGATTTCAACAGATTAAATAATATCTAGACAATCCACCTATATTGATGCCTCCTATTCAAGGGAATCCTTTGATTTTATATATCTTAGCAGTGGAAACATCCTTGGGTGCTCTCTTGGCACAAGAAGATCCACATCATAAAGAAAGAGCCATCTACTACATCAATAGAACATTGGTCTCTTACGAAATGAACTATTCTGTAATTGAGAAGGTTTTCTTAGTAGTGGTGTTTTCTTCCCAGAAGCTAGTCACACTATGAGGCTAATTGCAAAGATTGATCCATTGAAATACTTACTCAGTAAAGCTACCCTCATAGGTAGACTAGCTAAATGGGTCATGCTCCTTAGCGAGTTTGATATGAATATGTTGAGAGAAAAGCTATCAAAGGATAGGAAATTGCAGATCAATTAGCTGAAGCACCTCTTACAGATCATCAACCATTAAAGATGGAATTCCCAGATGATTCCATTATGCTTCTCACGCATTAGACATGGACATTGTTCTTTGATGGTTCATTCACCCAACAAGGGTCAGGAGCTGGAATTTTGTTTATCACACCTCAGTGGTACTGCTTACCAAAGGCATACAAATGATGTTTCCTTGTACCAATAACACCACTGAATATGGATATTTGATCAATGGACTAAAGATCACTATTGAATGGTGAGTGGATGAACTAAAAGTCTTTAGAGACTCACAACTAGTTATCAATTAAGTGAACAACATTTATCAGACAAAGGATGAAAAGTTGGTACCCTATAAAAAGATGGTTGATAGCCTTAAGAAATACTTTGCACATGTCACTTTTCAGAAAATTCCTATGGTGGATAATAAAGTGGCTAATGCTATGGCTACTCTAGCCTCTATGCTACAAATGCTGGAGAATGATTTTAGACACGAGTTCCTAGTGGAGGTATTATGCTACCCTTCCTATGACTCTCCTGACTCCCAGATGGTCTGTTTAGTAATTGGACATGATTTGTGTCGCTACCACCACATCTACTCTTATCTCCATGACCAAGTTATTCCTAAAACATATACTAGAAATGAAAAATGCCACCTAATCCACAGTGATTCACGGTATGTCATCATAGCAAATGACTTGTATAGACAAGGTCTAGACGGTACCCTCCTTGGGTGTCTAGAACCTGATGAGTCCAAATGCATGTTAGAAGAGGTACATGAAGGCATTTATGGTTCTCACTCAAATGGTCTAACACTGGCTCATAAACTTATTAGAGCTGGTTATTATTGGCCTGATATGGAGAAGGAAGCTACACAATTTGCCAAGTCTTGCAAACAATGTCAACTCCATGGTAATTTGATTCATGCTCCAGCCAAGGAGCTCATTCCCTTTATTAGGTTTTGGCCATTTCAACAGTGGGCTTTTGACTTAGTGGGTCAAATATATCCCTCTTCTTTGAGAGGACACAAGTACATCATCACTGCTATGAATTATTTTACTAAATGGGTTGAGGCAATACCTCTTAGTGTAGCTGATGGAAAATCTGTAGCTATGTTTATTCTAAACTACATTATCTGTAGATATGGTGTACCCTCCTCTATTATCACTGACAATGGGGGACAATTCAAGAATAAAGATCTGAAAAATTTGTGCACTAAGTTCAAGATTATTCAACACTGTTCATCTATTTACTATCCTCAAGGAAATGGACAGGCCAAAGCTTCCAATAAAATAATTCTCAAGATCTTGCACTGTACGGTACACAAATCTGGATGAGATTGGCACCTCTAGATTAATCTGGCTTTATGGGCCTATCACACCAGTATAAGAATGCCAACAAGGGCCACACCCTTTGCTTTAGTCTATGGTGCAGATACAGTACTGCCTATTGAGGTTGAGATTCCTACCTTGCGAGTCTCTCTAAAGGGCCTCATTACAGATGACGACATTAGAATATCTTAGCTTCAAGAGGTTGAATTACTAGATGAACGTCGGAAGGTGGTGTTTGATCATCTCAAAGCATATCAAAAGAGGATATCTATGAACTATAATAAGAAGGTTAGACCAAGAGGCTTCCAAATGGGTGATCTTGTCCTCAGAGAGAACTCTAAGAATCAACAACAGCGAACTCAGAAAGGGAAGTTTTAGACAAACTGGCTTGGTCCTTATATTATTACTGCACTATTTGGGTCTAGCACTTATTAGCTCTCCACTATAGAAGGTGAACCAGTCAAAGATCCTATCAACGCTCTTCACCTGAAGAAATTCTACAGTTGAGATATCTTTTGCATGCTCATGTACATACTTTATTATGAGAAAATCCTAAAAACTTTAAAATGTCCTGAAAAAATTATCATCTTAGTGAAAACCTGGAAAAAAAGCACTCTGATGTATCTATTATCCTAGTGAAAACCTGGTAAATAGGCGTCTTGATAAGAACAAAAAAAATTGAAAAAATGAAAATACAAAAAAAAAAAAAAAAAAGAACAAAAAAAATTGAAAAAATGAAAATACAAAAAAAAAGAGAAAAAGAGAAATATGTGCCATTGATGAAAACCTGGTAAACAGGCATCATGGTAGAAAAAATAGAATTTCTGCCAAGATGGTGAAAACCTAGTAAACATGCGCCTCTTGTTCTACAATGCTTTATCTGTCGCAGCATCTCTTGGCCTTCTCGCATTTGCTTTTCTTCTTTTTCCGCTTCAGTTTGCTTTTCTGCTTCAGTTTTCTTTCCCGCTTCAGTTCACTTTCCTTCTCATCTTTGAGATTTTTCTCAACCTCACATGGATTGAAACTGGTCATACTCAGGGGCATGTTCCTGGTCTAGGGGAAATTGTCTTATCTTTTGGAGTCTTTTTCCTCTTGCATTAGTCACTGGTGGATCTCACTGCATCTGCCTGCTGATGCTTTGTAGAACTTCATCTCTTCTTGAGACTCTCTTTTGCACCAGTCACCAGTGGATCTCACTATGTCTTCCTATTGATGCCTAGATCTTGTCATCATTCTTTATGCTTGAGAATTTCTTGCGACAGTCACCAGTGGTTCTCACTGAGTCTGCCTACTGTCGCTATATTGCTGAGGTTTCTCCCTTCGTTTCGCTATCTGTTTGTTCAGCTTTGATCCATTTGTTACTTGGGGGCATGGTTTCCCACTTCTATCACTCTTCTATTTACACTTGAGTTAGTAATCTTGTCAAAGGACAACGCTCTACTAGCATGAACTGGTGTTTCTCAACACCTTAATAAAATAGTGTTTTTGAACACTCTCTTTGGACACATCTGTGTTTTTTCAACACACTTCAGATATCTCATGACGTAAACATCTCTCAATAGCAATAAAACACATTGCACTCACAATTAAAATGGTGTTTTTCAACACCTTAAACATAGACACATTCGTAAGCCTTGAAACTTGTTGAATGGTGATTGGATCTGTTTTTGTATGATGTTTGTTCTCATGAATTTCATTGATATTTTCTTTGTCTACTGCTTGTTGGTGTGGTTTCGATGATCTAGAAACGTCAAATAAATAGGGTGTATGTGATAAGAGCTTCTGCATTAAGGTGGAAAATCCTCACATCCCTCGATCTTGTTTATTTGTATGCCAAGGGGAGGTTGGAACTATCTCCTTGAATGTTATTTATTTGTTTGTTTACTTGCGAATTATTACTATATTAAGTTGGAAACAATGTTCAGGTCATCTTATCTTTTGTGCCTTGGTGCTTATGTTCATTTCCTACATTTTATCTGATGAAAGTCACATTCATATTCTTATGGTTGTAGCGGCACCAGTAAGGATTGTATTGACACTGATGATCCAAAAGCACTTGATGATGATAAATATGATGAGTCCAACAACCAAAGTCCTAGGATTACATTTAGCTTAGGCTAGCATTTGCATTGTAGGCTTGCATTCACATTTTAGGCTTGCATCGTGGTAGTTTGGTGCTCTCTTCATTATCTTCTCATTCCTCAGAGGTCCTCATCTTTCATCATGGTTTCTTCTCGATTGCACGAGTGTTTGGTCCTCGTTCTCGATCTGCATTTGCGTTCTTTTGGTTAGTACCTATTGTACATTGCAAGATCCTGCATGAGATGATTAGTACCATTGCATTCACTACATTACATTCATTTCCAAAAAGTGCATTTTCATACATTCATTTGCATTTATATGTCCATAAACATGTGCATCCATTATAAGAATAAATCAAATCATACATAACATTTATCCATCTAACATCTATCATAGCATTTTGATACATCAATAAAACATGTGCATAAACATTTGCATATTCATCCATTTGCATACATCTCTAATCCATACATCTAATCATATAGGAAATCATCTCATAAAAGATACACATCTAAAGCAATGTATAAACATGTACAATGATGCCAAAAATTGAGCTCATATATATATCGACCGGTCCAAATATACAAGGGTGATACTCGAGCATAATATGTCAAAATGATGGTACAATATACATAAAAATCTAACCACCCAGTGGAGGTGGAGGGGGTGGGATGCCCTTCTACTAAGGAGGAGGACCCAAAGGTGGTCCCAGTGGAGGAGGACCTGGTGGAGGTGGTCCTGGTGGAGCGGCCCGAGCACTAGCATACTCTGAAAAGGGTTGTATCTGATCTGCTGCCTCAGGCACCATAATAGTATATGTCACATAATAGTAAGAAGCTTGGGAAGCTTCATATCTAGTCTCCAACTATGATTGGGCTAGTGACTCTCACAACCCCTAGATCTCCTGGTCTCTCTCAGATATTTGTGTATCCCAAATGACCACTTGCGTATGGAGGTCATCACACTCCCTTTGTGTCTGTTGGACTCTCTCTCTAACCCTCTAGAGAGCTTCCCACAACTGTGCTAGCTGTCCACCTACTAGAGGATCAATCAGAATAGCATCAGCCATGATAGTGTCATCCTCCTTCTTAGCAGCCCTATCCTAACTTCCACTGGGCCCAACACCTGCATCTAATCCCATGGGCCTCATAGGAATATCAGTCTAAACTATCTGTGGTCATACAACTCTCTCCTGTTGCTGTAAGGGAGGCTACTTTCCTTGTGGCTACTGTCCTGATGGAGGAACCTGTTGCTGTGGTGGTGGTTGTACTACCTGAGGTATCTGACCAACCAGAGCTATACATCTCAAAAATGGGTGAGCTAACATGTGGTCCCTGTATGCAAGTGTCACACCTACATTAGTCACCGCAGCCATATAATTCCACCTAGCTGGTGGTACTTAGGCATCTATCATGCTATGCCCCTATCAAGCTACCTCTGCCAGCTCCTCTTTGTCTCATCAACAAATTAGGCATATGTATAGTACTCCAGAGACACGTCCTACGACCTCCCAAACTGGCGTAATAAACGCATGAGAAAGAAGTGCTTAGTAATAGTAATAGTAAGTCCTATTAGAGGATGTGAGTAGAACATGTATGACAGCTCATGATGAGCATCATCCCATACCTTAGTAGCAATCCACGGCCACCATATGACTGCAGCCATGTCATCAATTTGTGCTCTCCACTGCTCAGTCTTACCTAGCACGGGCTGGGTCATCAGACCTACGTATCTATAAATGTACAGCTCTAATGGCTACCGTGTATCATGGAATATCAGCCTACATGTGAGAAGGTGCTCCCAGGCCTAGATTTGCAAAATGATGACTCCTTCCGCCATGGTACGAGCACCCTGATACACAATCTCGTGTATCTCATGGTACATCTACGTGAGCATGCACTCGCCCCATCCAAAAGTAACTAAAGTAACAACCAACATCTTCTAGAGAATGCCACCCCAGCCGCACTCTAATCCATGCTAACCACAATTAGGAACTAGATGAAAACTCAAGAATAGTGCTAATACAACTACTAGGGGATAATCTCGACCATAACTACGTATCAGCTACTCCCATGAGATGGCCCAGCCCATCACCAAATCATCTTGAAAGATGTCTCTCAAAGCCATTGTACCTACTCTTGACTGCATGTCATACTCCACGCGAGCTCCGTGGAAAGGCACTCTCAAAATCTGGTATACGTCCTTCAGAGTCACCGTCATCTCTCCTTGCGGAAAGTGAAAAGTGTTTTTCTCCAAGTGGAAATGCTCAACCAGGGCACCAAGTATTCCATGATTCACCCAAATATCAAGTGCATCACATAGATATGTCAATTGCATCCCGTCAATATGGGCCCTGTCAGCATCTGATAGTCTCTGTAACAGCTCACCCATCACAGGATGATGAGATCAGAAACTGATGTCTTGGGTCGACCTGCAAAGAAAGTGACAAAATTGGATCAGTACCTCAACAATGATGATTTTCCAAAGCAAAAGACAACAAATGCAACTATGGACCTATTCTACACACAATTTAAGATATGGCAACTGGCTGACTCTGTGACGCAAGAAAATGACAATTTTTGACTTTTGGCCAGTTTTCCATGCGAGAAAACTCTTTTCCCACGTGAGGAAACTCTCTTCCCGCATGAGCTTTCTAGCTCACGCGAGGTGGGATGTGTTCTCATGCGAGATTTTAGAAATCTTGCGCAGCGCAAGCGTGCTCTTCACACAAGCGCTGGGGAGGGGCCCACGCACGGAACCCCTAACCCTCGCGAGGATTCAGATTCCTCGCACGAAAGGTGACAGAGGCCAGTGCAAGGAAACTGTTTCCTCGCATGAGATTGGGTGAGACAAGTTCTAAATAGCCCTAAAGCATGCTAATTGCTAAAAATTGATTAAAAAAATTTTGAAATACAAGATCAGGTTATGATTACTCATAGGTGCATCATACTCCAGTAGTCGGTTGTGTCGTCAAGAGTGCTCAAATCGGTGAGAATGTATGGGAATGCTATCAATATCAGTTGGAGCCCTCGCCATCACTAAATTCAAAAGGTGAATAATGATTTGAAAATGACTCCTCTAGGCCTTATATAGCCTTTGACCTAATTTTTCAAAGTGCTCTATTTTCCGCAAAAATTGCACCCTTGGCTAAATGGACGTTTTGAATCCATTTTTGTGATCGAAATCAAAATCTGACACTCCTAAGTAGCTCAAAATTGCATTTTAAAATTTTGGGACCGACGTGATCGGATGCTTGTGCAGTCAATTTTCTGACATTGCTTTCTTGTCAGGAGTATCTATTGTTATCATTTTTCTCAGTTTCTGCAATCTTTTCATCAAAGTCAACTCTATTCAAACCTAATCAACAAGACCTCTCGATTGCTCTAAATTGATTCTACTCTCTCTTCATCTATCTTTCTTTGTGATTTCTCACTCTCATCATTAGGCTGTGTCATATTTCAATTTCACTCCCGAGGGGGCAAGATGATTGCATCATTGAACCCTTTCACACCATTCTCAAATCAGTCTGATCTGAATCAAATCCCCATCGCTAGGGGCATCTCATCTCTTGGGGCATATTCAATTTTTCATACCTTATGGTCAAAATTGTATATTCCATGATCTTGAATCTCTAGGGGCATCTTAATGTCTCGCATCTTGTCATCTATCTTTCTAGGTATTTGAGTAATTTAACTCAGATCCTTAAGGATCAAGCTTCATTTTGGAGAAGATTCTTGATATCTCATTGGGTATTGGGGCAATCTAACCTTAATTCTGAAAGTTACACTTCATTCTAAAGATGACTCTCAAAAAATCTTTAGACTGTTATCTAGGCAGTCTAACCTAGATCTCAGAGGGCTAACCTTTGTATTGGGGCAATCTAACCCTGATTCTGGAGATAGTCCTAGATCTTCATCAGCTATCAATGGACATTGGGGCAATCTAACCCCGATTCTGATCTTCTCTTGGATGATTCTGCTTCTTAATCTGATTGGTGTCTTGGCAACCTAACCTAGACTTCTGAAATCTTTGTCTTCACTTCAGACTATTCTTTGAATCAATGCGCTGCTCGCACATCAATTCAAAGAGGGGCAAAATGTAATACCCCAAAATTTTCACCTTATAATCCAATCAATTTTGGTGCATTTTCTTATCTTCGAATTCCTATTGTATTAGGCAAATTATTCTCCTAATTGACTTTAATTGACTGAGTTTCAAATGTAGAAAACCCAAATTTGCATAAATCTAACATTACAATTAATTCCTAAATTCTCAAAGTTTATTAGCTAAAAATCCCTATGATTAATTGATTTAATTCTAAAGTCCTAAGTGCTTTTAATTAAATCAATTCCACCCCCTTTATCTAATATGCATAAAAGGAATTGAAAGGTTATTTAATTATTGGATGAATTATCCTCAAACAGGAATTCCATAATTCCATGTGAAAGGACACTCATGTGGCAATAATCCATCCTTTTAATTAAATAATTCTTTCTTTTTTGTCTCAAATGAGAATGAAGAGGCAATCGTTTCTTTTCAAGAAACTCTTCACCCTCTTTCCATGGTTTTCTATAAATTGGACCTCTTTTCCTTCATTTTGGAGGATGATTTTGGAGAGCATCAAACTTATAGTCAAATTTGCATTTAATTCTTTCATGCTTTTGAGTTTAAAATTGCATAATTAGGCTAGTTTCAATTGGAATTAAAGATATGTTGCTTTCATTTATGATTCATTTACAT